>CM021100.1:15141089-15286692 GCA_007115665.2 Sequoiadendron giganteum
AAACCCTAATCCCTTAACCCCTATACCCTCTTAATCCTTGAACCCTCAACCCTCAGCCATTAAAGCCTAATCCCTCAACCCCTATACCCTCTTAATCCCTCAACCCTCAACCCTTAAACATTATTCCCTCAACCCCTATACCCTCTGAATCCCTCAACCCTCAACCCTTAAACCCTAATCCCTCAACTCCTATAACCTATTAATCCCTCATCCCTAAAACCTAAACCCTTAAACCCCAACCCATAAACCCTCTACCCTCTACCACCAATCCTCTACCCTCTACCCTCAACCCTAATCCCCAACCCTTAAACCCACTTAGTAAAATCTCTACCCTAATCCCTCAACCCTCTTGACCCTTAAACCCTCAACCCTTAAACCCTTAAACACTCAACCCTAACTCCTTAAACCCTAAAGTGTTAAACCCTTTACCCTCTACCCTCTACCCTCTAACCTCTACCATCAACCCAATACAATCTACCCTAAACCCTAATCCCTCAACCCTTAATCTCTCAATCCCTATAACCTCTACCCTATATATTGGACCCTCAACCCTAATCCCTCGACCCTATACCTTAAACCCTCAATCTTCAACCCTCAACCCTTAAACCCTCTACCCTTTACCCTATACATTAAACACTCAACCCTCAATTCTCAATCCTCAACCCTTAATCCCTCAACCCTCAATCCTTGATCCCTAAATCCTCTATCCCTTACATTGGACCTTGAACCTAATCCTTCAATCATATATCCTCTACCGTCAACCAAGTAAACCCTTAACCCTAAACCCTTAACCCCAAACCCTTCAACCCTAAACACTTAAACCTTAAAACTTCTACCCTATACTCTCAACCAAATACCCTCTACCATCAAACCTATTCCCTCAACCCTCAAACCTTAAACCCTAATACCCTAGAAACCATCAACCCTATAGGTCCTCCACCCTAATCCCTCAACCCTATACCCTCAACCCCTATCACTTTCTCTCTATATATACATCTCACCTCTCCTTCCTTCCCTCCCTCCCACCCTCTCTAATTGTCTCTATCTATCATCTCCTTCTTTCTGCGTACCTCTCGTTCAATTAATCCCTACCACCCTCTCTCACTCCCTCTATCCATTTCTCTTTATGTCCCTCCCACTCCATCCCACTCTCTCCCACTACCTCTCTCTCCCTCTATCTCATGTCTCTTCCTCCCACCCCCTCTCTCTCTAAGGTCTCTCCCTCTGGAAACCTACCTAGGTAACTCTCTCTTTGTCTCTCTCCCCTCTCTCTATCTATCCCTCCAACCCTACCTAGATAAGTCCCTCTCACTCCACCCCCCTCCTTATCTACCTCTATTAGGTCACGCCCTCTCACACCCTCTCCCTCTCTCAGGTCTATCACTCACACTCCCTCTCTCCCACTCCCTCTCTCTCACACTCCATCTCTCTCACACTCCCTCTCTCTCACACTCCATCTCTCTCACACTCCCTCTCACTACCTATCTCTCAAGTCTCTCCCTCTCACCCCCCTCACACTCTCAAGTCTCTCCCTTTCGCACCCTACCTACATAACTCTCTCTTTCTCTTTGTCTCCCTCTCTCTCCTCCCTCTCTCTCCCTCTCCCTCAATTCTCTCTCCCTCACCCCTCTCTCTCTCTCCCTCTCCCTCAATTCTCTCTCTCCCACCCCCCCCTCTCTCTCTCCCTCCCTCTATCCCTCCCACCCTACCTAGCTAAGTCCCCCTCAATCCAACCCCTTCTCTCCCACTCCCTCTCTCTTAAACTCTCACTTCCACCCCCTCTCCATCTCTCTAGACTCTCTCTAAATTCTCGCTTCGTCTAAAGACATACATAAATGCATACATACAAGCATAATACATATGTACATATAATCTTGCATCCATAGAAGCATACATGACATACATGTGCATAAAAATATATCCGCATACATTAATATATTGGAATTTAACATAAAGTAAGACATAACACGAGCATTTTATAATGCACTCGCATTATGTGTTAGTTGACATGTTCCCCATAGAAGCAAAAACCATGTCAAAAGTTTGATATAACATGAGTGCATTATAATGCACTCGCGCTATATCTTTCTTTGGGAATTCTCGAGCCTTAGGCTTGGTATTTTCCTTGGAATACCAACCCAAAGGCTTGGAGGGCATTCCCAACGACCAGAGACGTGTTTTTAAAAAATTCACCATATTTCTCATAATCGAGTTCATGCTCACCGTCAAGATTGCACCTGGTTCAATATCAAAATAATCGAACACTTGGATAATGTTGGGTTATCTCTTAGCTATCCAACGATGTAATTTTTTTCACTTTCTTAAAATGTTAAGTCTTTCATCCATAATTTATTTTATTTGTATGTCTTTTTTTTTCCAAAAAGCTGTGTTTGGTATTTTTTTCGTTATAAATTAACCGTTCATCAATTTTTCAAATAAATTACATTTTTAGAAACTAGACTCCATTCTACAAAATTAAAAAATTAACAAAAAAACAAATCAATTTGTTTCCAATATTTGTAGGGGTAGCACGGCCAAAATTCTATTTTCAGGATATGTCCACTTCGCAAATTAGTAAAAAATCAAATATTCATTAAAATATTATCACAAAAATCGTGCATCAACTACATACTGTTAGCTAAGTTCTGATCATTGTGATTTTAAAAATACTAAAAAAAAGTTCATTGTATGAGGGTCGTACAAGAGTTGCTATGTTATGTTTTTCTGACAAAAACAACACCAATTTATGTACATCCCTCATTTGAACCCCTTAATCTCAACTATTTTAAAAATAAATTAGTAGTTTAGAAAGTAGACTCGGAGCACTTGAATCCTTCCTTTTGTTCCATCTCAAAATTTCGAGTCTAAGTATCCTCAATTTCACATCCAAGGTCAATATTTCCTGATTTCAGTAAAACGTTGTCCACTTAAGTCCCCTTTTTGGGAACCATCTTGGTGCACTTACCCTGGGTTTATATTCTTGAGCAAGAACTTAATCTGAGTTTTGTTCTTGAGAAAGAATTTTGTTTTTTATTCTCTTAGTTTCCTTTAAGGCACATTTTAGTTCACCTTCTAGATCAATTTCACCATCTTCTAGATCATTGTTGTTAGTCTCTTCTTGCAGTTTGACTTCAGCCATAAATAAAGTTTCTTCTTCCTTAGCTAAAGATTTTTTTGTTTCAATATCGGTTTCATGTTTACTAAACTAACTCTTCTTCTTTTTGAAATTGAACTTTCTTTTAGGTTTATAGGCCTTCTTCTTAGGTAGTTTATCATATTTCTCATTGCCACTGATTTGATCATCATAGGGGCACTTAGTAGCAAAGTGTCCAATCTTGCCATTGTTAAAACACTTAAAGGGAAGTTTTCTAACAAAGTGGGTTTCTTTTGAATCAGAATATTTTGATTCACTAACATCAACTTTTTCTTTCTTTTCAGTTGTAAAAGCAGTTTGTTTTCCTATTGAAATGGTTTTGCTTGTCCTCATTTCATAGGCAGTAAGAGTTTCTTGCAAACTATCTAAGGTAAGCTAATCAAAGTGTTTCTTTTCTACAAGGGCTAAAACCTTATATTCAAATTTAGGTTGTAAGGCTCTAATGACCTTTGTTACCACATCAAATTCTTTTACATCTTCTCCTAGACCTCTCACAACATTAACAACTTCATCTATTCTTAGGAAATATTCAACCACTTTTTCATCATCCTTCATTCTCATTTCCTCAAACTGATATTTGAGTGTAAGGATTTTTGATAGTTTGACTTTGTCATTTCCTTGATAGATGGTTTCAAGTTTTTCCCAGATTTCCTGAGTAGATTTGCAATTCATGACTTTGACAAAAACATCTTTAGTTAATCCACACAAGATGGCATGATTATCTCTAGCATTAGTTTCATACTTCTTTTTCTCAGCAACATATGTGGGTATTGTGGGTGGAATATTATACCCATTTAAAACAATTCTCTAAACATCAAGATCTATAGAAATTAGATATGTTTCCATTTTTATTTTCTAGAATACATAATTTGTTTCATCAAACAAAGGAGCTCTAGTCATAGAAGTACCTTCATGAGCTTGAGACATTTTTAACAGCCTCCAAGACCAGAATCAATCCTAGGTGGATTAGACCTATAGGAGGACCCCACATTCTGATACCAATTGTTGGAGTGAAGATGACACTCAGAGGAGGGGTGAATCAGTGTCTTAAACCATTTTTAACTTTTTCCAAAAAATGAAACAAAGATAAATTATGCTCTCAATATTTCAATGATAAATACATTCATTAGTTGAATGTAACCATTAAGAACTAAAAAGAGAAGTATCACAACAATACATTGAACATTACAAAATTATCATAATGAAGAAGAGAGACCATAAAAAAAACCAAGAGAAAAAGGATTTTCCGAGTGGAAACCCCTCATGGGGTAGAAAAACCACTCCTAAACTACTGCCATATTGGCTTATATTTTCAAATCACTGCTTATAGTGCCTTACAAGCAAATTTTAGAGCACCCACTCAAGGAGAAACAAACCCTTATCTAGAAACACCCATTTCAAGGAGCACCAACCCCTCATTTAGTTTCAGTACAATCATATATCAGAGGATTTCTATGTTTACTTATTAACTCACAAAAGCCTCTCAATCTAATAACCCTAATATCCTAAAGGTTCTCTATTAAACCTTCAAAATACCAAACATATTCAAATGTAAAGACTATCACTCTGCATTATGTTTGCAGATTTATAATTACAAAAGTTCTCACTTGTATTTTTCAAGAATAATCAACCCCAAAAATAGTGAACAATCACTATGTCTCTTTCTTTTACAAAATGTACACACCCTCTTTTGAACCTTCAATAAGGGTTTTTTTTATAAGACAAAATCCCTGTCAGTTATTTTCAAGATTACCAAAATATAATGATGTATGCACCATAAAAATGATTTCATCTAACTATTTCGAAGTGATTTGATACAATCCAATACCCTTATGGATCTGTTATAAAAAAAACCATAATAGTGACAGGTGGAAACAATATTTTACCAAAGCATCTTTTTCTTTCACAACACATTTTACCATGCTAATAAAAACAAAAATATCAATGCTAATGCCTGTCTAACATTGTAACCGATTCCATATTACCATGTTTATATGGCCTAAATAAAATGAACAATCTTTTCAAAATAGTAAAAATGGAGAAGGAAAAATAAATTGAATGCGAAGAATGATGTCTTGACACAAGATTCTAACAACCCATTTACCCTTCCATATTCGAGCAAAGAGAAGTAACTTCTCTTTTGAAAAATCCTTCTAATAAATAGAATAATACATGTTCATGCAACAAGAAAGTCAAATAAATACCAGAGAGATTTGATGCCAACCACCATAGCTTCCCAGGTTTGTAACTCCCATCAAATTCCCTCAAAAGATCACAACCAACAACAACTTTCCATTCATAGAGAAATCCCATTTGTTGGTCAAGCTCTCATAATGAGCTATTTTTGGTAACAAAGAATGATGACAGAGAGAGCTGAGAGTAGATTCAAAGTAGAGAAGAGACCACACTCATGGCGGCGGTTGGGGTTACCAACCCTATTTTTGCAAGAAGATCCAACGAAATGAATTCTTCCCTAATCAATACTTTCACATGGTATTCGATGACTATGCCAAGAAAGATAAAACTTTGAAGTCCGAAAATACAATACACATGATTTAATAAAACATTGTAATGATTTTAAGTTCACTGTCAAAACCTTTTACCATGGAGGCCGACACTATAATCACCTTGATTATTGGTCCTAAATGTCGATCCATATTATCACTTAATAACCTTTATTCAATGTCAAATGATTTTCAAAAACTGACAAGGATAATGAGAAAATGAAGGTTGTCGAAACCACACATAGATCTGCCAAGGATTATTACCAAATACTTTACACAAGGTTGAATTCACTATCACCACAAATTAAATCTTAGGGAAACCCGATAGGGTTTACACCTTTTTAGTGTTGATGTTGATATCATAATGCCAATCAAAATACTATCAATGTCACTACCATGTGACTCTAAAAAAGGTCAAATATCAATGTCACAACCATGTGACTATAAACAAGGTCAACTTTCTTTGATAAGAGGATTGCAAGAAGACCCGATAAGGCATATTTTAAATGCCTTCTTTGATGCCCAATCACATTACAAGGTAATTGTTAATAAACAAATCATATAGTAGGCCAAATGTATATGATTATTACCATCAACCAAATGACATTTCCAAAGCCTTGTAGGTATCCAATGCCTCTAGGAAACGTGAGTCCATAGAATGTAACAAGAAGACTTTAGAGTCTTTAGAAAGACATGAGTATACTGATGAATTTGAGATACTACAAGAGCATACAAAATAGTGTCAAGATGTCGAAGCTACCAAACTGATCCACAATGATGTCAATGATGTCAATAAGCCAAAATAATGCTCTAACATATCATTCCTGATAACAACCAATTGAGTATACTTGATCTTGTAACCAAGAATGTTCAAGCTAAACATTGTCCAGAAAATATGAAAAACCTGAAACACAATAGATCATCATATATGCCAAAACTGATATGATCAAATATTCTTCCAGATGATGAAAAACCTGTAGAATGATCATGACCAAAATTGTCAGTCCACTTAAGAAACATAAACATTTGCAAAGGAGATATCTGAAATGAATAGTTAAAAATGAATGAAGTAGCATCAAGATCTCGTAAATGAACCAACCAGAATCATCATGTATCAAAACAAGCTGAAATCTGAAACTAAATGACATGAGAAGAACATGTGAAGTAATTGACATCATCAACAGCCACCAAGTATGTATCATGTAAGGACAATAGAATATGAAGATCATAAAGATCCTGTAATAGACCAAATCTAAAGTAGTCAAACCATGAGACTCAAAGCAAGTGGATTTTTCATCAAGGACAAACTATGATCACAACTGAGATCCAACACAAAATATGATGTTACAACTCACCAAACCCTAGAATGGAGTGCTGCAAAAATGTATGAGATGACTCCAATGGATGTAGATCTTGACTCTTGCTTGAATGTGATAGATATTGAATAAAATGCTAGCATGAATCATGAAACCCTACACCACAATTGTTAGCTCCAAAACCAACATGATGCATGAAGAATTTGACATGATGCTTGATACTTGAATAATGCTCTAGAATGCTTGATAATCTTCTCTTGAATGCTCTATAATTCTATTATGAATGCTTGAATATTCTTGTGAGCTCAAACTTTCTATAAGGATGAATACTTGAATGCTTGGGGGAGGAAATGGGTGAAAGAACCTTGTATTTTTACTTAATTATGTAAGAATTCCCAAAATTACAACACTAAAAGACAACATAAGATCTAGGAGGATAAAATATTACCAGGAATTTGAATTAATTTTCATTTTGGGCCACACAAGACTCATTCACCCAAGGTGGCGAATGAGTCCCATTAGGCATAATTTATGGGATCATTTTAAAAAATGTTTAGAAAGGTATGAAACTAGGTTCAAGACCAAAAACTCTAGGTGGGACTCATTTTCCTAGGGTGGCTAATGAGTCTTAGATCACTAAATCTAGACCACACAACTTGAAAACACCTAAATTATGATTGTATTTTGGTTTGTGTTGAGATTATCCTCGAAAATATGCACTAAATGAGGCTTGTGATGCAAAATAGAGCCAATTAAAGCATAAATAATCCTAATTATTAATGAAAACCCTAGAAAGTGTGAAAGTGTGTTACAACACTTTACAACACTTTAAATAAGCCATGATTAAGGTTTAAAAGAGATTTAGTAGGTTAATTTAATCAATAAAACCTTAGAAAAGTGTGAAAGTGTATTACAACACTTCACAACACTTTAGCAAGGTACCATCTATGTTCATTATTCATAAGGAACCAAGACCTAATGTGAATGTGTCAAACACATTACAACACTTAATCAAAGCACCATTAAGCCTAGTTAACCAAGAGGGACCAAACAAGCAAGGAAAAGTAAAAGGGATACTTTTTTGTTGCCACACAAACAAATAATTTATGAAGCACTAAAAAATTATCAAACCAACAATAAACCTCTTCTTTCATACAAAATTGAAATCAACATAGAAACCCTTAGAATCTGAAATAAAATTGATAACAAGTTGAGACTTATATTGCTCCAGATATTTCAATAGAATTGAAATTTGGAACTGTTACATCAAAAACTTCATTTTTTATGGTGACCTTCACCTCATCTACCTTTGGAATTAATAATCCACATATGGCCTACACATTATGTTTCACCTTTATGATCTTAATCTATGTTATGCCTCTTCTCCACAATTGTCTGCTTTCAACCAACAACTTGCATAATGAAGGAATGACAACCTAATAGAGATAAATCATGGCTTGCACAATAGGAAGCAATAGTTACAAGAAGATGAGTGGCATATTATCCAAGCCTATGCCATAGAATAAAATATCAAATATCCATGGCTATATCAGGTCTCTATCACATAAATCTTCATGCCATTTTCATCATTCATAGGCACACAAATTTTAGTGGCTTTGATACCATATACAAAAATCAGGAAATTCAATATATTATATGGTGATCGTCATCCATATTTAAACATGGAGGATGTGGTTGTGAAGATGATATAGTTGTAATAACTACATAACCAAACCAACAATGCTTTTTGACCAACCTCCTATTACAATATGTAATAAAATAATTTCTATGCTAACAAGGTCTACAAGGTCTAGATCTAGGGATGACTGTAAATTTAGAAACTTATCATAGTTTAGTGTTACAAGTATATGAGTTGCATAAATTTATTTCCATGGCTATGATGAATAAGTATATGAATTTTTAAATTCTAAAATAAATAGAATATGCTTGCTAGATTAGTATAGTACTTGATTTTCATTCATATTAGAAAATTAGTAGTAATAAAGGGAGGTTATTACACATATATCATCAAGATTGATTGGTGTATTATGAAACAAAAGGACATATTTGGAAAAAAAGAATCCAAGTATTTTTGAAGAACTTAGGTGCATTCCTCAAACTTCTCTTAGGCTCAAAAGACACATTTATAGTGGTCTAAGATATCAGATTACATATTAAGAAGCTTCATGAACCAAAAATTCACAACTTTGATGACTTTGATAAAATATGTAGTTTGCTTAGTTATAAAGGATTTGAATTTTCCTTTGATTATTTTCTTCTAAACTATAATGTATTGAAGCCAACATTTGGGTTCCTTTGGCTACATGGATCTTCATGGGATTGAGTATATGTATGAGATGAAAAACAAGAGATCGAATATTTTTTCTTAATCTTACACTTGAGTTAAGAAGACATCCAAAGAAGATATCTATGATAATTCTTTTTTGATGAAAAATTTTCATTTATTTTTTGAATTCTCATCACCAACTTACCATCCTATTTGATGAAGGTGATGGTTTGCAAAATGGGGTCATTCCACCACTTAATATAGCTAGAAAAATAATGTGAATGTATCAGAAAGTTCCATGTCCTAGTAATAATTTAGAATGCTCCTTAATTCCAAAGGGATGGGTTCATTTAAAATTAATGTGTTGGGATTTTTTTAACCTTACTTTTTAAGAAAAGATAAACATAAAGTAGATTATGGTTATATTTAGATAAATTTTTGAGGGAACCAAGATGACTCGTTGTTTATCGATTTGAATGTGAAAACAATATTTCTTGAGTGTCTTGATACAATCAAGTCTAGCCTAAGAGCTCAATTAAGACTTGCATGGTAACTAGAGAATGTAAACCAATGATCTAAGGAGCAAAAATGGTGTCAAAATATGAGATCTAACAAACCCCAACCAACATAATAGTTGAGCACCCTCTTCATCTTCAAAAGACTAGATTGAATCAAAATTGCCACATCTCAACAACTATAAAGACAAAATTATTAACCATTAATCACCATTACATATTTTTTTGTAAAAAATCACTAAATATATATATATATATATATATATATATATATATATATATAACTCAAAATATAATTGTCAATATTAAGCCACCAATGAATATGCTAACACTATTATCTATTAATGTAATCTACAAAATAAAGTTTAAAACCTTCACTTGTTGAAATAAAAACACATCTATGATACTAAACCTTTGACAAGTAAACCTTTCATTGTAGTTTTTATATTATGACCAGATTTCGAAAACCATAAATTTTGAAGAAATTAATAATTTATTGATTCTTAAATAGAAGCTTTTGTTTGAAGCTACGATAAGTGTAAAGTTCTCATTCAACTCCAAAAATGAACAAATTTGTTAAAATCCATGAAAATCAAAATTCAGGAAATAATAAAATGATAAAAAAAATTTAAAAAAAAATCAAGAAATAAATTTAGATTGATATGCTATGTAAATAAATTAATATCATCATTTTTGGGATCTTGAATTGCATTGGAATCTCAAAGTTGCAAATTACCCTTTCAAAAAATAGATAAAAAATGGATCAAGGGTACGACATATGTAAGCTTCTCTTTCAATTTTATCAAAAGAGATTCCACTTTCATTGTATCATATTTCTATTGATATGGATCATAGACTTCTATCTTTTTACGATTTATATTTGTGTTATTTTTCATTTTCTATTTTCTTTCATTGGAACAAACACATATTTTAAACCACTCATATTTAATAATAACAATGAGACTTCACAATATATAAAGATTACAACCTTAATTCTAATATCATAGATACGATAAATATTGTCTTAATTTTGTAAATAATTATAAAATAAGTAATTTTTAAATATTATAAATTGATGTTGATTAAATTTAATTTTTTAAAATTTTGATTAATAACTTTTTAAGTTGAATGATAAAAAATATTTTTTAACTAATAATTTGATTATCAAATAATTAATAATCATTTTACATTTTATCATATAAAAAATAATAAACAATTTATTAAAAAATCATCTTTGAATTACATTTAAGAATAGCTTAATTTGGTTCTAGGAAAATTCACGGTCAATAATTCACGACCAACAATTCATAGCCCTCTAAAATTCACCACTATCAATTCATCCCAGTAGAAAATTCACCACCAATAATTCATCGTTGTGGATAGTTCCATATACAATTAGAAAATTCTTGGTGGTGAATTTTCCATGGTGATGATTGTTAGTGGTGAATTTTCCTAAAAATGAATTTGTCATGGAGATGAATTATTAGAAATGAATTGTTGATGGTGAATTTGCTTGAAGCATGATCTATCTTGACTATGATAGGTGATAGTTCAATTCGTTTCACCTTTCATCTAATCATTGGCTTCACTAAGCAGAAGCATCACATTACTTTCATTACAACACTAATATTATAGTAGATTAATTTTCAAGTTCTCTCTTGAAGAGTTGTGTTATAAGAGAAAACTAGTAATTATCTCTCATAACAAATTAAGGATATGTATCCAAATCAACGGGCGTGTAACCTTCAAGGGAACAAAAAATTTGTCCCCCACAATACATATGATTAATTTTCTGTTGGATCATCATGAGCTATAAGGTTTCTGATGTTGTAACAGGCAGTTAAAAGTGTGAACTAGGACTAGGTCGCCCAGAATGGCGAATTAGTCCTAGTAGGGATTTTTTTCAATCTTTCTGAGTTTTCTGAATGGTTTGGATGTGTTTCAGGCTATATGATGCAATCCTAAGATGCCAATGTAGAATTGTAGATATTTTCAATGAAATTATATATGCAAAAATGCAAGTTAACATGAACCTTTCACTATTGCACTTCTTACAAACCCTATGATGCAAATGATGCAAAATCATGATGCAATATAAGCTTTTTCCTAAGTGAAATGCAAAATCAGAATGTTAACAAGTGTTGGATAGTCAGGTTCACCAAAATGAACCACCAAAAGCATATACAAATAGGGAAAGAGGATTCCCCGAATAGGCCCCTAGGGTTTTTTACCTAGGAGCACTTGGTTTAGGAATGACACTCTTTCACCTTAGTGATATAGGTATTTTGGTGATTTCATTCAAAGATAGGGGTTATGTAGGGTTTTGTTGTGTGTGATAAATTGTGTCTAAATTTTGTATTGTAATTGAACTCAGATAACTATGAAATGTAAAACAATGTAAATCTAAACTACATGCAATGTAAAGTAAATGACCTAAATGCTTGTAACCTGGAAAGAAATTGGAAATAACAGAAATGGTGCACCTGGGTATTGGAAGTTTTAGATGAGGAGCTCCTGAATGTTTTGGAATTTGCTGGAAATCTTCACAGGGACATTTATGCCAGAATGGGTGACCTAGTCCTCTTTTCAGGAAAGTTTGTCGGAATGAGGTTTTGCCAAAAGGGTATCCAAAAATGTGAAAATCCCCAAAACATAGGTTCAAAGGGACTAGGTCACCATTATTGGGAACCTAGTCCTCTTCCAAGTTTTTGAGAACTTGAAAGTGGAGATTGGAGCCTTTGGTCTTCACTCTGGATCCTAATAGGTGTCTAGTTTAGATTCTATGGAAAACAGGCTGAAAGAGGTCTCCAAGCTTCAACTAGGGCTTTGTTGACTTGAGTGATCTTGATGAGTTGAGAACGCCTCTTTGGCACGTTTCTCCTTTACAAACCTACATAAAAAAACCTGCAAATCACACATGCAAAGAGGAGACAAAGGGTTAGGGTTAGAGATTAGGGGTTTGCCTTAGTCAAATCCCTTTGATGATAATCAAATCCAAAAGAAATATAATGAAGGAATGGATTATTGAATGATAAATCCACTACAAACACTTACCAAACCTTTGTTGAAGATGTCTACAACATGAAAGAACCAACTCCAATGGAGGTTGCTTGAGATTCCTTGTGCATGATTGCTTGCTTTGGAAGCTTGAGTGCAAGAGAACTTGTGAAGATTGAGTGAAGGTGAAAATTGGTCTAAGGAGAGTTCAAAATGAGGATGAAAAACCTTACTTATACATGATAAACCCTAATTTTCCTAAAAATGCAACATGATAGGCTGACACTAGGCTTTTGGAGAAAAATTTCCATTAGGTTTTTGTCTTAAATTTGAAATTTATGCCAAAAGGGAGTAGGTCACCCAAGGTGGCGACCTAGTCCACTTGGGCAATTTCAAGTGGTGGTCAAGACTAGAATGATGTTAAATGAAGTTTATCAGGTTTGCCTCCTAAAACACACTTAAGTTAGGACTAAAAGTACATAAAGGGGACAAATTAACATAGGAAAAGGGTTAATTAATAGATGATAAGCCTAGGAAGATGTGAAAATGCCTTACAAAACTTTACAACACCTTGACACAAGGCTTGGAAATGGGTAGAAGGGTGTTGTTTAGGTGAATTGTGTTGAAAGGGTCTTAGAAAAGTGGGAAGATGTGTTACAACACTTCACAACACCTTAGTAAAATACCGTTAGATTATTGTTGATTTGCAAGCTTTCAAAACTGAATCAAGGGAAAACAAGGCCAAAATGAGTGAAAAAGTGTCAAAGACTACACTTTTGGGCAACACACTTAGCCCCCACTTTAGTGAGAGAATGAAATTACTTCAAACTCACACTAAAGTAGTCAAGTCATGCATGTAGAGTAGGATCTAATGTATTCATGCTAGTAAGGTGAGATGACATCAATCCAAAAGGATGATCAAGCCCCAGGATCAATATCCCATGGAAAACTAAACATAAGCACAAAAGATTACACAAGGAGTGATGTGAAAGGGTGGAGAGAGAGGAAAGTCTGATCAAGGTTCGACCATTTGTCCAACTAGTTGTGGATAAGGTCTAGGTGGTTTTTCCAAAAGAAAAGGATGTACTCACTCTAGGCCGACGAGACTTTTGGTTGTTCCCTGGGTGAGAATGCCAAGAAGCAGGTGAGATACGTACACATGGTTGGTATGCACTCACACTCAAAAGGTGGCTATGGGGAAAGTTATGCTGCTAGTTGGGCTTCCCGCTCAACCATACCAAAGTTATACATCCTAATAACTTTGATAAGGTGAAACAAAAGAAAAGGGTGCAGTTGATGAGACAAGAAAATCCTTGGATGCTTAGAACTCATGAACAAGTGCAAGATGGAACCACATGCATGCAAGTTGTGTTATGCAAGGTGGCCATGTATGCAAGAATGCAAAAAGTGAAAAAAGTAAAAATGCAAAAAGGTAAAATGCAAAATGGAATGCTCGAAGGAGTCTTGTTTCGTTCATGCAAGGTCTTTTACTTAGGAAGGATTGTGTGTCATGTCTCCAAGAGAGGACCAATCAAAGAATATGGAATTCACAACTTAGGGGATGTAGTGTATTGCATCAAGCCCCTAAGAGGAATTTAATATGCTAGGATAGGTCACTTTCATGAAGGAAATTACACCCCATGTCATCCACAAAGTGAGAGACTCATTGGATGAAGTGGTAAGGCTGCACTAGGAACCAAGGAGAAAGAAAAATTACAAAAAAAATAGTGCTAGTGTATGCCCCCACTTTAAAGGAATTGTTATACACTATTTTGTGAGCCATTGCTTTAAAGTGGAGAAAGGCAAGAATACAAAAAGGACGTGAGACCCTACTTGGAAATCTGTATGTCAAGTGAGATGTTTCCAAGAATAGTTGCATCATGGAAAGGATAGTATGTCACATGCTAGTTAACCTTAAGACATATCGTCCACATCTCAAGCTTTCTCTTGTATGTTCATGAGATGATAACGTCTAGTCAAAAGATGTAACAATAAGTGACATATGGGGAAAAGGCTAACGAACCCCTTGCCACCACTTAGTGCAAGGAAAAGGTGACCCAAAAAGATGAAGGTGTGTGTTAGGGAGAGGAATTAGGTGTCCCCATAGAAGGGAGAGCACCAAGTTTCGTGAGATGTTTTAAGTTTGAAGAAAATGGAGAGAAGGGAGGTAACCCTAAATCTTTCTTGAAAGAGTATGATATGCCAGTTTGCATCATGTGTTCATTGCATCCATGTGTAGGAAGGAGATGGTGGCCAATACCATAATAGTCTTCCAAGTTAGATGAAGGGGTTGTGTTGTTTGGAGAAGGATTGGTTGTTGTATAAGAACACAAATCCTTTTGAGTGTTATGTGTTTCTCCTTCATGAGGGATGGGATTTATATAGCCCCCATCACCATCATGGGATAATGTTGTTGATGTAGAACCAAGTTGAGCATAGAAGACATAGGGTGGTTTTGGTGTAGGTTGTGAGGTTTCACATTCTCCTTTAAAGGGAGGCTTAAGACCCCAAGCGTTATTATAAATTATATCTCAAACTAAATTGTTTGTATATGACTCTTTGGACCAAGAGGGTGAGATTTTGGAATTTGTATTGGAAGGAGGTGTAGAGTCTAACGACCCCCAATGATCACGAAAGAGTTTTTTTGTGGGTGAAGGATCAACATCAACTTGTATAAATTTGGATCTAGAAATGAAAGGATTAGGGGAGTTGGAAATTTTGTGATGAGTGGATTCATAGCTTTGTTCATCTACATTCACCATGTATATTATGTTATTGTATTCAAATTTCATCATACGGTGAATGGTAGATTGGAATCCTTTCATAGAATGAATCAAAGGTCTCCCTAGGATAATATTGCATAGAATGGGTCCTTACATGATATGGATAGTAGGCAACACTACTGGTCTGACTGTGATAGGTAATGTGACCATCCCTAGTGGTTTCCTATTAATGTTGTCGAAGCCATGAATATGAACATCATTAAGTTGAATGAGATTTTTTTCCATGCCAAGTGTGTTTAGAAGGTCCATGCTACAAAGATTAATTTCTGCTCCATTGTCTATGAGAGTGTGCCTGACTAAATTTTCATTAATGATCACTGTTATCATCAAGGGATCATTCTTGTTTTGAATCTCAAGTGAGGGTAATTCATGTTTAGAGAATGTGATGTCAGATTGGGTTACTTGCATGGGAGGAGAGGAGGGTTTGAGATTGTTCAATTTTATGTAAGATTCAATCTCATCCATCTATATTTGTATCATTTCTTGAAATAGAAATTTGACTATAGCTGAAAGTTGAATAAGTTCCCATACAAATATATTAGCAGGAGCCTTTTTAAGGTCCTCAACACGAGGGACTCTAAGTTGGCAAAGGGAAAATGGTGTAGGAGTGATATTTGATACCCTAGATGTTTGAGTCACTAAATTACAACTTAGTGGTTGTAAAATATTGTTATGATGAGATTGCATTATTTATTTCAAGATATCTCTTTTTTTTTGTGTGATTCACTAGTGGGAGGAGACTTAGGAGGCTGATTAGTTAAAGGAGATCCCATTTGTGTCATCATAACCTGAAGAATCTTGTATTTATGTTCATGACCAATTAAGGAAGTGGATTTCAATGTCACTCTATTATCTTCTCCTAGGGAAGGTTGAGTGTTTGAAGGATAGGTTTCAATTTTTGCACATTCTTGCACCATGATAGTCTCCTTACGAGGAGAGTTTCAGGAGAACTACAAATTGAATGTTCTTCACATTCAAAGGTTGGTTCTTCTAAAAGAAATTCATCACAAGGAGGGTAATGATCAATTGTGGGATTTTCTTGTTTAATAAGGGGTTCCCTAAGAGAAGGGGGACAACTAAGATACTTATGACTTTCATCGATTATATATTCTATTGAAAAAGTATCATCTTCGTACCTAGGAGAAATACTAAGAGATTGATAAATGTTATTGTCGTGATTCCTTATGGTAGTGTTGTTGTTTTTGTTAAGAGAGGTAAGAGGAGAGAAACAACTAGGATTCTCAGAACTCTCAATAATTGGTTCTTCTTAATCCAAAATATCTACATCACCAAGAGGAGAGAGATTAGGGGAAGAATGAATATGATTGTTCAGAATATCCAAGGTTGTATTCTCTATCATTAAAATGCTCTCATAGGTAGGGGGTAGGGAAATTTTCTTAGCATATCTATATTTGTATGATACTAGCATGGTTTTAACAAAAATGACAAATACATGTAACCATTCCATGCACCATTTCAGCAATATGAACAATGTCGACACAAATAGACATAGTTCATTTTCATCCAATGTCTGCTAAGTTTGAAGAATGTAAACAATTCATATGAAAGAATGAAAAGTAAATCTAGCAAACTTATGCAAAATTTTCTAAATGTAAACATTGTATAAGAAAAAGTAAAAAGTAATTTTATTAATGTTAGGCACAATTTCAGAAATGTAATCATTTTGTAGATCTAATAATGAAGGTATATCAAATATGACCACCCTAAATTGATGATTTTGAGTTAGAAGCATAAAACCTATGTTCTTAGAACTTTCCAGAATTATAGTATATGATACTAGGAGGTTGAGAAAGCATTAAAATAATGTTTTTGATGCTATAACAGGTAGTTAAAAGTGTGAACTAGGACTAGGTCGCCCAGAATGGCCAATTTGTCGCAAGAGGGATTGTTTTCAAACTTTATGAGTTCTCTAAGTGGTTTGGATGTGTTTCGGGCTATATGATGCAATCCTAAGATTCCAATGCAGAATTGTAGATATTTTCAATGAAATTATATATGCAAAAATGCAAGTTAACATGAACCTTTCACTATTGCACTCTTTACAAACCCTAAGATGTAAACAATGCAAAATCCTAATGCAATGCAAGCTTTTTCCTAAGATGAAATGAAAAATCAGAAAGTTAACAAGTGTTGAATAGTTAGGTACACCAGAATTAACCACCAAAAACATATACAAATAGGGAAAGAGGATTCACCAAATAGGCCCCTAGGGTTTTTTACCTAGGAGCACTTGGTTTAGGAAAGAATCTCTTTCACCTAAGTGATATGGGTATTTTGGTGATTTCATTCAAAGATAGGGGTTATGTAGGGTTGTGTTGTGTGTGATAAAGTGTGTCTAAATGTTTTATAGTAATGGAACTAAGATAACTATGAAATGTAAAGTAATGTAAATCTAAACTACATGCAATATAAAGTAAATGACCTAAATGCTTACAAACTGGAAAGAAAATGGAAATAACATAAGTGGTACAACTAGGTATTGGAATTTGAAGATGAGGAGCTCTTGAATTTTCTTGAATCTATTGGAAATATTCACAGGGACATTTATGCCAGAATGGGCGACCTAGTCCTCTTTTTAGGAAATTTTGTCAGAATGGGTTTCTACCAAAAGGGTATCCAAAAATGTGAAAATCCTTGAAACATAGGCTCAGAGGGATTCGGTCACCATTATTGGTGACCTATTCCTCTTCTGAGTTTTTGAGAACCTGAAACTGGAGATTGGAGCCTTCGGTCTGTACTTCGGATCCCAACAGCTGTCTGGTTCAGATTCTGTATAAAACAGGCTAAAAGAGGTCTTTGAGCTTCAACTAGGGCTTTTTTGACTTGAGTGACCTTGATGAGTTGAGAACACCTCTTTGGCACCTTTCTCCTTGACAAACCCACAAATCACACATGCAAAGAGGAGACAAAGGGTTAGGGTTAGAGATTAGGGGTTTGCCTTAGTCAAACCCCTTTGATGATAATCAAATACAAATGAAATATAATGAAAGGAATGGATGATTGAATGATAAAGCCACTACAAACACTTACCAAACCTTTGTTGAAGATGTCTACAACATGAAAGAACAAACTCAAATGGAGGTTGCTTGAGATTCCTTGTGCTTGATTGCTTGCTTTGGAAGCTTGAGTGAAAAAGTACTTGTGAAGATTGAGTGAAGGTGAAAAAATGGTCTAAGGATAAGTCAAAATGAGGATGAAAACCCTTACTTATACATGCTAAACTCTAATTTTCCTAAAAATGCAACATGATAGGCCGACACTAGGGTTCTAGAGAAAAATTCCCGTGAGGTATTTGTCTTAAATTTGAAATTTATGTCAAGAGGGACTAGGTCGCCCAAGGTGGCAACCTAGTCCACTTGGGCCATTTCAAATGGTAGTCCGAAATAAAATGATGTTAAATGAAGTTTATCAGGTTTGCCTCCTAAAACACACTTAAGGCTGGACTAAAAGTACATAAAGGGGACAAATTAACATAGGAAAAGGGTTAATTAATGGATGATAAGCCTAGGAAGATGTGAAAATGCCTTACAGCACTTTACAACACCTTGACACAAGGCTTAGAAAGGGGTAGAAGGGTCTTGTTTAGTTGAATTGTGTTGAAAGGGTCTTAGAATAGTGTGAAGATGTGTTACAAAACTTCACAACACCTTAGTAAAACACCATTAGATTAATGTTGATTTGCAAGCTTTCAAGACTGAATCAAGGGAAAACAAGGCCAAAATCCAATGGAAAAAGGCCAAAATGAGTGAAAAAGTGTCAAAGGCTACACTTTTTGGCGACACACTATAATTTATATATGATGCAATTTATTTATCATTTACATCATATTTGTTTGAACGAATATGGAACCTAATGAATCACCATTTAGAATTTTACATTTTACAATTTGAATTCAGCATTATAATCATTCTAGTTACTATTATTTTTCTTTTTTCTATTCTTGTTACATCTTGAATACAATCTTAATTAACTAATCAAATTGTTATTTAGTAGATTTTTGTACAACTATTCATATATCTTAATGAATTATTCCTAATTTATAATTGTTAGCTTTTAAAATCTTATTAGACCTAGCAATAAAAACAACTTTATACCACCAACTAGCATTCCCATACTATTTAGGGCATGCTCTCTCTATAATGACATATCCCTAGACTTGGACCTATTTCCTAAGGGTTCATTCAATTGGCCTTGCCTATGTATCTATCTCAAGGAATCAAAGGCTTTGTAGTTTGTACACAATTGTTTATAGCACATATCACTGATTTCCCATGAAACCAACATTATAAAAAATATGATTCAAAAAATTTTACTTAATCAATGAAGAATACAAACACAAGAAATTGCATTCTTTGTAAGTTATTTCTTCTAGCTTCGTAGTATTGATAACTAGGAGAAAACAAAGTTAAACTTATTGTTCCTTAATGCATTAAAATTAATCAACATTGATAGATCATTTAGGAAAGATAAATAATAATACTACATTAGAGAAAAAAAATTCATAACACTTTGCAATAACACGTGATATATATGGAGAAACCCTCGTGAGAAAAAATATATCACTGAAAATATGAGAAATCTTATAATAATCATGAAATTTAATGAAGTATATCAATGTATAATATATTTATCTCTACAATAATCATTTAACATAAGTACACCTACAAATACATCACATTATCATAATCATAATCCCTTCAACCTTTAAGCACTCAATATATTGGCATGAGAAAAATCACAAATCATGAATGGGTTATACAATGGTGTGATAGACACCATTAGCTAATTTGCGTATCTATATCCATGCATAAATCACAATGTACCCAAATTAAGCTTAGTTAAATTATAAAAAAAATATAAATTGGCAATACCAAACATGGGTGCTCAAGTAGTTCTATACTAAAAAAATTATAACGTTTCCATAATTTTCTCCAAGTCTGTTAACTCTTTGTCATCATTTTGTTTATATTTTGATAATATTATTACACACATGTTTTGAGTTCTCACAGCTGCATTTAGCAACTTTCATGACACTAAGTGATAATCACAAATTGCTACAATACATGTTAGGTTTAAGGTGTCATCTAACTTGTAAATCCTATGTCATATTGAATGGTTCCAACATCCTTGAAAAGTGTTCCTAGGCACTTAGGGTGTATTGGGAAAATATATTGTAATATTTATACTCATCATTTTTTGTTATACATTCATAAGGGATGACGGGTTCCACTAACAATGGTAAAGGTGGCTTGTCTACATGAATATTTAATATATTTTTCTTGCATTTGGATGCCTAAAATGAGATGGTAAAAGACAAGTGAAGTGGAAAAATGGGTGACTATTGGGCTTCTCCAAGTAGGTTCTTGAAAGAGGTATCATGTGTCTCTTGGTATTTTTCCTTTTGTTGGATTTAATGCAATGTTTCATTTTAATTTTTGGGTGCCTAAGTTGGAGGGAAAGTATTGCAACCAAAACTAGTTTCCTTTCACATTCTAAGGAAGCAATTCAATGTTTGGGATATTTGGAATGAAAATTGATCTTTGGTCACCATGTATGGTGCTTAAGACATCTTTACAAATCTATGTAATCAACTTCTTTCATGCATAAATTAAAAGGAAAAGTTGACTGTAGACTTACTCTACAAAAATAAGGATAAGTTGCGGCATAAAGAGGTCATTCACAGGTACAAAAGTGTGGCCATGTTGAGGCAAAGAGGATAACAAAAGTGAATGTATTCTAATCTCATATATTTGAAGATAATGCATAGTTGGCCTCTCTTCTTGGTGGAGTTTTTCTTACAAGGTTTTATCTAATTAAATTTTGTGTTATATGATGTCTTTTATAGTGCTGATTTGTGCCTCTTTGTTGCTATCTTATGGTGATGTTACTCTTTATTTATTTTTGTTATAAGCTCACATAAGGTGGTGTTATTAAGCATGCTATGTTGACTATTTTTAATCATCATACAAAAGATGGATCTAATCATGGTAATTCCATATTAAGGTCACTTAATTTTAGATTTAAATAGAAGTTTTAGATTTTCATATTGTAGTATCTCAAACCTTGTATCTCATCCATTGAATTCATAACTTTATTATTTGGATAAAGATTAAAATTTCTCAACAATAAAAATTATAAGTTACACAAAGTGTATCTTCAAGTGGCTATAAAAAAAAAAAAAAATACTTCTAATATTAAAATATTATAATATTTATGACACCCATCCTAAAATTCTCCCACTTGGAGTATGTCTTACAAGAGAAAAAGGAAAGTAAAAGAATAAATCAAGTTCTAGAAGAGGCAAGACCCATGTAGGTTTTTTGCACCAATTTAACTTTTTTATGCTCACTAACTTAGTGAGGAAACTTGTAACATGTATGAAGGTGTCAAATTTATAAAAGATGGTTTTTCACCCTCAACCATATCTTATATGAATTGATATTGTACATCAATATTCTTTTAATACAATAATGATAAATTGGCTTTTTTAATTGTCTTCGTCCTCTCCTTCCTCTAATCCATTATTCTTTTCTTCCATATTTGCATCTTTTTATTTCTTGACCTCAATCTCAAAAGTTATTATTTTTCTTCCTTATTTCTCTTTTGGTTGTATAGGATTTTAAAATTCAGTAAACAAAGAGATCAATTAATTAAATGCTAAGAAATACTTATAATCTCTACCTAAAAACACTAATATATTTGTATACCAATTACCATACTTTTGACTCTATCTAATGAGGTTCATTTAATCCTATCTAAAACTTTTATTTCCTAAGGTGTGTATGGTGTCATCTTCTATCAAAAAATACATAAATTCTTATGAAACCCATCAAATTTAGAGAATACTATTGATGCAAGAGCATCTAGGTGAACTCACGATCCACATCACCCAAAAACATTTCGGTTTTGATTTCATTTGTTTTGGTTTGGTTTTAGTTCAATGTGAATAAGTTATTACACTTAATTAATTATATCATACTGGTTAATTAATTAAGTCACTTATTCCTTTAGTTACTTAAGCTAAACTTAGGCACATTAATAATTGATTAATTACTAAGTGTGCACACTAGGGTTTCTTGATCTCCTTCATAAGGATTGATCTCTTTGTAATAATTGATTCTCAATAATGCATTTTTACTTTGAGGTTTACAGAACATCTTCTTTGGTTCTGCATGTCTTTTGCATGTGATAGGTGATTGCATCCAGGTGATCTTGGTTTCTAACATGGTATCAGAGCTCCAGACCTGCAGCTGCCTATTCGTGATCTGAAAATATGACCTTTCAGTGAGTTTCTAGTGTAATGGTTTCCACAGGCATCATTTTTGCAAGATCTGGGGGTAGCCAATTTTTCAGGACACTTTGGGCTCAAATAGACGTCGCCATCGCGTTCGTAGCACCCCAAAACACTAGAAATGTCTGTCAAATAGTCGATTTTGGAGAAGTTGGTTCTTGAGGCAAAAAAAATTTCTAGGGAGGTCGTACGGCCTCCCCAACACGCTTCATGGAGAAAAATTTCTAGAGGTTTTGCACGGCCAGTTCTAAAGGCTTTTGTCATCAGGTGGCCACCAGGCGGCCGCCGACCCGCCACTGCCACCGATGGCTGCACCATGCACCGTTGCCGGCTCTACCCATCCCTGTCGGCTCCTTCTGCACTCCACCCCGGTCATATGGCCAACCGGGGGCCGTCAGCAAGCCCCTGTAGGCTTTTCCATTGCAGCCACAATCCTATTGAGGACCAGGGGCTCCGCCCCAGCCCCCTGCGCTATGCCTCTAGTCACATGGGTGATCAAGGGCCGAATTTTTTTTTGCAGGAGGCCGGTTTTTTGCAGCGATGACCATATGGCCATCAAATTTATCCTTGTGAACCGTTGATGTTAGCATGACATCAGCAACCGTACGACACCTTTTTTGCCCCCCCTAACCCCAGTTTGCTGTAAAAGAGCTATTTTTTTCTTTTTGGCATAACTTGGGCATACGGTATCGAAATCGGGCAAACGAGATATCGTCGAAAAGCTGGTTCCGAGTACTTTCCTGTGAAATAGTTTATTTTACAGTATTTTTCTGTTTATCTTCATTTATTACTGTTTGAAGTCAGATGTTTATTTTATGCTTTCAAGCTCATAATTTTTTGCCATGATCTCCAATTTTCGCTATCTTTACGGCGTTCGAAAGGTATTGAGGAGCTCTATGTTGCTGTCCATGCACTTTTTTCTATATATGTTCTAGGTTTATCATTAATCCTGATTTGGATCAATGGGTGTTTTGGAGATTACTTAGATTTTTTGGCAGTTGGGAGAGTGCAACTTGCATCTTTGCACTTCATTTCAGTATCACATCATTCAATAATCCATTGTTGCTTCATAGATTCCAGGGTTGTTCCCATTTGGAGTTTCTGAGTGTTCCACAACATTGGGTCTACTGTTGCATTATTATGATTCCGATATGGTTTCTTGTAAACAAAAGTATCTTTCTTTGCTTCTCAGATTGCGGTTCTAGTGTTCTTCCAGGGCTTCTTTGCAGAATGTCATCTCATTGTAGGGGGGTTTTGTCCCACTGGGTTTTCCTTCTCTACCTCATTCTTGCATTTGTAAATGGGTACCTGATCAGGCCTAGTTGTCGGGACCCATATTTTCTTTCATGCATATTTTTCTAGTGTTTTAGCTTCTTCCTAAGTTCATCTTAAGGGGGGGTGTTAGAGTAATAAGTTATTACACTTAATTAATTAAGTCACGTATTCCTTAAGTTACTTAAGCTAAACTTAGGCATATTAATAATTGATTAATTATTAAGTGTGTACACTAGGTTTCCCTTTTAGGGTTTCTTGATCTCCTTCATAAGGATTGATCTCTTTGTAATAATTGATTCTCAATAATGCATTTTTACTTTGAGGTTTACAAAACATCTTCTTTGGTTTTGCATGTCTTTTGCATGTGATAGGTGATTGCATGCAGGTGATCTTGGTTTCTAACAAATGTTGTGTTTTTGGAGTTTGCAGTTGATTCCAAAGTATATTTTAATCTGGTTTCATGGTCATTTGAGACAACACATAGTGATATTATTTTTATTTCATTTAACAAAATGTCATGTTCGATGTATGTTTTAATTTATAAATTTATTTTGCATTGTGGAAACTGTCTGATTCAATTTGCATTTGGTTCCTTTAAAGATCATTGATGGTAATAAATTAAAAAAATTATCCATTCTATTAGCTATATACAATTTTCCTTTATATATTTAATATAAATTTGATTTAAATTGGTTGGCGGTGAAAGAATTAAACAATTAAATAATTTTAAATTTGTTTCAAGGAAATGAAGAGGAAAAGGTGGATGCAACCATGAGATAACAATTTATCAGGTAAGAGGAGAGGAATACTAAGAGTCATGCTAGGGAGAGAGGTGTAGTAAAAATTCTATGCACAAAAGAAGAAAAAGTGAAGGTCATGTGGTTTCAAGAGAGGAATAGGAAAAGAAAAGGAGTCATGGTGGTAAAGGAAAGGAAACACCTCATATGGAAGGGAAATGTATGCAGAATTAAGGGTCAAGCCTATAAAGGACATAACAAACAAACAATAAAATTGGATATGCCAAGTGATAATTTTTTTTTAGATTAATATACAAGAGAGGCACTTATGAAGGATAGTATGAGTTGAAGAAGTGTAAACTAAGAAATAAATAATAAGAAGCCAAAAGGAGTCATGTAGTACATGGGGTATGGATAATGTAGACTGAATAATATGGAGAGGGGAAAAACATATATAAAGGAAGCAATAAACTGAATGTTAAAATGACACATGAATGCAAAGGAATATAGGAAATAAGGAAATAAAATGCAAGGCCATTGTTAACCAAAATGGGGAGTAAGCAATAGGAAGAATTTTATTTGGAAATATACATAAGGATGAACATATAGTGGAGGTGTATGTGTAGAGAAGATAAAATTAAACTTTGGTGAGCAGAGTTTTGGAGTGTTGGAACAAAGGAGCTAAACAATGGAATGTAAAAATTGAAACTTGTAGATTGTATAAGGTTTATTTCCTATGGATTGAGAATTCAACAAAATAATTGAAGTTTCAACTAAATTTTGAAGTCATTTAAATTTGAATGTAAATGGAAATTTAAATTCCTAGATGCTGCAACTGATCGAAATAAATTTATTTTGCCAACATTATTTTTGTGAATTTTTAAATTGGTTTTAATTGACAAATGAAATTATCAGATTAAGTTTGTGTTGCCTAAAAATTTCACTAGTTTGATAAGACTCTCAAAATTCAAACTATATCAAATGGTATCAGATCATGTTTTCTCACTAGGAGAAATGTGGATAGGAATGTGTTGTGATGGGAATTTTGGCAACTATAAAGTTGGGTTTGGGTGAAAAGTTTTGGATATCCTCCAACAGAGATTAAGTTGAATAGAAGGTTTGTAGACTTCATCCATTGAGAGAGAGTGGATAGAGGGGGTTTTGAAAGGAGAATCTTCTAGGAATTTTGTTGGGTAGAGGATTTAATTTCATCCAAAGCCTCTCTCCTTTTCACATATCTTGATATCATATTGTAGTAACAGAAAAAGTAGCCTTTTCCCTTACTTGGTTTGATAATTGATAGTAAAAATGGTGACTAATCATGTCTTGGAGTGGTGTTGTAATGTGTTCACACTATTCTAGGACCTTTATTTGACTAAAAAATGCCTTAACTCATCCTTTACAAGGGTTTTGTAAAGTTTTGTAACACACTTTCACACTTTTCTAGGATGCATTTACTTAATTAAGCGTATTTGCCCCCTTTCTGAATAAAATGTACATTATTTGTACCTTGTTTAAGTGTTGTGAACTGTTATAAGGCACTTTCACACTTATCTAGGTGGTCATTAATTAATTGTGGGTAGTTGTAGCAATTAACCCCTCTTAATTAAAATCTAAGACTTAATTTTGACACCTCCCAAAGATCTATCCCCATACTTATAATTTAATTAACAAAATATTTCATTGGGAAAATTTTGGTCCTCAAAAATGGTGCTAAGACCCATTCACCCTATGTGGCGAATGGGTTCTCCCTTAACAAGACCCCCCTTTTTTAGTTGATCTGGAATGGGTTTTTAGCCCTTTTCCAATACCTTGGGGTTAGGTCCTAGTAAACTAATCTAGGAACCATTCACCCAAGGTGGCGAATAAGTCCTCCCTTAATGATACCCCCTTTTGAATTTTATTCTGGCGAGAATTTAATAATGTTTCTTTCCAGATCTGATGTCGGCTTTAATTATTTGAATTTTGAGGTTAAACTCCTAATTTAGTATAAATAAGGGGTTAATTCACATTGTTTCTCCTAGAAATTCATTCTAAGTCTCCAAGAATTCAATTTATTAAGCATTAGAGAATTTCAAGAGCATTTAGAGGGCTTTTCAAGGCATATTTCAAGAGTTTATTGCAGCAATTCAAGATCATATCATCATGACAAGGATTTGATGCATGTATTCATGTTGTTGGGCTATGTTTGTGATTGTAGAATTGAAGATATACTTGCAACTATTGTTCAAAGAAAATTCAAGGATCCAAGATCTACATTTTTCATGGCCACTACATGCTAGTTTGTAGATTTAATTCACAAGACAACATCCAAGGTGACATAATTTACACTATTTCACATTCATGCTTCATTTCATTTATTTCATCATTTGGTTTGATTACCTACAAGGGGTTTGACTAATGAAAACTCCCATTTATTAACAAACAACAACATTTTTCTACCCTTGAGTGTGTGATTGCAGATTTACAAGTTGAAGATCAAGTGGAGCAAGTTTGGAACAAAATTGTCAAAGTTTATAAAGTTGTCATTCAAAGTATAAAATCAAGGAATCAAAGCTACAAAATTGCATACAGACTTCAATAAGTTGATAACAGGGAATTTAAGAGTGAAAAAATCAAGGAACAAGACCCTAAAATTAGTTTTTTGAAACCCTAAAAGACCCATTCGCCACTGAAGGCGAATGAGTCCTCTACTACTCAAAAACAACAAGTTTTGGACTAGGTACATAGTTTTTTATGCTCTAAAACCTTCCTCGATAGTTGCTATAATAGTTAGGTAGAATTTTTAATTGTTATATGCATCTTATTTTACACATAATTGTAGTTTTTAGGGTATTATAAAAATTATTGGTTCATCGTCTTGCTTATACATTTGGGTCTACACTATTTTTCACTTAAACATTTTGGTGAACCCAACATTTTGAACATTGCAATTTTCTGATTTTTGAAATCTCTCATTGCATCTTAAGTTATATCTTTCATTCATATGCATTTAGATTTTCATTGAATTAAGATCTCATTTAGGGTTACTTGTTTTGGATTCCAATCTTGCATATCATATAGGGTTTAGATTTGCATTGTTTTGCATCTCTCTAAATCTGAAAATTACAAAAAAAAATTAGTTATTTTACATCTCATTTAGATCTCATACAATTGTATTTGAAAATATAAACAAAATTAAATTTCAAATTAGGCCTTGCATTTCATATTTTCATTACATTTTTATGTTGAATTTCTCGAAAATTTGAAGCTGCAATTCACTGTCTTAGACCTAGAATTAAAATATATAACTGAGAAATTGAAAATCATTAAAAAATAGTTTAAAAATACCTAACCAAGATTCATTTTTCTTTATTGGTGAATAATTCCTTGATTAGGTCTGATCTAAACCTTCTGGCAACTGAAAAAAGCATCAAAATACACTCTAAAATCCACAGAAAAATCTCAGAAACATCAAACTAGGACCCATTCACCCTTACTAGAAAATGAGTCCCTATTAGCTACTTCTCTACATTTCAATACATTAAAATCTCAGTTTTTAGCTTTTGTTTGGTGCTATTACCTTTTTGTTTTAGTTTCTCAATTTGCTATTTCATCAATTTTATTGCATTTAGCTTAAATTGCTTCATTTTAGTGCACTATTAAAATTTCAAAATTGCATCAAAACATTTCATTTTCAGCTTATTGCATTGTGTAATTAGTAAATTATCATGTTGAGGTCTAACATTTTGAAAATGGAGAACTATTTAGGCAATGTGTGGAAGTCCTTATTCTCTTTGGTTGATGTTTCAAATTGTGTTTTTGGCAATGACCCTAATGAGATTGAACTCACTCATGCTAACAAAAATCTTGATGCATGTCCTCCTCATGATGTTGACATCATTAGAGAATATTATGCTAACATGAATGAGTTCATAAATGATTTCCTTAACAAACTTGAGTCCAATGCATCCTTTTATCCTTCAATGAAACAACCCACATAACTTGAGAGGTTTGATCTTTTACATACTAAAATTGTGTCACAAGTTGAACCTATGTTCCCTACCATAGGTGAACCTAGCTCCTCTAAATAAGAAAAAATTCATCCATCATATGTCAACAAAGTGACCAACACATCAATCAACCTTGAAGAGACATATCACCAAGGATTCACAATCTTATGAAAACAATGATGTGATACAAAAATTGAGCATAAAATTCATCAATTCCTATAGCAAATACCAACTAAAGAAACCAAAGGGTTAGGATATCAAGATACCCCTCTCAACATAAGTGCTCCTAAATAATACCTAATGCTTCGTAGTGATGGTAGGATTGTCTTAGATCCTCCTCCTGATATAAGTATCCTCTTCCTAAAGAGAAACCCATACCTCATAAGGATAAGGATAATAAAGACAAGATAATCTAAGGACCTCTTGCCCTAATCCCATCTAGAGAAGTTGGTGAATCTAGCAAGCACAAGAGGCCTTACAAGCCAAAGAAACTAAAGTTCCCCTGTCCTCCACCTGAAATTGAAAAGAAACTACAATTCCTTCTAAAAAAAGAACTTATAACATTACCACCAATGAACGAAAGGATAAGACTATATCCTAAAGATGAAAATGTTCCACATTGTTGATACCAGAGAACTCTTGGACATAAAACTTGTGGTGTCAAAAAATGTTGTTAGTGACATTTTCACATGTGTTTAGCTCCTTCTTGTTAAATTAAGCTTAAAAGTTTCCTTGATTTGGTGTTGTAAGGTGTTTGAAACATTCACACTAGGCCTTGTGCCCTTAGAAACTAAATAAAATACATTTAAATTATGCCCTGTAAAGGTGTTATAAAGTGTTGTAGTCCACTTTCACACTTTTTAAGGATTTTATTAAGTATTTGAGCATAATGAACCTGTTTTTAACCAAAATGTTCTTAATTAATGCCTTTTCTTGTGTGTTGTAAAGTGTTGTAACACACTTTAACACAAGCATTAATTAATGTATAATTTTGAGAATAATCCTGACATTAATCATCACACAATCATAATTCAGGTGTTTTTGGCTTGTGTTACATAGATTTAGTGATTTGGGACCCATTTGCAACCTTGGGCGAATTAGTCCCACCTAGAGATTTGGGTCCCAAACCTCGTTTCACACATTTATAAGCATTTTTAATTTTGTTCCCATACATTATGCCTAATGGGAATCATTCACCACCTTGGGTGAATGAGTCTCATGTGGCCCAAAATCAAAATTAATTCAAAAATTTGGTGGTATTTTATCCTCCTAGATCTTGTGTTAGCTGGTGGTGTTGTAATTTCAGGAATTCCTGCATAATTAAGTATAAATACATGGTTCTTTCACTCATTTTCACCTAAGTATTCATGAGATCACCTAAGACTTTTGTGAGAGCATTCATAATAGCAAGTCTGAGTTCACAAGACAATTCAAGTGTTTACAAGAGCATTGAAGGTTAGAATTATTCATTAATTATTGTAGCAATTCAAGATCCATCATCATGTTAAGATTATCAAGCATCAAACATGTTATTGAGCTAGTGTTGTGATGTAGCATTGGAGATCCAAGATCAACCATTGTTCTACACATATTGTCAAGATCAAGATCTACATCCTTCATGGCCATTTCATGTTGAGTTGAAAATTTAGAAGACATCATTCAAGGTATTATTGTCCATGATTCATGTTCCATCCATTCATTTCATTATCTTATCATTTGGTTTAGTTGCATACAAGGGGTTTGACTAAGGAAAACCCATATTCCCTAACAATCAACACTTTTTTTGTCTCTCTTTATGTGATTGTAGGTCTCGGTACTTTAAAGACTTGAATATCATTTGAATATTAGGTTACAAGGTTGAGAAAAAATTTCAAGCCATCACAAGGTTGTCATCTTCACAAAAAGTCACCTACAGGCCCGAAATTGGTAGTTTCAAATATGAAAATCAAGAGAAACATAAAGAGCAGACATTAAAGACTAGATTCAGACCTTCAAGTTTTAAAAACCCTAACTAGACTGATGCTCCACTTTTGGTGAATGAGTCCCAATTTAGGTCAATTTTGAGATTTTGTAGATTTGGATACCCATTTTCCAAAACCTATTCTTGTATAGAAATCTAGAATTGGGATCGATTCGCCCATATTGGTGAATGAGTCCCAGTAGGCCCAAATTTTAGTCTATTGAGCATTTCAGGCCTCCATACAAGCTCTCTTAGGTTTCCAAGTACTCCTCTCCACTTTTCCAATTTGTTATTTTGATTTATTTGCATTTATAGGTCATTTATTCAAGTTTCATGCATCACTAGGTTTTTCCATTAGACCTTGCATTTCATAGATTTTTCCAAGCACTAGCTTGGTAGTGAACCCCTTTTATTAATCTCTAAACATACCCTAGGATAGTCTTGTGAAGAATTTTTTTTCCTTAGTCTATTTTTTATTTTTTGTTTTACTTTTGTCTTTGAGAAGATCTGTGTGGGAAGAAGTTGTGTTTCTGATGGGTACGCAATGTGCCACGTGGTGTCTACATGTGCTTTGTTGATCATTGAGCTTTCAACTGGGAGTTGGACCACGTGTCGGCTTGGCGGATGATTTCTTAAAATCACTTTTCACAAATCTAAGATTATCGGCTTGCTCGACACATCATCTCTTTGTTGCTAAGAAGTTGTACTTTAGGATTTTTCTATCGGATTCCATCGGAATGCATCTTGCCTTGTTCTAGAGAAAGGAGGTGAGTTGGTGCTACTAAAGCCACTTGATTGATTGATTGACAAGACCTTTGTCAGGTTGTTTTTTTGGATCCGAGAAATTATGAGGGGAAATATTGTTAAAATATCTAAAGGACATTAATGTGGCAGTTGAAAGTTGATGAGCATGATTGCAGTGACCTAACTAAAAGATCTGGGATTGGATTCCAAGCTATTAGGTGTTGATGTATGGCAGTCATTACTTCTGAATGAAGTTGGAATTTCTCTCTCCTTAGCGACTCTAAATTGGAAACGGCAACATGTAGAAAGGGTTCCTAAATTTTTCCTTTTGGAAAAAGGTTTCTTTAGTTTTCATAGTTATAGCAGTATTTTATTTTGAATTTTACATAACACTACTTCACTCTAGCATGTTATATCTTTTATTTACTCAAAATATCATCGAATTATAATTTTTACCTCTGTATTAAGTTCATTTAATATTTTAAATACGAGTTATTTGGGAGAAATATTTGAAACTATTCATGATATGGCCTCTGCCAATATTTCCTTCTTTATATCTTCAACTAGAATAGAACAATGTGTCTTGCTTAATCTAAATAGTTTGATTATTCATTTTTCATTCTGTGTGTGTGCATGATAAAGTTATAATCTATAGAAACTAAATTATGTCATTGTACTTCTCTTATTTCTTTGTAGGTTATCATTTCTTCATGATATGCTATATTAAGAGGAAGAGTTTATGTAGATTTTGAATGTTTTCCTATTAACTCTTGAAACTTCTATGTTTGGTCAGATCTTAATACACACTTCTGGCGGGTGGATGGAATGATTGCACTGTGCTTGTATTTATCCTCTATTGTTCGTTCTCTTCCCAAAAATGATGGGATGTGGTGTTTTGTTTCTATCATGTCACTCATAGAAAGGAACTTGTGGTTTTGAAACATTGTAAAAGCGTTGGAACATCGCCACTTTCATATTTTTTTGTTTACATTTCTTTCTACTCTTTTTTAAAACTTGGAGAAGAGTCGACTTTCTATAAAAATCATAGAGATATTCAGTGAGGCACGTATTATTCCCCCACTTGCTAAATTTCCCATAAGACTGTCGGAGAGGTGCAAGCTTTGATGATTAACAGTTCTTTTTCTGGAATGCTCGGTGGGACAAGTTTTGAAGGCCTAATTAGAATTCATAAATATTTCTAGATCAGACCAAGGAAGGAAACTGGAGGTTTCATGCCCAGAGTCCAAACAAGAGCATCCTCACAGGGCCACTTCTAGTACTCCCAGCTACCTTCTTTGGTACCTAGGAGAAGAAAGTTTACAGGTTTTGTATCACCTGTAAGAAGTAGTAGAGTAAGGAGTAAGAGTTTGGAGTTTAGAGTTGTATCTACTCTACATGGAGGTATAAGTTTCCAAATAAGAATATTGATTTATCCAATCCATAGGAACCTTTTCTCCATGACTCATGTACCCCCTCCTACTCCCATAAACTTTTTAACTAAGGAAGTGGTAATCCACTACTGCCACCTACTCCTCCCAATGTCTGGCCCCCCATACCCACTAACACCCTCAAGGCTATTCTGAAATTCTCCAAGATGGACTTTAAAACCCCTTCCAAGCACCTCCAAGATGTAGTAGAGGTATACATAGTGCATAATGTTGTGGAGGAGAACATTGCCATGAGATTATTGGTCACCTCTTTCAAAGGGAGGGCTAAAGAGTGGTATAGATCTCTGACTTTTGGCTTCATTCGCTCATGGGAGATCTCAAAGAAAAATAATTTGAACTTTTTTTCAATAAAAGGAGATCATTCTTCACTATTGCATCAAGTGATTTCTATTATGAGAGGTCTGCAAGAAGCTATGAGCAACTTCAACACTAGGTTTAAAAAAACCTAGCAGAGGATCCCTGTGACTTCCCAACCTCAAGCTACAATGGCATTCATGTTTTACTTGAAGGATATCAATTTAGATATTGTAGTCATGATAACTTCTATGGGTAGGGATACCTTACCTGATGCCTATGAGGTGACGATATGTGCAAAGAATAGTTTGATAGATACTGGGAAGCTACCGTCGTGACCTTTGATGCCTATTTTTGTGAAAATATCAAGCATGCCAGTTCAAGAGGATTTTTCTCCAAGCAGTTCTATGACACAATTAATGGGCTTAGTTTCACCCCAGTCTATGTACATATACCCTACCACATAGTTGAGCATGTCAGGTTCTTCCTCTATATTAGCAGAAATTAATGATATGAAGAGTTTGATGTGGTCTTTTGATAATGAATTAGTTCTCATTAAGTGACAACAAGCCGCCCCTCCAAAGGAAGCCACTCAAACCTACTAGGGAGGAAGGTTGTTTTATCAGCAGAACACATACTAAGGACCTTCGAGTCAGGGAGGTCAACAAGCAGCTCCTGCCAACTAGATAGTTCTGGTCACCATGCCATTATAGATTGTCAAAGATAGACACAATAAAGAGTTGATTCCAGGCTAATATAACTTGGCGGATGATGAAAACACATGGTGCTTTCCCTCCAATGATAGCCATATGCCCTGAAATTGCCCAAAGGGGAACATGCAGCAAAAGATAGTAGAGAAAAGAAATAAAGGAATGCTTTCAAATGCAGAAGGCTATGAATCTCCCAAAATGGATAATTCTCATTTCAGAGCATAGATGCAAGGGATGTCCATAGAGCAAGAGTTGGATATTGCACCTGATCAAGCACTTTTTCCCTGGATGGAGGAAGAAGATACGGTATTTGCGAACAAAGTTCTGATGACCAATGCTTTGTAGGTTTAGCCTAACTACAATACCAAATCCAAGAGAATGCTCACAAGAGAATACGTGCCACAAGATCCACCTCATTCTCAACCTCACCAACCACTATTGCAAGAAAGATAGCTTCCACAACCGACTGTTCAACCAACTCAACAACATCGGATTCCAATATTTCTTGACAAATTGTCAGGTAAAAAATCGAATCCATTTGGGATAGACTGTCTTCCTCTAAAGCCGAGGGAGATCCCATCATTCAAACCAAAGGGCTCGCCAATCGGAATGCTCAACATGGTGGAGCAGCTAAAAAGGGCACCTGCCAATGTGTCTCTATGGGATGTTATGTCCATCCCTGAGAAAAAGAAATTACTTTGGGAAGCATTGAAAAATGAGGAACCAAGACCACAAATGGATGAAGTTCCACTATGTGATCAGAGTAAAGATAAGGGGCCCATGTTGGATCCTCAAGTTTCGAAAGTTACAACTTAGACAAATGATGTGGGCGATGCAAAAGAGAAAGAGGGAAGAAAACCAAAGCCCACTCATTTCTTTTTCACATTTATTGTGGGAGATAAAAAATTTCACAACAATATGATTGACTCGAGAGCTAGTACAATGGTCATGCCAAAGCAAGTGGCTGATGCTTTAATGCTTAAATATGAACCTCTCGAAAAAGGAAAAAAGTAGTTGGGCAGAAAGAAGGTTTTGAAAGTTGTTCGAATAAAATATCTATCTTTGACCCTCTTTTCATGCCCAAGCCAAATAGTCTCACAAGAGGTAGTGGTAATAGACATTCCTTCAGTCTTCGGGATGTGCCTTTCCAAATATTTCACTTCAAATCTAGGTAGATACTTGGAACTAGACTGGTCCCATTTGATATATAGAACCAAGCACGAGGTGAAGATGAAGATTCTCTCAAAATATTTGCACCCTGAACATGTAGCGGACAACACAGTCCTTTGTTTTGAAGAAACACATACCTCTTTTTCAAGATAGGAGCGATATTGCATGGAAATGGTAGAAGATGAAGAAGATACAAGTGAATAGACCCCTGAAGAAGAGGTTCTCCTCAATCATTTCATTGACTCCAACCCATTCATAAATTTCCTTGCCATGGGATTGGGCATGTATGTAATATTTGATGATGACCTAGTTTATCCGAAATTGATGAAGGATTGGGAAAGTTATGATGATCTGACGGATAATCATCTATGGACCCTATACTTTGATGGTGCTAAATGTAAATCCAGTTCTAGAGCAAGGGTTTGATTGCTATCTTCGACAATATCAGAGACCCTCAAGGCTTATCAATTTCAATTTCTATGCGCTAACAATGATGCAAAATATGAAGCCTTGATCCACGATTTGTTTCTTGCCGAGTGGATGGGCACAAAGAGGTTGCAAGTATTTCGAGATTCTGAGTTGATTGTTAACCAAGTCTGAAGGCAAGCAGTTACTAAAAACACAAGAATGAAGTCCTATAGGCATCAGATATGGGATTTAATTGAAGGTTTTGAAGCTTTCAATGTGCAAGTCATTCCCTAATCCCAAAACTTCATAGAGGATTGGATGGCTTCAATCGGGTCACAATTTGAGCCGATTTTTGATCCAAAGGAGAATGCAATGTAGATTATTGTCTAACCATCAATCCCTAACAATGATCATAATTGACAAGTGTTCGAGGATGACAATCAGATAGCCAATTTTATCCAAAATTCATAATGATTTCAAAATATTCACAACCAAAAATTCAATCTTCTAAACGATAGGTCATTCGACTAAAAGGAAATAAGCTCCCTCGAGGTCTAATTTCCCTTGAAATCCTCTTTGACTGTGAATATGTGAGGAATGGAAAGAAAAGGTTCATAGCCAACAAAAAGGATTATGAAGTGTTGGATGTTGGAAATAGTAGAAAGATGAAAATCAAAAGAAATGTTCCATGGGAAGATAAAGAAAGGTTAAGGGATCTGTGTTCTAGGTACAATGGAGGTATAGCATGGACCTATGTTGATCTTAGAGGATACGATCCTGGTATAATCCAGCATATCATTGATTTAGTGGAAGGGTCAAAACCAGACCGATAGAAGTAGAGGCCTATTAATTTGAAAGTTGAGGCACTGATGGCCCAAGAGATCTCTAAATTAATTGAGTCTTGAATCATTTATCCGATTAAACATTCAACTTGGGTGTCTAATTTGGTACCAGTTTGGAATAAAAATGGTGACATTTGGCTTTGTGTTGATTTCTGAGACTTGAATAGAGCCTTGCTAAAAGATCACTACCCTTTGTCATCCATGAAGCAGATCTTGTAGACGGTAATCGAGTCGAAAATGTTTTCATTGCTTGACATTTTCTCAGGATACAATCATGTATATGCCAAGGAAGGTGACCAACATAAAATGATGTTTACCACCAAGTGGGGAACGTTCACATATGCAAAGATTCACTTTAGACTCTCAAATGTTGGTGCGACTTTTCAACGAGCCATGGACATTGCTTTCATGGGATTGATCAATTTGATCATTCTAATTTATTTGGATGATCTGAAAAAATTTTCAAAGTTAAAGATTGATCATTTTGATCATCTAGAACAAATTTTCTAGAGGTACAAAAAGTTCAGGATTTCTTTAAATCCCAAAAAATGTGTTTTCAGAGTACCTCAAGTTAAGCTACTGGGCTTTGTAGTATCCAAGGAGGGAATTGCAATAGATCCCAAAAGAGTGAAATCTATAATCGATTTACCCTTACCAATAAATTAGAAAGGGCTACAATATTTCTTAGGAAAGAATAATTTTGTTAGTCGGTTCATTTCAGACTTTGCAGGCATCGTGAGACCCATCACGTTGATGCTCAAGAAGAACTTGATGTTCAAATGGACCCCTGAAGGTAAGGTAGCTTTTGAGTAGATAAAGAAGGCTATTTTTGCTACTCTAATGTTGGCCACTCCAAAATTATCCAAATATTTCTTGCTCTATGTATACAGTGGTCAGCATAGCATAGATTTTGTGCTCACTCAAAGGGATGAAGAGGAAAACATGGAGCATCTGATTTTGTTCCATTTGAGAACCCTCAAGGGGTATGAAATGAGGTATAATTTTGTGGGAAAGCAAGATTTTTCCATTGTCAAGAGCCTTAAGAAGTTTCGACACCTGGTGTTGACCAATAAAATCACCATCTTGGTTTCTCACCCTAGTGCAAGGGAATATATTACTAAAGGAGAGATAACTGAAAAAAGAGCCAATTGGACCACCAAGATCCTAGAGTATATTTTATATAAAGGTGACCAAGTTGGTGCGGGGAAGAGGCCTTTGTGAGTATCTTGCATAAGAGTCAAATTCTGAAGCCAACAACTAGATTGATCAAGTCTGCTCAAATCAATTTGAGTTCGATGACTCTTGGGTAGCGGATCAGACACTGTATATGTAGAAGGGACACTACCCAATGGCCCTCCCATTCCATAAATGAATATACTACTGACTGCAATGCACTAGGTATGTATTAGTTGAAGGGAATTTCTTCAAAAGAAACTATGATGGAGTATTACTCTGATGTTTAGACAACAGCCAGGTGGGAAAGGTTTTGAATAGATTCTGTAGTAGCCCCGAAGGTGGACATTTTTCTGCTAAAACTACCACCCTAAAAATCATGCAAACATGATACTATTTTCCCTTAGTGTTTTCTGAAGCACACCATTTGGTGCAGAAGTGTACTTAGTGCCAATTTTTTGTTGGCAAGAGAAAAAATATGCTTTACCTTTAAGTCCCATCATAACTGAAGAGCCTTTTTCTCATTGGGGATTAGACTTTGTCAGAATATTAAATCCCATCTCTAGTGCTTGCCATAAGTGGATCCTCACAGCGACCAATTACTTCACAAGGTGGACAAAGGCTATCACCCTGAAAGGCACTATGGAGGGCGAGATTGTTAATTTTCTAGAGGAGTTGGTGACTAGGTTTGGTTCACCAAAGACTGTCATATCTGATAATGCCCAGGCCTTTGTAGGTTCAAAGATGTCAGATTTTTCCATTAAGAATGGGATCTACCTCAAAACTTCCTCAAACTATTACCTGCAAGGAAATGGGTTAGCAAAGTCAACAAATAAAAACCTAATTAGGATAATCAAGTGCATTGGGTCTAAACAACAAAGAGAATGGAACAAGCATCTATGGGCTGCTCTATGGGCAGCCTAGATCACACCAAAATAGATCCTAAATACATTACCCTATGAATTAGTGTATGGGAAGGAGGTAGTTTTACCCATTTCTATGGAACTCCCCACTCTACAATTACTAAAAGCCCTAGAAATAGAGGAGAGCGGTGGAATGGAGGTAATGATAGAAAAACTCCTCAAATTGGAGGAAGACAAAGAAAAGGCCTTTGAATCCATGGTTGACCGCCAACAGATGGTTAAATGATGGTTCAATAAGAAAACTTCAAACCCATATTTCTAGGAAGGAAGCCTAGTGTTAAAATATGATGAGCATACAGTGAAACCATGGCAACACACCAAATTCAAAGTGGTATGGAAGGGACCCTTCCAAATTAGTGCATGTAAGGAGAAGAATTCATACGATCTAGAAGATATGGAAGGAAATTCTTTAGAGATATCAGTAAATGGTATTTATCTGAATTTATTCCATTGAAGTACGTCATTCTTTAAAAAATTCAAAGATATGTACCATATGTAAAATTTTGTAAATATTATTTTAAGTTTTAGAATAAGCCAGGGAAAAATAAAGAACACAAAATAAGTAGGGAAATACTATATTGTATATTATATTTTCATCAAAATTTACAAGTATGAGGGTGATCCCACAATACTAGTTTACGATTTTTGGGCAAATTGGACACCGAACTAATTTTTTTTAACTAAATCTTCAGTTTTGGGCTCCGATAGTGGCTAAACCATGAGGAACTTGGAGATGATGAAAACTAATTATTTTTGACATTTCATCTATAGATTCTAAATATATTTATTTCAATTTTTTGGGAATTAGATTGCACTTATTTTTCCATCTCCTTCGAAAACTATGTTTTTTTCTAAATCAGCATTTTTAAGGAGTGATGCTCACTATATACAACATAACGTTTTTGTTTGAAGGATAAAATTCTAATATTTTCAAATTTAGATTTGTAACTACGATATCTAGCACTTTCATTTGGTTTTATAGTGTTTTATTGAATATTTTTTCCTCAATCAAGTTTCAAAGTCAAACCAATTACAATTATGACATAGGTGGAATGTATACAACATAACTTTTTCTGTATGTATTGAAATTCAATTTTATTTTTTTATGGATCAAGGGCATCAATAACTAGCTCGAACATATTTTCAAAATTTTATTTTGATAATCTGCTATTTTTCCACATGTGCAGAACAAAGAGCTTGATTTTCGGTGAAAAACTTATGTTTAATAAATCTAAAAAAACACATACATAATAAAACAAAAACATATTAAAATTATATTCGTTTGATAGCTCATTTTGAGGACTATCATCTTCTATCTGGGTCTGTGAATTCTCCTCCATTTTAATCCTCAACCCAAGCTTTGAAGGGAAAAAATCTAGACATTTTATGTGTTGGAGGGTGGGAAGGTGGGAAAAGGGGGTTCAAGCGAACCTAAGGGGTTCTCTCAAACCCTAGTTTGCTCAAACTAGGGTTATAGCGAACCCCCTTCCCACAATGGGAAATGTGGGCTCCCACATGCAAAGGGGTTTGCTCAAACCTTGGTTCGAGCAAACCTCTTTTGGGTTCGTTCGAACTTAGAGTTCGCTCGAACCACCCAAAATGAATATTTTTTGAATGGGTCAATTTTTGGAAGTTTTCCTTCCTCACTCAAATTGCAAACCACTTTTGTGGGTTCACCCATGAGGCAACCCAAGGCTCAAATTTTAACAAAAAAGGCTCTCGAGCAAAACCCAGAAAGGCTCTTTGAGCAAAAAGTACAAAAAGAGAAAAATGGAGGCATTTTACAAAAGAATAAAAAGATAGGCCTCCAGCCATAGTACGTGGGCATGTTTCCCATAGTCATTTTTCTTTTTTTTTTCTTCTTCTTCTTCATTGTTAGGAAAGTGAGAAACACTTATCACACAACACATGACGCATGGACCTCGACCCTAGTCTCTGCGATTATATGTCAGAAGCTCGAAATGCTTGAAGTCCAACCTAGGAATGACCTCAACACCATATTTCTAGAGGAAGTAGTTGGTTGCAGGTAGAGACAGAGTGTGGTGGCTTTCAAGGTCCATGGTGTGAAAGTCACTCAGAAAGGGTAGCCAACGAATGTCCATCCCATGATCAATGAACCAACAAGGGTCCATCACACTGGGAATGCTGACACCAGGAATGACAACTTGCATGATTTCATCGAGCCCTTCCAGCAGAAAGACATTGAACATTCGGTGACACAACTCCACTATCTGAGGTTTGGTGATATGCAGGTCCAGGAGGGAGGCCACAAAGTAGGATATAACATTGCAATTTCTCCTCATCTGGTTTTTATCTTCAATGAAGTCCATGTCGACGACACAACAAAAGGAAATTACCCCTAGATGGTCACACCTCTTCACTAGATGCTTGATTTTGTTAGCAATAATCTCCCCAGTAAAGGAATATTGTGGCCTTCATGGAAGTAGATGGACAGGAGTACCTAGGCCGACAGACATGGCTAAAGCAACAAAGTGAAAAATGATATGAAAATAGAGAAGATTTTCACTAAACTCAAAAGGCTTACTTTTCGAAGGAATATAGCCTTAAGGTGGTATAGCTATTTATCGAAAAGAAGTGTCGGTGAACCCAAACAGTGGAAGGTCTAGTTTTGGCATGACGACAACGAGAAAATATCAAAATAGCTGGTGAGCAAAGGATAAATCATAATGGAAAATCATACAGAAGGTCTAAAAATAAAATTTGGGTGTTGGGAGTAAATGCTCACATAAGCCGATCGTTGACATGTGTCCTTTTCCATCATCAATAGTAGTTGGCTTGCACAAGTGAAGAGACATGGGTTAATGCAATAATATCTAATAAATTAATTAAAATGTCTTTTCAATGGTACTTCTTATCACCTAAGCAAGATTGACATAACTAAAGGCACTCTCCTCAAGACAACAAGCTTATTTGTGAAAAGAGGCAACAAAGGGAATGTACTAATTCCATTCTTGCATAGTTTTTGGTATTCCTGAGGGATACAGATCTCCAACCCACACATATCACCTTGTTGGCAACATTTAATGAACCAACGGTAACGACATATCCTTAACTGCACATACTCTCTAAGTAAATTATTTATGCCAAAAGGTAGATTTTTCTAAGGAATTAAAAGTCAATCGGTCATTTCAGTGAAAAATGCTCTGCAACTTTTGAAGCAATCATGGTGGAACCATCAACGACTAGTAAAAGGGAAAAATATGCATCGAAAAAGCCTATTTTTGCCAATGTCTTTGGGAAAAAATAATTTTCCAACCCCCAAGTACCTGAAGATTGATTGTTTGAGCTTTGTAAGAGGGTGCAGGTGAACATAAGTGTTACAAGAAAGGTGGTGCAAGATGCTGCCAACAACATTTTTCAACCAAAATTGGCAAAAATCCCTAAAAATATTAGGGAGGGAGCATTTCAAAGAATGAAAGAATATGGCACCTCTAAGGGTTTTTCCTATCGGCTCTGGAATTGTGGTTTTCTATAGTTTATGTCACCTATCGTACACCCTTGCCCTGAACTAGTGGATGCATGTACCAAAAGGCTCAATGGAGAAAATAGAACCATAACTTGCAACAAGATCAAGTTCATGATTTCTACTGTAGCTATATGAGAGATTTTCTATATCCCTCCCAACTGACGTGTTGAGGTATTCAGTGAGGAGGAGATGGATATTTACTAGGAGGAATAAAATGAAAGAGAGTGTTTCTATTATGATGAGATAGGAGAGAAACTATCGAGAGGTGGATTCATTTTTCCTATGGCATTCAAAAAGTTCGAAAACAACACACAAGATCTTTTCTCAATGTTGGATTGGCTTTTTGGCCTAGACAATGATGAAGAGGTCCACTCTTTCTAGATGGCCTTAGCTTTGATACTGAAGTGGGAAAGGGAGCAGATATATTTTGAATTTGCTGATGCAGTAGCTACAAATATGTTGACGTAGCTGAAGAATTACCAAACCAAGTCTAAACTCAGGTATTATTCTTTCTTGGTCCACTTAATTCTACATTAGAACTTTGGGTTTCTAGAAAGAAAATTTTTGGTCTCTAGGTTCAATAAAGAGGGTTTAAGTTAGCCAATTTCTGTATGGACTTATGTCCTATCAAAATAAGTAATTATTATTGGTTTGTACACCAATTTTTGAGACCAATGCTTCAAGATCTATTTCTACATCTAGTGGGTCACTTGTCCCCTCAGGTTGAGAAATGGATAAAAAATTCATCGACTCTAGTAGATTATTTCTTCGGGGAAGATTTTACATTTATCAGATATCATGGTTTTGTCAGAGAACCTTTCTGACTCCCCAGATTTGTGATGGATAGGGTTTTCATGTTGGAGGAATGTTATTAGACAACTCTTGTTGACAACGCCTATGGAAGGAGAAAGAAAAAATGAAGCTATATCTGCTTCCCCTTTGTATTGCAAATAGTAGAGTGGTATTGGATAAGCGCGGAGCATAGAGGGAGCTTACAAATCTATTGGTGGCCCTATGATTAGTCCTTATATGTGACACATGGAACTACAATCTATAAAAAGTTTTTTTCTTTGAAACATGAGAGGTGAGATTATGTGGAGTCCACAAAAATTCCAACTCAAGAGAAGTTGGAGATATACGTCAAACTAGCCCTCATACCAACAAAAAGGCCAAGGTGGTTGAGCTATAATACACCATAGGAAAAATATCAAAGGGACATTTCGATAAGTAAAACCCTCAACAATAAAATGAAATGGCAAGGGTGGTCGGAAAGGAAGAAGATAGAATTTTGGAGATTCCGACAAGAGATGGGAGGAACACATAAGTTTCTCAAAGAGTTCCACCCATATGATGTACAGTTTGAGGACATTTATGACTTAGAAGTTTATTTCGACAACAATAATTACCTAGAGTCCAGCAATGAGATAATAGAAGAGCGACTTCCATGTTGTACTTCCTAACCACAAGAGCCCAATAGAGGGAGAGGCTCTAAGCAAAAAGACTCACAAGCTACATCCTCTACCAGTGTCTAAAGTAAGGGGAAGAGAACCTGATGATCACCAAGAGAATCCGTTGCAAAACAAGAATTCCAAGCTTTAGCGACATCATATGCTAAGGGATCAGGACATTCCAATTTAGGTCGAACAAAGATAAGGTGAGTCCGAGACCTAGAAATACCCGACGCAATTGTCAGAAATTAAGAAGAAGTAGAGTCTGCTCTACAAAATGTTTGAACGGTTGTGGTTCAATTAAGTCTTGTTCCCCCTCTTCTTCCTACTTCCGCATCATTGGTTAATCCTTTGCCTCCACCTGTTGAAAAGAATCATCTATCGATAGACCTTAATTTTTTCGTTATGAATGAACCCCTTGCGATTTTCAACATACAAAGTGAAGTACCCCCACGTGTCGAGAAATTAGTATCTCCTTCGACAATTGTTGACTCTTTGATCACCCTATCCAGGGCCCCTATTGAGAAAGTTGAATCATCCATGCTACCCGTCGCTCTAGGTCTATCTGCATTCGGACAAAAATCACCCATTCCATTTTTTTCTCTTTTTACTCCAACTAAATACTTGTGGTGCCCAATCTCAATTTTTCATTCCGCCATTTTCAATGATTACTCTCCCATTCGCCTCCCCGCATGCTCAGACATCTGAAGTTTCCCCTTTTGTTACTCTTTTCAGTCTACCCCCTGGTTTTTCTCTTGCAGCACAAAGCATTGATTCCCTGCAGACTCTTCAAAACAATTTTGACATGACTAAGCTAGCTCGACAAGCTAGGAAGTAGAAAAGAAGATTGAAGAATGTCGAGCTGCCAGCCACCAAAAAAATCCAAACCTATTTCAATGAAGAGCGGAATTCTCTATGGATCACTACCATGAAGCCACTCACAACCTGACCTGAAGGACGGATGCAGATGGAGGATTGTGACATTAGGGAAGTGGGTCTACATCTAAATTAAATTTTCCTGTGTGACAAGGTAGATCTAGCCATGACCACTCAGAAGGTAGTATATAAAGATTATGAGTGGCTAGATTAGAAGTTAAGAAAGCATGAAGTTGAGCTGGCAAATATCAAGGAAATGGTGAATTGGCTATTGTCAAAACTCAGGGCCCAAAATGATGAAATGACTTGCATAATGCAAGTGCAAGATTAGCAAGAGGAGGCAATAGGATCTCTTGTAGTACTTTAGGATGAGTGGATTCAGCTATATGCCAAAATAAACAGATTGAAAGGTAAGCTTGCCGTTGAGTGCCAGTCTAATGTAGAGCACCAATGTGTTCGAGAAAGTATAAAGGAGATCGATGGCATCCAATCTCAAGCCTTCAATAATTTGCAAAAATCCCAAGAGGAAGTCGAAAAGCTAAGAAGTGACAAACAACAAGCCGAATCTTCTCTACACGCTCGTGATCAAGAGGTTGAAAACTTAGTTTTCGAATCAAAAAATTCTCTTGAGAAAAGGGATCAAATGGAATAGAGAGTGAAGAAAAAGGAGGCTCAACTACATGAAGAACTAGCAGTTGCACAAAGGTCTGCAACCCTTTTGATAAAGAGAAGGTTGGTATTCACCTATTGGGAGTGAACCATTATTGCACTCATCGTTCTAAAATTGGCTCTACAATTCCTAAGGGATGCTCAAGAGATAAATGAGAGGATTGGCCTATTGGCCGAACAAACTCTCTAGGAGTATGCTCCCCAAGTGGCCAAGTCACGAAGCTTGATTTCCAAGCTATGTGTGGCAATAGATGGAGCTTTGAGAAGTGCAAGAATTATAGATTGGAGGGTTGTTTCTAGAAAAGAAAGTGATTTTTCTCACTATTATAATGTAGCAATGAAAACCAAGAATAGCCAGATGGTGCTAAACAAAAGGGTTGATGAAATCAAAAAGGATTTTGGTGTTCTATATAGCTTCAGGTTACCTTCCTTTCTTTCAACAAATGGGGATGTGTTATCAGTTGAGTAGATTATAGAGGAGGTCATGAATAGGGTTCAAACTTTTGCAGCTCTTCTAGAATCGAGTACAACACCCACAATAGATGACATTAAGAGTAAATTTATTTAGCTTTCTCATCTATATTATCATCTAGGATTTGTTTCAGCAAGGTGGGGATTTTTTTCTTTCAAAGAAGTCTTTGAGCTAGATCAGGCATATAAAGCTTTTTGTAGTCTTGCCTGACCAACTGATGTGGATTGGAAAATATTGCACTCAACATTCCTCAAACTCCAAGAATGACCATAGGTCTAGGTTCATGCCTTCACAAGTGAAGACCCCCTCTGAGTTGCCAAAACTATGAAGCAAAATTATTCCTTAGTATATTTTTAATTTTCGGCTTTACTTTTGTCTTTGGGAAGATCTGTGTATGAATACGTTGTGTTTTCGATGGGTACGCAATGCGCCATGTGGTGTCTATATGATCTTTATTGATCATTGACCTTTCAGCTAGGAGTTAGACCACATGTTAGCTTGGCAAGGGATTTCTTAGAATCACTTTTCACAAATTTGAGATTATCCGCTTGTTTGACATGTCATCTCTTCGCTGCTAAGAAGTTGTACTTTGGGAGTTTTCATTTGGAGTCTATCAGAACGTGTCTTCCCTTGTTTTAGAGAAAGGAGGTGAGTCGGCGCTACCAAAGCCACTTGACTGATTGACGAGACCTTTGCAAGGCTATCTTTTTGGGATCCGGGTGATTATGAGAGGTAGTCCTATTAAAATATCTAAAGGACATTGATGAGGTAGTTAAAAGTTGATGAGTAAGATTGCAACAACCTAACTAAAAGATCTAGAATCAGATTCCAAGCTATCGGGTGCTAGCATCCAACAATCATTACTTCTGAATGAATTTGACATTTCTCTCTCCTTAGCAGCTATAAACTGGAAGCAACAACATGTAGAAAGGGTTCATGAAGTTTTCCTTTTGGAAAAATGTTTCTTTAGTTTTCATAATTATAGTAGTATTTTATTTTGAAGTTTATAGAACACTGCTTCACTTTGGCATGTTATATCTTTTATTTACTCAAACTATCATCAGATTGAAATCCGACCTCTATTTTAAGTTCATTTAATATTTGAAGTATGAGTTATTTGGGAGAAATATTTGAAACTGTGCATGATATGGTCTTTGTCAATATTTCCTTCTTTATATCTTTGTCCAGAATAGAACACTATGTCTTGCTTAATTTGAATAGTTTTATTATTCAATTTCCATGCTGTGTGTGTGCATGATAAAGTTATAATCTGTAGAAACTAGATTATGTCATTAGAATTATTTGATTTCTTCGTAGGTTATCATTTCTTCATGTTATGCTATATTAAGAGGAAGAGTTTATGTAGCTTTTGAATTTTTTCCTATTAACTCTTGAAACTTATATGTCTAGTTGGATCTTAATACACACTTCCTGTGGGTGGATGGAATGACTGCACTGTGCTTGTATCTAGCCTATGTCATTTGTTCTCTTCCCAACAATAAAGGGATGTGGTGTTTTGTGTCTATCATGTCACTCATAGAAAGTAACTTGTGGTTTTCAAATTTTGTATAAGCATTGGCGCATCGCCACTTTCATGTGTTTTTGTTTACATTTATTTCTACTCTTTTCCCAAACTCAGAGAAGAGTCGGCTTTCTATAAAAATCCTAGAGGTATTCAATGAGGCACATATTGTTCCCCCACTCGCTATATTTCTCATAAGATTTTCAGAGAGTCACAAGCTTTAATGATCAACAAGTCCCTTAGTAGATCTCTTTCTCCCATTATCATCATTTGATTGATATCTCTACGACATGCTTGAATGTGGAGCATAGAAAGTTTGTTAACCTAGGTCCTAAGCCCTAGTGGAGACAATTTTCTATCCTACAATACTCATGAGTTTAATGCATTTAAATTTGTATTGAGAAATTTTCATTTTGATGGAAATGATTTCCAAATTCCATTAAGTGAATAAAAAACCCTTCTGCTCATTATCATGTAATAGTTGTAGAATCATAAAACATTCTCACTATTACATGTTTTACACTTATTGCCAAATCATTTTCCCTAATGCAAGGAGCTTATTTTCCTCACTTATCTTGGCCGATTCTTGCTTTGTACAAAGTGCGCACAAGAATTTCATGATTCTTGTCCTAGTAACACATTTTTCATTGTATCTTTAGCTAGTTTCCCACCTTTTTATACTAACTAAGATTGGGAGGTAGACGACCTACTTTAGGTTGACTTGTCTGTGCCTTACAAGTCTTATGCTTTCTGACTTTTCTTTATGTGATTGCATGTGTGTAATTTGGTCCCCTCTAGCATTTCATTTGATATATCCTCTCTTTTTGTGCATTCCTCTATATGTACCTTCATTCTTCTCTATGTCATAATCATTTTTCATTTGTCTTGTGTTTTCATTTTCAGGATGACACAAGGTATTGAGACATTCATGTCTCTTCCATGTTGACCCAAAATATTTTCCTTTATCTTTTTCATTTGTCTTTTTTTTTCCTTTTGGGGATGATGCAAGGCATCAAGAAATTTGTCTCTTCCATGTTGACCCAAAAGACTTTTTCTTTATTTTCACTCTTTGTGTCATTCTTCCAGTTCTATGAGTATTTGTGGAATGATGATAGTTCCATGCTCTATGAAAACATTGTAGCATAGACATAGATACCTTATTTTTGTATGGGGGTAACTGTTTCTTCCTATTTCATGATGCAACTTACTTTGGAAATATGACTTGGCATAGGTTTTTCTAAGGAAGGCTCTCATGTATTTGGATCAAAACTTTGGCTAATTTAAAGCAATTGTTCATAGTAATGGTGTAGAAACAACTTTAAAGTGGGGGGAAAAATTGATGACATCTTTTGGAAAAATTTCATGGTGTGATTTATCTTATTTCTTGTGATGTGTCCTCTTCTTAGTGGTGTCATTGGGTTTGATGTCTTCCAAGAGTGTACGATCTACTAACATGGAATGATGTGAATAGGGCATCCCATGGGCGACGATCTGACACTTTTGACTTGTCCTCTATTGGAGACATTAGGCGCAATGCTTACTAAGAGGACAAAAATTACGTGAACAAGGCAAAAACCCCTTTAACAAATTTTTAACATGATATTCAAAAACATTCACAAATTTTTTTTTACATTGTGGTGCCTTATTAAAGTTATCAGGAGGATAACTTTGGTATGGTTAGTATGATGGGAAGTTGATACACTGGCATACTTTCTCATTATACAATGGGAAGTCGACACACTAGAATGACTTTCTCACTAAACCAATTCATTGGGACAACTCACCTAGTGGACACACTAAGTTTTGACTACCCCAGAGTGAGAAACATATGTTATGGACAAACAACCCCATCTCACAACATGTTCAAATGGTTGTGCTTGATCCTTTGTTTTTATTTATTTTTCTTAGCCTTTTATAGGGTATGAGAATGTATCTTTGTTATTGTTTCATACCTAAGTGTCTTGAATACATACTTTATTGAGAGTTTGACATGGGGTCATCCTATCACTAAAGGGGGAAAATGTAGTAATAGAAAAAGTTGCCTTTTTCCTTACTTGGTTTGATAATTAACATTAAAACTAAACTAATGATATCTTGGAGTGGTGTTTTAATGTGTTCACACTATTCTAGTGCCTTTATTTGACTAAAAAATACCTTAATTAATCCTTTCCAAGGGTGTTGTAAAGTGTTGTAACACACTTTCACTCTTTTCTAGGATGTATCGACTTAATTAAGCCTAGTGGGACCCTTTCTGAATAAAAAGTACGTAATGTGTACCTTGTTCAAGTGTTGTAAGGTGTTATAAGGTAGTTTCACACCTATCTAGGTGGTCATTAATTAATTATGGGTAATTCGAGTAATTATGCCCTTTTAATACAAATTTAAGCCTTAATTTTGACACCTCCCAAAGTTCCATCCCAACACTTATAATTTAAATAACAAAATATTTCATTGGCTAAAGTTTGGTCCTAGAAAATGGTGCCAAGACCCATTCACCCTAGGTGGTGAATGGGTCCTCCCTTAACAAGACCCCCTTTTTCAATTGATCTGGAATGGGTTTTTAGCCCTCTTTCAATCCCCCGGGGTTAGGTCTTGGTAAACTAAGCCAAGACCCATTTTCCCAAGGTGGCGAATGGGTCCTTCCTTAATGACACCCCCATTTTTGAATTTCATTCTAATATGAATTTAATATTTTTTCTTTCTAGATTTGGTGTCGATCTTAATTATTTGAATTTCGGGATTAATCTCCAAATTTAGTATAAAGGAGTTAATTCACATTGTTTCTCCTAGAAATTCATTATAACTCTTCAAGCATTCAAGTTATTAAGCATTAGATCATTTCAAGAGAATTCATAGTGCATTTAAGGTAGATTTCAAGAGTTTATTGCAGCAATTCAAGATCATATTATAATGACAAGGGTTTGATGCATGCATTCGTGTTGTTGAGCTAAGATTGTGAGTGTAGCATTGAAGATCTACTTGTAGCTATTGTTCAAATCACATTCAAGGATCCAAGATCTGCACTCTTCATGGCTACTACATGCTAGTTAGTAGATTTATTTCACAAGACAACATCCAAGGTGACATCATTTACATTATTTAAAATTCATGCTTCATTTAATTAATTTCACCATTCGGTTCGATTACCTACAAGGGGTTTGACTAAGGAAAATCCCCATTCACTAACAAACAACAAAAATTTTCTACCCTTGAGTGTGTGATTGTAGATTTATAGGTTGAAGATCAAGTGAAGCATGTTTGGAGAAAAACTGTCAAAGTTGCAAAGTTGCTAAAGTTATCATTCAAAGTGAAAAATTAAGGAATCAAAGATACATAATTTCATATAGACTTCTAGAAGTTGATAATAGGGAATTTGAGAGTTTAGACATGAAGTAACAGGACCCTGAAATCAATTTTTTGAAACCCTAAAAGGACCCATTCGCAAATGAAGGCGAATGAGTCCTCTGTAGATCAAAAACATCAACTTTTTTGACCAAGTACACAACTTTTAATGCTCTAGAAACTACCCCCATAGTTGCTATAACAGTTAGGTTTCATCTTTTATTGTTATTTGCATCTTATTTTACACATAATTGTAGTGTTTAGGTCATAGAAAAATTAGCGGTTCATCGTCTTGCTTATGCATTTGGTTCTAGCCTATTTTTCACCTAAACACATAATTATACAAAAGCTAATTTATTTTGAGAGCTAAGAAATTTGGCACTTACTAATAATTTGTCTTACACAAAAATTCAATTTCACTCTTATTGAAATTATTTAATTAGTAGAGTGAGATTCTTTACCATTGAAACTCAAACCTTTTGCCACATTTTAACCATCATTTTTATGTGTTTTTTACTCTTTTATATAAACTCTACATCAAATAATTGTAATGGATTATTTATCTCATCATGAGTAAGTAAAATTTCTAATAGTTTTTAATTTACCAATTGTGTCATGATGTTTAAAGTGTTTCTCAAATATTTCCTAAGATGTATTTAATGACCTCTTAGTAACTTTACATATAATTTTAATTTGTTTATGTTTTGATTATATTAAATTTGGAAGGGAAAATACCCATTACAAACTAGTGATGGAGGAAAACTAGGTACTCACGTATGGTGAGAAAACCAAAAAAGTAAAAGGAAACTAATTCTTAAATAGTTCAACTAGCAGGAAATAACAAAAAAAAGAAACCAAAGAACTAGGACGAGCAAAAAAAACACCAAACACCTATAGGTCTCCCAAAAGCTTGAGACTAGTGATCGTGTTCCACTCTTGAGATAGGAACTCGAGATTCTTCTTGAAAGTCACATGCTCCTAAAAAATGGCCTGGGTATCCTTGGTAACATCATGGGCTGAGGTGTCCACCTTTTTACACTTCTTTTGCACATTCCATCGTCCACCCCACCTGATAATCACTTCTCATGGATCTTCCTTGTCTTGTCTTGAAAACCCTAGAGAGTGGGGGTCATATACTTCATAGTATATTTGCTATATAGTTAGTGATAACCCTTAGGCGATGCATGGTCTTCTCCTGGTTCTAGTGAATGACATCAATTTTAGCCAATAAACTATTTTTATCTTCCTTAGACCCAACAATGGTCCAAAGATCATCCAACTCTTTTTCCCATCTTTCCCACCTCTCAAAAGACCTAGCCAGGGAGGTAATCACATCCCAATGCATTTTTTTCTCCACCTCCCCAAGCCACACAACCTGTTGTTCCATCACTTTTCCCTCTAGGACTTGTATCCTCTCTTTTGCAGTAACCAACTGCCCTAAGAGCCATTTCAGAATATCCTTCTGAATATTGATAGTATCTAAGATTTCATTCAATTTTTTACTTATGGGGTCAGAAGGGATAAAAAAAGACCTAGGTTTAGTCCCACGTTCCTCCAAATTTATGCATAGGTTGGGAGAATTATGAGGGATAGGGTTAGAAACATGCAGGGTATTGGAGACTTCTAAGTTGTGGCCTTTAGCCAAGGAGTGGATAGGAAAATTAGCTGGGGTGGGGTTCCATGAGTCATCATCATTGTTGGTGTTACCAAAATCCCTTTACCTAAAAGAAATGGTCGTGGGAGTGGGATCTGATAGGGGCTTTCAATTGATAGGGATGGGAGAGGTATTATAATAGCCAGGGGCTTTACCCCGAAATCATGAACCACCAAAAAGGTTATATGTATAATAAGGGAAAGAGGATTCCCCTTACTAGGCCCCTAGGGTTTTTCACCTAAGGAGCACTTGGTTTAGGAATGACACTCTGTCCACTTTGGTGATATGACTCTTTTTGGTGGTTGCATTCAAAGGGAGGGGTTTAATTGGGTTGTGATGTGTGTGAGAAGTGTGGTTGAATGTTGGAAATCAAATGAAACTAATATAACTATGAAATGTAAATGAAACCAAATGTAAACTAAATGCAAACTAACTAAATGACCTAAATGTATGTAAACAAAAAGTAAACTAGTGCACCTGGAAAATGAAACTTCCAGAAAATATTTTTAAATCTATCTAAAATCGGCAAAGAGACAGTTACACCAGAATAGGCAACCTAATCCTTCTGTTAGGAATTTCTGCCAGATTGGGTTTTAGGGAAAAGGGTATCTAGAAATGTCAAAACCCTTTTTCAGGCTCGGTATAGGGATAAGGTTGCCAATGATGGTGACCTAGTCCTCTTGGTACTTTTGGGAGCCTAAAGGTCTGATTCTATGGGTCCCCACTTACACTTTCTTTTCCTGTAGATGCACGTGTCCTAATCTTCATAAAATGACCTACAAGTTGTCCTTTTGCTCCACCTAGGGTTTGATGAATTGAGTTGACTTGAATGGAATGATTGTACCCTCTACAATATTCTATTCCTTGACAAATCTGAGCACAACCTACAAAACACATGCAAAGACAAAGAGAATGTTGGGGTTAGGGAATAGGGGTTTTCCTAAGTCAAACCCCTTTGATGGTAACTTAAACCCAAATGAAAAACAATGAATGGAAAGATGATGGAATGATAAAGCAATGTAAACACTCACCAAACCTTTAGTTGTTGAAGTCTGCAACATGCAAGAACCAACTCCAATGGAGGTTGCTTGAGATTCCTTATGCTTGATTTCTTGTTTGGGAAGCTTGAGTGCAAGGGTAATTGTGAATATCCAAAAATGATGTTAAAGTGGGGGAATTAAGGTGAAAACCCTTATTTATTTAAGATATGCCCTAATTTCTCAAAAATATCACATGATAGGCCGACACTAGGGTTTTGGAGGAAAATTCCCATTAGTTTTTTTATGCCTAAAGGGACTAGGTCACCCAAGGTGGCGACCTAGTCCACTTGGGAAAATTCAAGTGGTGGTCAAGAATAAAAAGGTGTTAAATGATGTTTATCAGACTTTCCTCCCGAAACACACTTAAGACGGGCCTAAAAGTAAATTAAGGGACTAATATATCATTAAAAATGGTTGAATTAGTGATGATAAGGCTAGGAAAATGTGAAAATATATTACAACACTTTGTCACAAGGCTTGAAAAGGGGGTTATTTAGGTGAATTGTGTTGAAAGGGTCTTATAAAAGTGGGAAGATGTGTTACAACACTTCACAACACCGTTGTAAAATTTCATTAGATTGTTGTTTATTTGCAAGCATTCAAGACTAAATCAAGGCAAAACAAGGCCAAAATCTAAGGGAAAAGGCCAAAATGAGTGAAAGAGTGTCAAAGGCTACACTTTTTGGTGACACAACCCAGGCGTTGCAGTGAAAGGCAAGAGGGGTTTTTTCGATAGTGACAAAAGGGCTTGGGTCCCTTGGGGAGTAGTGGGGTCTAGGATAGTCAAAGTGTTCTTGCGCATAGTAGCAGGGGAGGGAAGCAAAGACTCATAAAACTTACATAAACACATGATAAGACCCTGATGGAGGGGTAATTTCTTACTTTTGGCTTGGACATTCTTGACGGGAAGGATGAGCAATCTAAAGTAATAATTTTTCTATGTTAATCCCAACTAAATCATCCATATTCTTCTTTATAAAAATCCCTTAACCTATTCAATTAAATTCACATATATATATAGAGAGAGAAGTGATTAATGACCCTCTAAAATATCAAATATTTATTAGGTTGGGCAACATTAGTTATATTAGGATGGAGCTACTCCCTAACATCAAATTTTCATTTGGAATCCTTAATTACATTAATGTGTGGTTATTAAGTGAGAAAGAGATACAAGATCCAACAAGTGAATTAGCTTAGGTCTAGCTTTTCCTTTGGTTTAACACTAGAACACAAACCAACTAGGGTTTTGATGATTGGATAACTACCTCAAAGGAGAGATAATTTTATATGGTTTTGTTCCTTTTTTGCAAAGAGGGCATACTTGATGTGTTATTTAATTACCCTAATTGACATATTTTTACTAGATCTAAAAAAATAAAATATCACACATACATAAATAAAAAATTATAGAAATAGGAACAAATCTCATATGTGCAAATAGAGGGTTATGTGTGGCTAAAATATGGTCCTAAAATACAAGTTCAAGGGCATCAACACCCTAGCCTAGGTTTTTTTTAAATTTTTAGTAGCCACTTTAGTACAATCTACTATGTGCTCTTTTGTAACTTGTCGAAGAAAGTTTTGAATTTGACTTGCACACCTAGAAAGAGGGGAAAGGTTGTGCTACATAGGATTTTTCCCTAGTCAAACCCCTATGTTGGTGTTTCTACCTTCACAACAATAAATGGTGATGATGGTAAAGAGTGCTTACTATTGGTGGGTCAAAAGAGAAGTAAATAATAATGATTGTAATGAATGAATAATAATTGATAAATTTACCTTAGGTATGAAACCCTTATTGAAGTAATGTCACACCATAGGTTACCACAAAGAGTTGATGAATAATGTATTGATTTCCTTGAAAACTAGAAAGTTTTAGTCACATAACGTAATATATTGTTGTAGCAAGAATGTAGAGAATAAATCACATGTATCCTCATAATTTTTACATAATAATTGATCATAGTTCATAATAGAGTGTTCTTCTAATGTTCAAATAATATGAAAACTTGTTTATATATGCATCCCAATTGATTTTATTTAACATAGGTCGACCTGGGGTCATTTTAAAACACTCAAGATTGAAACTTAAAGTGATAGATATTTAAAAATCACATCCCTAGGACTAGGGAACCCACATCCCTATCTAGGACTTTTGGTCCCAAAAACTAGGGATAATAAGGAATTAAATGTATTTTCTCAATCTAAACCCAAAATGAGAAAATTATCAATATAATTAATGGTACATTCAAGATAAGGTGCCCAATCTATTGTGAAATTATTAGGAGTAACAATTTATGATACTACAATGGTTGGACCTCCTCTTCTCTAATATCCAAACAAAGCTAAACTTCCTCTCAAATTCAAGTAATGTATTTATCCCATCATGTGTGTGTATGTATATGTGTGATTAATGTTCTGATGTAGTGGGTTAATTCCTATTTTTTAAGCTTGTGCTCAAGTTGAAAAGTTTCAAGGCTGAGATATTTTTCTTCAAAAAATATTATTTTAATATTTTGGACACTCGTGTATTATCAAAATATAGTAACTTGACCTTGAATAATGAAAAGAAAGAATACTTTGAAACAAAATCTATATTTCTTATTAGGCAGTCAAAATCCTCTGATCTTTAAATATTGGGAAATTAGTGAAGCAAAATTGGTAGACTTCACTCCTTATGATAATAAATATATATAATCATATACAATGAAAATTCCCATAAATTTTCATGCCATAGGAATCGATAATTACAAGATGATTCAACATGTATAGATCGCAAGCATGACAACTTCAACGATTACATTATTGACTAGGTACATTCCTTATGTAATCTCATCCAAATGGAGTTTTTTTTAGATCTAATTATGATTTAAAAATGAAAAAAGTGTAATAATATATCCCTTAAAATCCATATTCGCTTGTGATGTGTTTAGAAACGAGTAAAGTGAACATGACCAAATATCACTAAAATTATACCTACTTAAAACATACAAGAAACATATTCAATTCCATTTAGTCAATCACACAACTCTAAGTGCTCCATTGATTCATAAAGACAATCTATCAATCTCTTGATGAGAACCTTGTATATAGAAGCAATCAAGAATGTCATTTTAAAATTATTTAAGCATCTTGTTCATCCTGAAAACCTTTGGAAACTAGGGCCCCAAGAAATGATCAACTCTTTAAATTTCAAATTATAGATAAATTTCATTGTAGTTAAATAAAGGAATATAATATAATTATGATTTTGAAAGAACCTCAAAGGAAAGATATTAGTGTGTAGAATATCTTCTCATAATTATTTAAGGGTCTAGATTTTTGTGAATATTTTGAACACTTTTTTTGTTTTAAATTAAACATTTCAAGCTCTTTGGGACAAATATTTGACATGCTTAATATATTTTAATATGAAATTTCTACTGTAATTGATTCATATAATGTAAAGATAAATATAACTTATTGATTTCCATTTTAGCAACCATATCAATTTTTGATATAAAAGCTATATTTTATATCCAACATTCTAGATACACATTTGACTATATTTAGTAATTAATTAAAATAAAAATTATAATATATTTTTTATTACAGTTAATAAATAAATATGACCAAATATACATTGATATTGTTGGTTAGATGTTGTAAAAAGGGACTTCTATTTTAAACATAAAATTTTACCTCTATTGCAAGCTTTTATAATCTTTTGATGCAATAGTATAGGTTGGTTTTTTAGGAAAAGAACTTGATGATTTTTATAAGGAAAAAAAGGATAATTTTCTTTAGTATAAAAATTCTATATAATATAAGAAAAGAAACTTTCTTTGAAATAATGTAAATATATCTATTTAAGTCTTTGAAATTCTGGTTACATAAATTTATGGACTAGTAAGGCACAAGTATGTGAAATGTAGTTCAAGAAGATGTTATCTATTCTATATGATTTATATTTTGGTGCATGTTGTTGATTTTTTTATCACCTATCATCTAGGTGATATGAGAACAAGAAACTTGTAAGTTTAGTTATAGAAATGGGCTAATTTTTTATTAGAAATGGGCTAATTTTTTATTATAATAGTTATAGTGTTTAGTAAAATTGATACAAATGTTGGATGATTTATTTGCATCAACCTGACTAAATTCACTTATGAAAGTCTCTTTGGTAATTTCTGGGTGATTTCCTCAACATGATCCTTATCTTATCCATTCTATATAACTCCACTTAGAACTCAAGTTACTTTTCTCTTCTTCAACTATTATTCTTAGGACTTAGGTAAATTTTCCCCACTCAACTAACAATATAGGAACTTGGCTTCCCTAATACCATTAAGAAATAGAACAAATTATGATCTAAATTATATAAAAAAAATCATAAGAATGAGTCTTCAAGAAATTCAATTCCTTCTCCCTCATTAAAATCTTAGGATTATGTTTAGTTCTACCTCTCACAATCTCCCCAAATTGGGCATGAAAAAACATTTCAACTACCTAAATATGGACATTGAATTCTCATGCAATTTTAGAGGATGGTTAGAAAAGAAAGAATATTATAAAACTATAAGAGTGATTGGTACTTATAATTTGAATATTTTAAAAGAATAAGAGTGAATATTATAAAATCATAAGAGTGACTAGTATCCTATTTTTATTTGAAGTATATATCATTGAGCTATTTTTTCACATCGTGCAACTTCCATAAACTCAACATAGAGATTCCTATATTAACAATGAAATCAATTTTTAATTGATTTTGGCATATAAGCTAACATTTTTTGTTACTAAACATTAAAAAATGACCAACAAACTTATAGAACTTCCAAAATAGACATGGTTCAAAAACTTATTTCATGGTCTAGAAAATTGTAGACATTGTAGAAAATGCATGGTGTACAAAATCTAATATAAATGAGGAAAAATAGGTATTTTTGAAAAGAAATGGTCTACAAAATTATGAAGTTTCTAATATATTTCTAACTAATTTATCATAAATATATGGAATAGTTATGGATCCTCCATATGACTATCTATTTAAAAGAAAATTAGGGGGTTTGATATCAAGATGAATTAATCAAAATGATAAACCACTAATTTTCCTTATAAAACATACAATTATGAAGGACAAAATGCATAATTAAAAATTAAAAATGGTTGCTAATTATTATAACAACAATGAGGGAATTTTTGAGAGGCTATAATGGTGTGTATCTTGCTGCAAGAAGGTTGTTTTTAGGTCACAAAGGACTCATTCGCCTTTACTAGCGAATGGGTCCCTGTTAGGGTTTCTAAAAACTGAGATCTAGGTTTTATTCTTCAAGATCTGCACTCTCAACTCCTCGGTGATCAGCTCCCAAAAACCTAAAACAAATTTTGTAGCCTTGTTTTCATGTTCTTGCAATGTAGGTGACAACTTTGCAACTTGACATTTTTGATATTTTTTGCTTCAATTGTCCACTTGATCTTCAACCTAGAAACCAAGAGAGGACAAGTCAAAGAGTATAAGATCGCCACTTATGGGATGCCTCTCACTTCACATCATGCCACTAAGGGAGATCATATGCTTAGAAATAGTATACTCTTGAAGGACATAAAATCTAATGACACCACCAAGAAAAGGACATGGACCACAAGAAAAAAATAAAATAACACCATGAAATATATTGAAAGATTTCATCGATGTATACCCCCACTTTAAAGTGGTTGCTAACACCATTATTATGAGCAATTACTTTAAAGTTGCCAACGTTTTTTCCTAAAAACCCTATGCCAAGTCATATGTTTCCAAAATAAAGCTATTCCATGAAGTATGAAGGAAGGGTTACCACCACAAATACATAAGGGATCTATGGATTCGAGGTCAGTATGTCTTTGCTACAATATTGTTTTTAGAGATCGGGATTGTCATCATTCCCCAAATACTCGTAGAACTAGAAGAATGACACAAAGGGAAAAAAATGAAAAATCCTTTCATGTCAACATGGAAGAGACCTAAATGTTTCGATGCCTTGTGTCATTCCCAAAAGGAAAAAACAACAAAAGCGAAAAGATAAAAGGAAAATATTTTGGGTCAACAAGGAAGAGACCTAAATGTCTCGACACTTTGCATCATCCCTAAAAGGAAAACACAAGACAAATGAAAAAGGTAAAAGAAAAATATTTTGGGTCAACATGAAAGAGACCTGAATGTCTCAACGCCTTGTGGCATCCCCAAAAGGAAAATACAAGATAAAAATGCTTATGAAATAGAGAAGAATGTAGGTACATATAGAGGAATACACAAAAATATAGATACATCAAATGAAACATCACAGAGGATCACACTATGCACATGTAATCACATAAAGAAACATGAAAAAGAAAAAGACTAGTAAGGCACATATGAGTCAACCTAGAGTAGGTCATCCACATCCCAATTTTGATCTCTATAAATGGAAGGTGGAAAACTAGCCAAAGGGAAAAGGACAAGTTCCAAACTAGGGGAAGCACCAAATTTAACACTCTTTTTAGGAGATTTGTTATTTAAGCTCAGAGAAGAGGAAAACAATGTGTTCAATTCATCATGCACTTGTTCATCTATCTTTGCTATATCAATGTGATCATCTAGATTAATCACAACAAGAGGTTGAATGAAAATTTCCATGGAATTTTCTTGTTTATGTTTCATTGAGGGTATAGGATCATCATGCATTGCTTCAGGGAAGTTCATATTTTGATTTTCTATGTTGCTCTTATCTTTGTTGGATTGTAATATACAAGCAATATCATGATGTCCACGCCTATGCTCTCTAGAATTTTGATTCCATTTCAATAAATTGTCAATGTGTGTTTGTGTAAGAGTGGGTTTGTTAATTATAGGTTCCTTCTCTTCCATGGGAGGAACAACAGGAATCACGACATATTTTTCAACCACTTTCTACTTAGCTTTATAAAAAAAAATTATTTTAGGAGGGACGATGGAATTGTTTTGGCTATCTTGTTGTCTCTTATAATAAATTATAGGAATATTTGTTATAGATTGCTCTTGGATGTTTGGAAGGGATTTAAATTCAATCATTGTTTCATCAAGGATAGGTGGTTTAGTCATAGGTTGTTGCATGTTTCGAAGGGATAATTCTTCTATGCGCTTTGCCTTGAACTTTTGATATGATTTGAAAAAGAAGTCCTCATGAGGTTTAATAGGTTCCATAGGCTCAGACCAGAAGAAATATAATGAAATGTTCCCTCAGGAAGAGGCGGGATTAAATCCACTATGATGCACAATAAATTTATCTTTACCAAATGGAAACTTTAAGTATTTATAGACAACCAAAGGGACATAATTCATGGAGTGAAGCCATGGATAGCCTAACTTCACATGAAATTGGTCCAATTGTGGGATGATGGTGAATAGTACTTTTAATGTTTTCGGTCAAAATTTTAAAGGGAGATCTATCAAGCTTAGCGTAGGACAAGGAAAACCATTATGCATCTTGATCCATGCTTTCGGTTTATCATATATGTAGACAAAGGAATACAGATCTGAAATATTATTGGATTAAGATTCATATTTCCCACATCCTTAATGAAGTTACCTACAAAAAACAAAACATACATGTGCAAAAATGAATATTTAATCTAAACACACATGCATGCTAATAGGGATTTTCTCCATTGTTTTCCTATAATCACAATCTTGTGTTGAGAAATAGGTGCTCTTAAAAGAACTCACAAGAGGTTATGATTGAAAAATGTGAGATATTCAAATGAAGCTGAAATGAGAGAGATGGAAAATAATACTGATGAATGCAAATATATTATGAGCAAATAGATATCAAAAAGAGTGCAAAACAATGAGTGCTAAAAGTGGATGCAAAGATAACAAAAATGAAAATATCGTGGATAGATCAAAGAAGAGAGGGGGCTATGTGTAAATAGGCATCCTTGGGGTGAACCCAAATTACATAATGAATGTGGGATAAAAGATTGACTTGGAAAAGTATATCCCACATGCATGAAATGAGTGGAATAGAATAAATGTAATAAGATAAATAGGTGATAAAGTAGGTGTGAAAGAGGTTGGAGAATATTATAATGGTTATATAATATTATTAAATGGATTAAATATATGAAAATTATGGTATAAAGAATGAAATTGATATTATGACATAATGAAGGATAATAATATAATGATATTTGGATCCACTTAATGATTGGAAAATTTTGAATAAGAGGACGATTTTAATGAAGATTTTTGTGTCTACATTTTGTCCCTCTTTGAGACAATGCAACATGTCATGTTGTTTCAAAGAAAAATTAGTCAACTAATACATTCCATAGAGATATCCTGATAAGGATAATGATGAATTTGATATGCCCCCTCGAGAGATTAGTCAAACGAATTGTAAGAATATTTATCTCTTGATAGATTACAAGAAAATTATTAGATGATTAATATTGTGCAAGTGATTAAGCAGTGATGTACATTTGATGAAAATGCATAGTTGATGGGCGTAGCTGAACAATTGATAGAAATGATCAATATAATCGAGTTGATAAGTTTATTGAGCTGATTAAGTTGATTGAGATTGATGCTAGTACAAAAAAATTTGATACAATGATTGATTGATTGATTAGGGAGCTATGGGATTTCGATAAGCAAGTTTATTGATATGAGATTTGATTCAAGAGACATACATCAGTTGGATAAAGCAATTTTGATTGATTTATCTATGACAAGGAAGATGAACAAAATGATGAAGATAAAATGAGGGGGAAAGGAAATGAAAGAAATGATTGATGAAAAGGAGAATGCAAGGTGATGAGAATTCTTGTGCTTTTTAAGTGCTTATATAATCATTGAGCTTATTATGTCACAAATTAGTATAATCATCTAGATAATATGAACTTCTAAACAACCTGAATATTATTTGCATTTTTATTTAGCAATGAAGTATAAGAATCTAGGTATAAGGACATTAGATGACCTGAATACTTATTGCATGGAAGACACTATTAGACAAGGAATGCTCTCATCCACACTAGACTCATAGTTCCTTGATGATTTTAGAAAACCATGTCTTAAGACAAGTCATCCTGTGAATAAGAAACAATCCACAGACAACAGACAAGTGAACATGCCCCATCCTTGTCTCTCTACTCCAAGACATCCCCGAGAAGTTAAAAGACATGCCACCAAAGATAAAAATCATAAAATAATCAAAGATTGACAAACAAACAGGCATCATGCTTCCATGTAAATCTGATTCTTGTCACAATTTATGCATTTGGTTGGATTTGAAAGGGGGATTGATAGGCATGTTGTAATGTCTGCTTGATTGTCAATCTTGGCACGTTTTGATTTTGCTGAAGTTCAAAGTTGTGCGATGATCTAAAAGTGTCTTTATTTTGGGATTTTTGACGTTATTCGATTTTTTTTGGATTTTCAGAATATTTGATGTTTTTTGGATTTTTAGAATATTTGAATTTTTTTGGATTTTTAGAATATTTGATTTTTTTGAATTTTCATAATAATTGATTTTTGGATTTTTAGAATATTTGTTTTTGGATTTTTAGAATATTTGTTTTTTTGGATTTTTAGAATATTTGATTTTTTTGGACTTTTTGAAGTTTTACAAAGGAATGAGATGAGTTGCAAGCAAGAAAATAAAGAGAGAGGATAGTTTCTTTAACCACAAGATGTTTAGTACCCCAACCCATAGCTAAGGTTGAGGAAATGCCTTAGTGAGGGATATGACCAACCTAGCACGCATGGTGAAGTGAGCAAGCGAGGGGAATGTCAAACAATTCACTAGACATGGTGAGTGTGAAAAGGCTATTATGAAATGGAGGGTGAATGGAAATGAGTTGGAAAGATCAAATGGAGCTCCAAAGGAAAGAGGAGCAAAGCCTCTACACATGGCGCAGATTTCTCAGTTTTCACCATGGTACTTGCTCAAGGAACCACTAAAGTGGTTTTCACCATTAAATGAATTGATTTCTCTTTAATTTATATATATATATATATATATATATTATTTTTTTAGGACTTTTTTCCTTATTTTTTGTACATTTTTCAAGACTTTTTTCCTTTTTTAATATTTTTTTAGGACTTTTTTCCTTTTTTTTGTATTTTTTCAAGACTTTAAAAGAGTGTACTATCTAAAGTACTTAGGTATAAAACTTGTGGATGTGAAAACTATTGATGGGATCACTAAGAAATTCACTTTCTAGAGTAGATAACTGGTATTCCCCAGATCCATACATAGTAGTGATAATGTATGGACCCAACCAGTTAGGCTCAACTTTACCCTTATTTTCTTTGTCTTGTTGATTGTGAGGATTTTCATGAAGGATAAGATCCCCAATCTCAAATGTATTTGGTTTCACTTTTTGGTTATAAATTTGAAACATCCACTATTGGTATGCTTTAAGATTATTGAAAGTAGTTTGTCTTCGTTCATCCAACAGTTCCAATTCCTGCAAATTGGAAACTCAATATTCTTCATCACTAATTTAGTTGCACAAGGAGACCTACAAAAAGGGTGGCTCAACCTCGATGGGCCAGATGGCTTTAGATCCATAGACAAGCACATAGGGGGTAGCTCCTATGGGAATGCAGACACTCGTGTGGTAATTCCACAAGGCAGGATTCAGTTGAACATGGCAATCTCAACCAACTTCCTCGACCATCTTTTTGTGAATTTTGAGAATGGTCTTGTTAGAGGCCTCAACCTAGCCATTACCTTGAGGGTAGAAAGGTGTAGAAAAATGATGTTGTATATGGAATTTCTCACACAATTCATAAACATCTTGATTTTTGAACAGATGATCATTATCTGTGATAATGGATAAAGGAACACCATAATGACAAATGATATAGTCCAGTATGAAAGTGGGTACTTGTTTTCTAGTGATATGAGTGAGGGGAACAACTTTAATCCATTTTGTGAAATAGTCTGTGGCAACAAGAATGAACCTATGATCAATTGATGAACATGGATGGATCTTTCCCACGAGATCAAGTCCCAACTAATACAAGGGCCACATTGTAGCGAGAGAAGTGCAATTCCTATGCAGTCCAACATGTATCAAGTCTACATTTTATTGACACTAATTGCATTTTTAACAAATTGATAATTATCCTTTTCCACTATAGACCAATAATAATCCATATGCAAGATTTTCTTGGCTAAGGTAGGACTACTATAATGTGCTCCACATATACCTTCATGTATTTCTCATAAAGCAGTTTTGACCTTGGCATGCTCAAGACATATGAGTAAAGTACCATCGAGACCTTGTCGATAAAGGGTATTGGCTAGGATTATGTAACAAGAGGCTTGATGAATAAAGGTCTTACGAGATTTATTGGATAGGTATAATGGCAAGATGTTATCATGGAGATGGGTGTAAATATCCCCATACAATTGAGAATTAGGACCAACAATAAGATAGATCATTTCATATTGTGGTGCATTGTAAGCATGTTCCAAAAGAGGCTCTACGAAGAACTCACAGTAGGTATCGTTGCTAGGAATTTCCACAAGTGAATCAATTGTTTCCATTACATCAACAACTCTATTGCTATCTCGAGGAATTCTCTCAAAAAAATTGATGTGAAATAGGCTTTGAAATCATCCACCATTCTTTTGTAAGGCATAAATTTTTCATCTTTTTTTTATAGTCATCATTAACCTATTTGATCACAATTTGAGAGTCACTGATGACACACAACTGTAAGATTTTACATTACATGACCATACAGAGCCAAGAAAGTAATGCCTCATATTTTGCAATATTGTTGGTACATGGAAGTTGTATATTATAAGCTTTAGGTATACAATCCACTTATGGTGTGACAAAGAGAATGCCAGTGCTAGAACCACCTTGTCTGAATGAGCCATCAAAATATAAAGTACAAAGATGTGTAGATTCCATGTTGAAGATTGATTCATCAGGGAAATTTGTAGTAAGAGGATGATTATCTGTCACAAGAGCATCAATGAGTTGATCTACTATATCTTGTCCTTTGATTTATTTTATTTCTACAAACTCAATATCAAACTTGCTAAGAATCATCACCCATTTAGCCAATCATCCTATGAGTGCTGCTTTGTTTAGGAGGTACTTAAGAGGATCAATTTTTGTGATGAGCTTTGTCTGGTGTGTAAGCATGTAATGGCGTAGCTTCTATGAGGAAAACACTATAGAAAGGAGTTCTCTCTCAATAAGACTTTAATTTAGCTCATATCCCACTAGAGTACAACTAATGTAATAGATTGAAAGCTCCCTTCCTTTAGAGTCATGTTGTGCCAAAAGTGCCCCTAGTGCTGTGGTAGTTGTAGATATATAAAGTAAAGTATTTTCATTTGTAGGGGGTACTAATACTGGTCGTGTCATTAGATACTCTTTGATTTTTCAAAAACCTTGTTCACACTTGTCATCCCATCTGAATGGAACATTCTTGCATAACAGATGTTGAAATGGTTGAAATTTATCTACAAGTTGTGCTATAAAATGACAGGTAGGTTGAAGTTTTCCTTATAATGATCACAACTGACTAATATACTTAGGTGGAGGCATTTCAAGTATATCCTTTACTTTTGTAGGATTAGCTTCAATTCCTTTAGATGAGACAATGTATCCAAGGAGTTTCCCAGAGGTTACCCCGAAGGAACATTTATTTGGATTCAACCAAACCTTGTATTGTTCTAATCTTGTGAAAATTCTGTTCATAATCTCTAGATGTCTAGCTTTGTTGTAGGATTTTCCCAACAAATCTTCTGCATAGTATTCCAAATAGGTATGCATTATGTCATGAAAGATAGCAGTCATTACATGCTGGTAGGTAGCTTTGACATTCTTCAACCTGAAGGGGATGACATTCTAACAGAAGGTTCCCCAAGTATAAGTGAATGTTGTCTTAATTTGATCTTCAAGAGAAATTTTAATTTGATTGTAGCCTAAGAAACTGTCCATGAGGGATAACATTTAGTGTCTTGTTATCAAATCCACTATCATGTCAATGTTTAGAAGTGGGAAGTCATCCTTAGGATAAGATTTGTTTAAATATCTAAAATTTGCGCAAAATCAGATGCCCCCATCAAGTTTTGAAACTAGTACTAAATTTGAAATCCAATCAACATAGTCAATAGGTCTTATAAATCTCACATCTAGCAACTTTTGTAATTTAGCTTTTACCAATAGAGCGACATGCAGTTGCATTTTTCTCAACTTGTGTTTAACAAGTTTTGCCACCAATGGCAAAGACAAGTGATGGATTACTAAATCTAGATCAAGGCCTCGTATATCTGCATACGACCATAAAAATTTGACTTGTATTTCATTGTAAAATTGTATATGCTCTATTCTCTCTTCAGGTGTTAATGGTTTTGCTAGATGAATTATCCTTGGTTTTTCTTTTGTGCCTAGATTTGTTGGTACTATATTCTCCACCAACATAGATGACTCTTCATGATATAGTACTAGGGGAAGTGTGTCAATACTTCCATCCTCATGAACCGCAGAGAGGTTTTCACCCTTGGACATGTCCTTTATTTTTACTTTTTTCGGGTCTAATAGTGCCATGGAGAAGACCTATTTATATTTTCAATGATTTTGTGACTGAAAGGCTTGGCACCTTTCCCAAAGTAAGCCTCACTATCGAGTTATATGGTAAAACATAATTTATGATCCCCAAGAGGTGTGTCTTCTCATGCTCCCAAAATTTTTATGATTGTCTCATCATTTTGAAATACATCTAGTTGTGGTGGTCCCTTCAAATCCCAATCAATGAGTTTATGATGAACTTGGGTCATGATTAGAGTCAAAATTTGAATGGATTCAAGGGTACAAATGTTATGATCAGTTTTTGGGGTAGGGATACTATCATAGTCATAAATTTCAATGAAGTCATCAATGACACTTTCCTCATTTTTCTGTGTAGGAGGACTCTACTTCCTTGAAGTACACGTGGTACTCAAGGTCTTATCTTTCTATGTGTCATATCCTAAACCACAAACTTTTTGCATACAAGTAGGTTGTATTGGTTCCAAGATACCCTATTTATATAAGCCCAAAGGAATTTTACTATCATATCGCTTTTGTTTCATTAGATTGTATCATTTGTCATATTGTTCAAAAAGTATCTTTATCTCTAGTTTTTCAGTTTGTTCTTTTTCTGCATTCTCATCTTTGTATAGCCATTTCAAGATATCAGCTTCTTTTGTTTCATTACAAAGGGCTCCTCATTTTTTGAAAGTAGTTGATTTACAAATCACTATAGTATCTATATCTGATGTGGTCTTAGTCATATGTGGTTTTCCATAGGTGTGAGGAGATAAACATAGTTTTCCAATGTAAAGAGCATGATTCAAGGTACATTCTCCTACTCCTTGTTCTTTTACTTGTATTTTAATATCAGCTTCATTGGATTTTGAGGTGGAATCTTTTAAGGAATCGGGATTAACATATGCTTGAGAAGGAACTGCCTCACGGTTGCTTGGGATTGTGATTTTAGTTTTAGGACTTAGAGTATGGCAATACATGAAAGGGTTAGGATCTCCGTGTATTCTGATTTCAACACCATTGTGTGGAAATTTAATGTATTGATGGTATGTAAAAGGTACTTCTTGCATTGCATGAATCCAAGTTCTTCCAAGGAGGATGTTATAGGTCAAAGGGAGATCAAGAACTTGGAAAACGACATCCTTTACCACAAGCCCAACCCTGATTGGTAGAGTAATTGATCCTTTAGACATGCATTCCTCTTCATCATATTCCTTTATGGTAATATTTTTATTTGGATCAACTACATTTTTAAAGAGCCCTCATTTTGTGATCAATTTTTGAGTATAAATATTAAGACTTGCTCCTCTACCTATCAGAACTTGCTTGATCTTAACATTATGGACAATGACTTCAATGTGTAAAGTTGTGTTATGTGGTTGTTGGATGGATGAATCATCATTCTCAAGAAAAGTGAGGGTGTGAGGAGAGGTGATGTGTCCCACCATAGCTTGTAATTGATCTACATGTATGTCTGTAGGTGATGTAGTAGTGGCAAGAAATTTATCTAAGATAACTTTATGCCCAGGAGATAGGGGTAGCAGCTCAAGTATAGAAATTTGCATGGGAATTTTACCTGAATTCTCTATAAGGTTGTATCACAAATTTGGTGCAACAGGTTTTGAATTAGGAATCCTAAGGATAATTGTGCCTCTGCAGGTAGTAACATTGTAATCAATTTCTTTTCCTTTTTATAATGAAAGTGTTTACATGATTATCAACCTCCCTTGTGTTATTTATGATATAGTCATACTTACCAATAGTATAGTTCACACCATCACCAGATTCAGGGGTCTTTCCTTTATCTTTGTCATGCTTATGGAAATGGTTCTTAAACATCTCAGGATCAGAGTTCCCAAAAAGAGTGTGTCCATTAACTGCTATCTTACCCTCATCAATAAGGTCTTGTATTAGATGTTGAAGTTTATTATAGCTATTATTTTAATGTCCTTTGTATCTATGATAGTCACAAAAGTGATCCTCACTCCACCATGGGGGTTTGACTTGTGGATTATATTATTTCATCTCAATTAGAGTTATACTATTATTTTCAAGAATTTCTTTTAATGCAGATTCAAGCGATTGTCCCAATGGTGTAAATTTTCATTTAGGAAAACTTCTTTGTTTTTATTTTTCTTTATCTAAAGAATAACCTTTAAGGTTGTAGATAGGTGATGAGGTTTTACTTGTTTTCACATAAACAACTTTGTCATTGAGTACATTCTTGTTCTTTACCCAAAAAGGTGTCTTGTTCCTTAAACCTGATTTTTGATCTTTTTCATTATTAATTTTAAGAGTTCCATCATTGATGATAGCTTGTTTGATTTGAAATCCCATTTCTATGGCTTCATCAAAGGAATCCAAGAATTTAAGGTGAAGTTCCCTTCCAATTTTCTTGTTCAAATTTTGACAAAAGAGATCAACCTTAAATTCTTTGTTTGGAATGGCATAAGGTAATCATTTTATTAAATGTCTCCATCTTTGTAAAAATGATAAAAGATTCTCCTTGTTTTGTTTGGTGTTAAAAATATTTGTCTTGGTCACTTTAAGTTCATAGTTGAAACTATAATTAGAGAAAAATTTATCAGCCGATTCTTAAAAAGATTTGATGGTTGGGGGTAATCGTGAAAACCCTTCCATAGCTTCTCCTCCCAGACTACGAGGGAATAATCTCATTAGGTATGTCTCATCAACCGCAAATTCCATAGTAGTAGCACAATATTCTCTTAAGTGGTCTTTAGGATCTCCTTTTCCCTTATATTTATCAAGTTTTGATATATGCCAGTGACTAGGAAAAGGTGGCATTGGTATGCTTGGGTTGAAATGATAAGGACATATATCTTTGATGGAGAACTTGTGGGATGATGTTTTACTATTCTTAAGAGTATCCAAGTATTTTCTCAGTGCTCTAAGCTCATCCAAAACAATATTGTTTGTAGGTGTGGGTTTTTACATCTTTGAAATTTTCTTGTAACCAAGTTGTAAATAAAAGGGTATGTGGTCTTTGATTCTATCTTCATTGTTTTTTTTTGTACACTTAGGTTCAATAGATTCATGTTTTGCGTTCATCGTGAGTAAGGATATGTCAAATTTAGGAGGTAGTTTGATTCCATCATTAACAAGGGCCTTGGAGTATTATTGTGGATTACATTTGACTACATCTCTAAGCAGTTTAGTGAATCTATGATCATTAAGTGCTTCATTTATATGGGATTGGGTTATTTCTTCACTATCAGTTTCATCTTTTTTACTAGTTGCAACACTAATGTGGTCTTCCCCATCAAATTCTTTTCTCCAAGGGTTCCCTTCTTCAACTCAAAACATTTTTTCTCTTGTTCTAGGGGTCATAGGAGATTGTTCTAATCTTCAACCTAGGACTACATAATGTATGCAACCTAATATTAGGATGTAATGAAAATAGATATGATCCTAAGATGAAATATGAGAATGGTATGGTATGATAAGCTTAATATGATAAGAATACAAGAGCTCAAGGCAACTCTAGGTCTGAAGCTAATTATACGACAAGGCTTTACACAAGTAAAAATTATCAAGAGAGGGAATCCTAAGGTAGGAGATGTTGAACTCCAAGAAGATTACCCTACTGGGTATGTGTAGGATCAGGATGGGCCAAAAAGTGGTGATATCTAAGTGATATGATGGCCCATGTGGTTGACGACTTTTTTTTTACCCAAAATTGATGAAACAAAAAGGGTTTTTAAAGGAGATTTTCAGCTTTCCACCAATATAAATTATGCTTTACTTTGAATTTAATAAATAATTATTATTCATTTTCTATTTGAATTACGACTAAAGTACTGATTGATAGATTGATTGGAAAACATCTATAACTTTCAAATGGTAACACATTTTTTGAATCTGAAACATACATCACACTCTATGCTTCGCATACTATTGAACAAAAAAAAATTTAATTTCATGAAGTTTTGACCAAGTTAAGGTGGTTAGACATACAAGTTTTTTTTTTTTTAAAGTTTTAATAAAAAAATCATAATTAATTATTTACTTGGAAACAAATTACAAAAAAATATGCATCACATTGGGACATGAGTCTCCTACTTATATCTAAAATTTTATAAAAAAATATTATCGTTTTATTGTGGTTAGGGTGGTCAGACAGACACCTACTTCTTATTTTTTCTTGAAATTTAAGTACTACTACATTGAAATTTCAAACTTTCACCAAATAGATGTTTTTTAAAAAAAAAAACCTAGTAGTTTAGAAACTATATTCAATTTGCTACAGATTCTATTCTTACATATTTTTTAAATAATATAGATAACTTATTCAAACTTTTACGTCAAGTTGCCTAACTCTGATTTTTTGAATTATATTGCCCCTTAAAGGCCTATTTTTTCTATGATGATCCTACACATACCCTACTCAAAGATGATGGTAATTCCATAACTCAAGGATGATTAAACTCAAGTGATGTAGGCGATTAATAGCCAAAGGTTTGATTTCAAGGCCTAGGAAGAGTAATCTAAGTGCAAGTTAAAGGTTTATTTGAGAAATAATGGTTATGCAAGGGTGAAGGTAATGCAAGGACTAGGAAGAATGCATGGATTGAAATATCAAAACTAAATGATGATGCCCCCAAGAGATTTGAATGATAGGTTCATTTTGGATGTTTTTAATTTTTGACTTTTTTGGTTTGCAGGTTAGAGATGTTGTAAATTACTAGGTGTGATGTTTGGTTGAGATTTTTTTTAAACACACACGCAAGGCACATGCAAATAGAATGTGTTTGAGTTTGATCTTGATGTGAAATGACAAATACTTTGAAAACACTTTGCACAACCTAGGCTTCTCAAAAGATACCACTCGCTAGATCCCCACTTGGATTTCTCCAACCAACAAAAAAAAGAAAAAAACTATAGACTTGGTGGTGTTGGATCCCCTCCATGAAACACACTTCTCGGGCACACCAAGTCTCATTCCCCAAAAGAGGAATTTTTTCCTCTACACATGAATAGTAAAAACATGGGGCAGCTTCAAAATAATCCTTCTTGTGCTAGCAAGTGAAAGGGATTTTGGTCACTAAAACAGAGGTTCTTAGTGAATACTTGGGGACATGGCACCTCATGAGCATCCAACAAGCCACTTAAGGCTTTAATCACTCTACTAGGGGCTCTTATAGACTTTACGATAGGCACCTTGTTTCGAGTGACACTGCACGACTAAGACCTACATACCACGAGGACTTGACAGTTTAGTCTGATCCATTTATATATCAGTCCAAAGCAAAAAATCAGTTGGATTTGTTCCCTCTTTCAAGGCAGACCCCTCTAAAGGTAACAAAAGCAAGACAAGTACGTTGTTTTTTATTTCTTATATCACATGAAGCACAGGGAGAGAGTATACACAATGCCTTTGTCTCACACTTGAATGGGGTTCATTTTAATTCAAAATCCTAATGTGTGGGTGGTTATATAAAATTTCAAAGAAATGTTTTTGATTCTCAAGATTGCCCAATGGCTTGAGAGAAAAGCATATGCATTCAATGACAAAAATACAAACTGTAAGACATGGCAAACACTTGTTAATTTTAACCTTGTTTATGATGGGACAAACATTTGAGTTCATTTTAGACCAATAAATTTAAATGTGATCTAATCTATAAAAATTAGACACAATGTTTCAAGATTAAATTCTCCGACAATCCAACCTACAACACCATGATTAGTAATTTTGAAACTCAAATCTAAAATCTAAAATAGAAATTTAAATCCAAATTAAAAAACTTAAATCTAAACTAAATTAGAAACTTGATTCTAAATTATATTAGAAACTTAAATCTAAATTATATTAGAAACTTAAATCTAAATCAAATTATAAATTTAAATCTAAAGTGAATTAGAAATTAAAAGTTAAGCTAAATTAGAAACTAGAATCTAAACTAAATTAGAAACTTGAATCTAAACTAAATTAGAAATTTAAAATCTAAACTGAATTACAAATTTAATCTAAATTAAAATTAAATCAAATCTAAAGTTAATCCAAAATAACAAAAATCAAAACTAAAACTAAAAATCTAAATCTAAACAAAAACAAATTCAATGAATGCAGTCTGTGCGCTCAACCAACTGTCAGTTATGGAAACCCCATAATCACTTTTAATAAAATTCGCTATGTTTGTGTAGCGCTCCTGTTACCTAATGACACATAAAGGATTGAATTTATTTAATAATTTTAATATGTGCAGTCTCTAATGACAGATACACAGAGATCCAATAATGGGTGTAATTGTTCATTTAAAGCATGGATACACTCTATGACAACAATCCTATATGACAGAACATCGACATCCCTATAGCCAGTGCGACAGATGAGCTTAAAATCATATACAAGAATTTTATAGATTTTCCATCTTTACATTCGTTCCATTCAATTTATCATTCACATCGTTTACTCAAAAAAAATCTCAAAACTCCTAAATCCACAAACAACTTTAGCTCTTCACCAAAGATTTCACAAAAAAAGTCCCCCAAATTTCAAATTTTTGGCACGTCTACACAACGGAAATTAACCAGATTAAACAATAGTTTTCATAGTGCAAGGCAGAAGGCTTCTTTTTCTTTAAAAACAAGAGGCAGAAAGTGTTGTCTTTTGGTATCACCAAGTGAAAGCCACAGATAAATATATTGTTAAATATATTCAAGGAACAAGGAATTTTGATCAAGTCATTTAAAGGAAACGATTGAAGGAGGACTTGATCATTGAAGAAGGCTTGCCTTGAGCTGATAGTTAGGATTGGCAGTGATATCTTTGGTTATGGTAGAAGAGTGGCTTATGGAATTTTCTCTTTAGTAGCTAGGAACCTCGCATTTCAAGACAAAATTATTAAAAAAATGTTCAATATGCATGCAGAAAAGTAACGTATAGACAGGCGAAAGAGCTATTTTTCACACAATGTCTCTTGCTTGTAGTGATAAAATAGTTATTGCTAAAAGATTTCGAAACTATTCAAGAAAATGATAAAACTAATTGAAATCGAACCATGCAAAATGAGAGAAAACTAAACAAATCTATGAAACCATTAAAATATTCATTCACATCGGTTTCACCATTATGTAGATGGAGGAAAACAGATCTGAAATCTTATTGGATTAAGATTTAGATTTCCAACATCCTCAATGAAGTTACCTGCAAAAAACAAAACACACACATGCAAAACTGAATATTTAATTTAAACACACATGCATACTAACAAGGATTTTCTCCATTATTTTCCTACAATCACAATCTTGTGTTGAGAAATAGGTTCTCTTAGAAGCACATGCAAAAGGTTATGATTGACGAATGTGAGAGATATTCAAAAAAAGCTAAAATGAGAGATATACAAACTACTAGTGATGAGTGCAAATATACTATGAGCAAATAGATATCAAAAAGAGTGCAAAAGAATGAGTGCTAAAATTGGATGCAAAGATATTGAAAATGCAAAGATCTTGGATGGATCAGAAAAGAGAGGGGGCTATGTTAAAATAGGTGTCCTCGAGGTGAACCCAGATTACAAAACGAATGTGGGATAAAAGATTGACCTCGAAAAGTATATCCCACATGCATGAAATGAGTGGAATAGAAGAAATGCAATAAGATAAACAGGTGATAAATCGGGTGTGAAAGAGGTTGGAGAATATTAAAATGCTTATAGAAGATTACTAAATGGATTAAATATATGAAAATTATGGTATAAAGAAGGAAATTTTTATTATGACATAATGAAGGATAATAATATAATAATATTTTAATCGACTTAATGATTGGAAAACTTTGAATAAGAGGATGATTTTAATGAAAAAATTTATGTGTAGACCTACAATATGTATCTTGATATATTTCATGCATAAATAGAAAATCTTCAGTGATCACATTCTCTCCACAGACATGATCAATTAATATCCCATTAGTGGTCTTATAGTTGATTCGGCTAGCTATGTAAAGAGGACCATCAAGTGCACATTTAAGTATGTAATTTTGTGAGAAAGAAATTTCAAGAGGCTTTTTAGTTGAGCCCTTACAAGATCTAGCTTCAATAAATTCTACCATAGTATCTACATGACATTGTTCAATAATATCCATGTTGTCATCATCTGTGTCAACCTTCATCAAATCTTTTTTCGTTTTACTAGATTTGACAAATGAAATAGTGTTCTTAGGCATGGGATTGGTAAAGATTTGTAAGTTTTGGTTAGGAGGGGCTACAGACTTATTACCTTGATCATTCACACCTCAGATTTGAAGTTGATTATTGTCAATAAGGTCTTGCACAAGATGTTTAAGACACTTATAGTATTCTGTATTGTATCCATATTTTTTGGTGATAATGACAATAAGAGTTTCATTAAAAGCCTCTAGGAAATGGTATATTAGGATCATGCTCTTTAATAGGAGGTACGGTAAGCATGTTCTTTTCAATAAGCTACAACATGATGTTATGAAGGGTATCGAGTAGGGGAGTGAACTCTTTATTCTTATCCCCAAGAGAATTTGTTGTCTTTATAGAAGCCACTTTATTATTGTTTTGTTGACTTGGTTGAGGGTAATTCAGTTGTAAAAATCCCTTATTATGCTTCTTTAAAAGTTGGTAACTATTTTGAGTTGTGGATTCAGACTTCTCAAGACGACTAGGGGATTTTTTCAAATCACGACCACAAGTCATATTTGATAATCATGAAGGGTTGTACATAACTGTGTGAAGGATGAAAATCTCAACATTTCAAGTTTTCTTTGGATTTTGTTTTGTAAGATGGAAATAAACATTCATTGAAGGTCGACATCAAGAATCTTAATGTTTACTTGTGAATAAAGTGTTTGGTATCTTGCTATGAAATTAGTCACTTTTTCATCATATTTTTGTTTGCATGTCATTAAATTAGCAAGGGTCATCTTGGGACCCATGTGAATATGGAAGTGGTTTCAAAATTCATCAAAAAGTTCATTGAATGAACCAATGGAATTATTCCGTAAAGAAGAGAACCACTCTAAAGTAGTATCCTTAAGGATATAGGGAATAACTTAGCCAAAAGTTTTTCTTCAAAAATAAAGTCACTACACAAGGATGTAAACATGTAAACATGGCTAACATGATCTCCTTTCCCACTATACTTCTCAAATCGAGGAAATTTTGTTCCTTGTGGCATTTGTGGCATTGGTTTTAATGTATTGTGAAGGTTGACCATTATTGTTTTGTTGTAGGGTTGTAACTTGTTGTTGAAGGGATGTCATAGTTTGAAAATTTGAGTTAAAGAAAGCATCATTTTGATTGTAAGATGGAGGGGAATAGGGAGGAGTAGCGTATGTATGCAGAGGGAAATTAAATTGTAAATTGGTGTAGGTGGATGGTTAAGGAGATATTGTACTCGAATGCACCAGCTAGAAGGATTCCCTACGATAATACGTAAGGAAGTGTACATAGTGCTAGTGGGTTTGATTGTTGTGGTAGGTTGAAAGGTTATGATAGGTTGAAATGTTGTGGTAGGTTGAAAGATTGTAGTAAGTTGAAGGGTTGTGGTAGGTTGAAGGGTTGTGGTGGGTTGAGTATTAGTGTATGTAGGAATGGAAATTGGTATTGTAGAAGATGGAATTGAAGTTCTACCTTGAATTTGAGTACACCCCAAAGCTTGAGTACAAGTGATGATGGTAGGGATGATGTTAATATTAAGCACATTGGTTGTAAGATTTGAAGTCATGGTAAATGAAGTATGCAAACTATGAGCCATAGGGGGTTGATTATCGACACTATTAGAAAGAGAGCTAGAAAACCCAAGATCCACAATGAGTGAGATATCATGGGATGACATGAGCCTCGAACTATGTCTTATAATAGTATTGCTAATAGGACACCAATTTGTAAAGCTCATACAAATTTTACAAACCTAGTGTGCAAACCCAAAATGGAAAGAGGTAATGCAATGACCTAGAATTAAAAGCAATTTTCAGATTCTAAACTATGCAATTTATTGATTACCCAATGCAATAGAATGAAAATGAAATTTTGTAAATGCAATTTTGAATTTTGATAATGCAGTAAATGAAGAAAATTAAGCTAGACACAATGAATTTGATGAAAAAACAAATCAAAAAATTGAAACAAAGATGTAACAATAGAAAATAGAAGCCTAAAATAGAGGTTTTAATTTTCTAGAAAAACTTAGATCAACACCTGATTAGGGACTCATTTTCCTTTAGTGGCGAATGGGTCTTGGATGAGTATTTTTGAAATGTTTTTACTGATTCTTAAATGCTTTTAAGTGAGTTTTACTGATTTTTAAATATTTTGAAGGGAGTTTCAAATGCTTGAAAATGTAGGTCCAACCTAATCAGGGACTCATTCACCCCAAGTGGCAAATGGGTTCTAGATTAGGGTTTTTTAAAACTATTTTTGAATGATTTTTAAGCTTTTTGCAATGTATTTTAATTTTAAGTCTATAACAGTAACCTTCAATTTTAGATTTTCTAGAAATGTAATATGGAATGCATGTTGAAATGATGAATATGATGGAGCCTCAAATTTCATTCTTTGAGTTCCATTAGTTTTTTGCCACATTCCTGGTCTGTCATGCTATTCAGAGGAAGCCTAGGGTTGGGATTTTATTTTTTCCTTCATGAAATCCTAATGTTCTATCTTAAACCTTGGGTTCGATCTATTTCGTCATTACTTTTTTAAGGCAGGTTTTAAAACGACTTATGTCCCATTGACTCATCTAGGCTGGGCCCCTTTTAATAAATTGTGTTAAATATTTCACTCAACTTTATTATTTCCTAAGTCTAGGTCGGATCGTGCCCCGTGCTTTAAGAACAACCTTAAGCCATTGTTTGTTGTCGGCCTAGACGAAGTCCCCTTTCCCCCTTTTAATAGTCATCTTATTTTGTAGGGAATATTTTTTAATGACCGTCGATTTTCATATGGTTGATCTTGACCATTTCTCGCGATCTCGCGATGACATCACCATTGGGTTTCAACTAATTGTGATATCACAAGCGAGTGCCACGTGTCTCAGCTGCCGATTTCGAAGAAGGATTAATAAAGTGTTTAATATTTGTGTCAGACTTTAATATGTTATAAAGTGGGTTACTAAAATAGCTGCGAGATGCATGTGCTCGAAATCGATGGTCGAGTTATAATCTTGATGAAAATTTTCTCGATGGTTATGTTTGGTGATGTTGACTGCATGAGTGAGCATGATCACCGATGGTGGGAATCAACGGTTTCTCGCCATCACGTGATCCAAAGATGCAAGATGTTTAGTGATTGCGATATCACGAGCGGATGCCACATGTATCCCTTTGGAGTTGCATATTATGGTGGGCCCTCGATGCTAACATGGAGATTACATCAGCCTTTTTGAAGGTGGTCATTCGATGATTTGACAAAAACAAAAGATCGACGGCTGAAGTTTAAATTCGCATCAAATGTAATTGGAGCCGTTGGCGCGGCATGCAAATGAGCTTTTATGGCGGATGAGACGTCTACTGGCTAATTTCAATCGACATAAAGTATTTGATTTCATTCTATCTTCACCACAAAAGCATTTAAGTATTTTTGAAGTGATTTCGAGCCAGAGATAATGTTTTTCAAGCAATCACAGCGAAATTTTAGTTCTCTGCGAGCTGCGAAATCTCGTGAGTTATATTCTATATCCTTGGTTTAATTTAACTTTTTTTTTGTGAAAGGTTGTAGTGTGTTGGTCAGGGGGTTATTGATTATTGTTGTAGAGTTACTGGTTCATTAGAATTGTTGGAAATTTCACGGTTGTGTTGTAATTTCATTTTCTCGGTAGCCCTAGTTTGTTCAAGAATTTGAATTTTAAGGAAGCCCTAGTTGTTTGAGATGGCACCACCGAAGCAACACTCTGTCCATGTTGATTACTTGCAGAGGAATTTATATGATTATTTTCTAGATCAACTCCCATTATCAACAAATGATAGAAGAAGGGGTTTGGTTTTAATGAATGGAAGAACCCTGGGCGAGGGGCTAGTGTACAAAAATTATAATATTGTAGATGCTAGGGTTCCAATGACAGGTCTAGAAATGTTTAGACTGTGGTATGGACAAAGAAACCTACCCCACCCTTTTTCTAATGGTTGGAGATACAACATGGGGAAACTAGTAGTGTCGAATGTGTTTCTTGACGTGGACCTAATTAGAGTAGTGGCAGCACATTATGACCCAGTTACAAGCGTAATTAGGGATAATGATGGAGGGATTTTGCTAAGAATAAGTGCACTTGAAATTCAGTAGGCCTTTTATTTAACTGAGTCTAGCTCATTCTTGGTTCAAATTGATTTAGAGGAGATGAAGCAGGAATATGCGAGGTCAAAGCCTCTTTTCAGATTAAAGTTACTTCATCCTCACCTAGCCAGGGCAGGCAGTTCAATGATTCATATCAGCCCAAATGACCACAAGCCTTTCAGGCTAAGCTATTTTGCCAATCACTTTTTGGCAACATTCTATTCATTTTGCCATATTTTGGGATTCAACCCAAATACAGTGATGCCCATTGCATATATGTTTATGGGGGCTCAAATTCAACATCCCAACTTCTCCACGGTGTATGACTATGCATCTTTTCTTGTAGAAAAGATACATGAGGGTTTGCTGAAGTTGCTTGTGGGGGATGTTAGCACTCTTTTCTTTTGGTACTCCCTATTAATGCATATGTTCCTATACATGAATGCCGACTTCTTCTTAGAGAAGATGGAGTTGAGGCAAGAGGTGAATGGAGAAAGGTTACCAGTATAGGTGTGGAGTGCAGATTTGTCTTACAATAGGGGAGGTGCCAACTTTGTGCAGTTTGATAACTACTTTGCCTCCAGACTTAGAGCTAGGTTGGTGGTAAATGTGCCAAGAGTCCCTGAATATTTGCATGACTTCCTCCAACTGAAGGTGAGGAAGCTTGATTTAAAAGTATGCCACAATTAGAGTGACATCATCTTCTACCCTGTAAGCACTGTCCTAAGGGTGTATGGTTTCCAAGGATACCCTCATATTCTCCCATACAATGTACCATCAAGAATGGGGTTCACTGAGGTCATTTGGCAACTAGGTTGCATTCATGAAGACAACCTGACAGGGAGAGGAAAAGGGACTTTGTTCCCTGATTATATTGTTGTTTCAGATTTTGTCTTTTCCAAGGGAGGATGGGTCCACTTTGGAAGGTTTTTTCATGATTATCATTTGAAGAGTGGATCTAGGAGGCAACATGACCCTAATGGATTCTTTGCCTTGTTCAGACAACGAATTAAAGGTGGCAGATTTGTACATGAATTCAACGTTCCTAGAGACCTAATCAGAAATGAGTTTGATTTGAATAGGCAGGAATTGAATAAAAAGAAATGGATTGCCTATGAGAAGCTACTGGCCATGGTGCATAAAATGGATCCAAAATATGATCCATTAATGGAGTTTACTCCATTCCACAAGAGAATTGCTTTCTTGTTGGATAATTTTACAGAGATCATGGGCACCTTGATGACCAAGAAGGTCAATTTGGAAATGGACTTTGGAATTCAAAGACTAGAGGTGAGGTCTGAGGAAACAAGGCCAACTTAGTGAAAGCATCATCATAGCCAGCCTCAAGGATCAGAACACCTGGAGGGATAAGGATTGTGGATCTAGATTCATCACCAAGAGGTGTTCCTGTAGTGCTACCATCAGAGCCAAGCCCTAAGAGGCAAAAGGTTGAGGAAACACAATAGGCTCTGATGGATGAGATAATTGTGACTGATCAAGACATGCAGGTTTGTATCCCTTCCCCTCCTAGATCAACACAATTGGTGTTATCTGATATGGATATAAAGGGGCAGTGTGTACAAGATGCCAAGATGGAGGCCTGCAAGGAATTCTTAGATGATGATGCCTTTGTGAAGACTCCTATATTCTTGCAACTAATTTAGAGGATGAAACTAGAGGAATACCAGGATAAGTGCAAGAGAAGGAGAGAATCAAGACCTGATAGGTATGAGAAGGAGAATGATGATGAGGTCAAGGCCGAACTAATGGATGAATTCAAGAACATCACTCCTAAGGAAGGAAGGAGACTTGTGACTCGGGATGGTGTCCTAATTTTTCTTGAGTGGGACATAGTCGATGCTGTAGCATTCAATGCTATCCTACAGTCCAAGCATCCTATGCAAAACAATGAAGAAGAGGTTAAGGAAGCTTTGCAAGATTCTACCTTTAGTGAGGAGTATGAAACTCTGGCCATATGGGGATTGGAACCCCAAGGAAGAAAACCAAATGTAACTGATATTAGTCCAAACCTAAGGGGAGGGCTAATTATCAAGAGAGCTTCTGAAACTTCAACAATAGAAGCTACAAGCCTGATATTAAACGTGGCCAAATTGGCCCAAAAGATAGCTGAGAGAGAAGAGTCTGATGGAGAAGTACAACATAATAATTGGAGAATATTGTAAGATGCAGCAAAGGAATGTTGAGCTGCAATCTCAAGTAGATAGGTTGAAATATGGGTAGGTAGGAGAATCATCCAGTGCTCCTAGCATCAGAGCATTACCTCCTACTTCAGGATCCATCCCCCCTACTACTCCAATTGTTTCTACTTTGGGATCTCCCATCCAGACACCTGTTCTCAGTCCTACACCAGGGGCAGTTGAAGAAGAAGTTGAGTATTCTGTGGATCCCACCAAGAAGAAAATGTTAAATAAGGTCAAAGAATTATAGGCTGCCTTAAAGGCAAGTGAGGATGGTGCGACTGCCAAAAAAAATGAGGTAGTGGACACAATTTTGAGACATTTAAATGAGAAGGTGGATGGTAGATTACCATCTGTACATTCTTTATATTCTTTATTTTTGGATGGAATAAAAAACATCAATAGGGATCGGGAAATAGTTTTGCCTTTGGCTGAGAAGTGGATCCCTAGGGCTAGTGATTTGGATATTAGTATAAGGCCTCTAGGTTTGATGTAGACAATAGGCCCTAGTCATTGAAGCATACTCAAATCTTTGTGAAATCATTGAAGGGATTCTAGGCCCTACCTGATAATTTGAGTAGAAGAATTAGGGAGCTAGTAAAGAGCTTTGATGACTGAAGATACATTTTTGCTAGACATCAGTGATGCACAAGGAAATGTTAAAACATTGTAGCAGTGACAGGAAAGGGCAGAAGAAGTTATTAATGCACAAATCAAATTGATTTGTGATGATTTTGATTATGACTTGTTGGTAAGTAGCATGGACAAAATAAGTAATACCAGCACATTCTTAGAGTCTTTTGAAAGAGAGGCCAATCAGGTTGTAGTGAAATATACACCCTACAATACTAAGATAAATGAGGTGGTGAACTTTGATTGGACAACGGATGAAGAGTATCAGAAATGGGGGGAGAAGTACTTAACCGAAGAGGAGTAAAACGGTGTCTACTACCAGCAACTAATAGCTCAAGGGTTATAGTTGTAATTGATTATGGTTTTGTCTCCATGGCGGCTTTTTGGCATAGGTTTTGAGGTTTGTCCAATGCAACGGCTATCCCCTAATGAGTGGAATTAACATGAAGATGCTCTGAGACTTGGCAATTGTGATCATATTTTTGAAATGTCACAAGGAGGTCCAATTGACTGGTGACATGTGTATTTTCTAGCCCGATGCTTGTTTGCTCCTTCATTCTCTATAAGAAGGATTTCAAGGCCAAAAATAAGGGTTGGCAAGTTAGATATTTTGAGGTCGAGTCTAGGCATAGTTGCAGAGCAAGTTGTAAAGCCTAATTGTTTCAGTGTAAATGCAATTTAGGTTTTGTGTCATTCTATAGTCGGGTTTTGGGTTTATGAAGGTTTGATGTTTCATAACAGTACTAGCATTTGAGTTATAATGATTCATTCCAAGCTCATGTATCTCCTTTGTATAAGCATATCATAATTTTGAATAATATAATCAAGGGTTATTGCGTTCATCTCACTGTTGTGGTGTGTATGACTTCCATTTTGGCTTTAATTCAAAGAATTAATTAAAATGTTTGATTGGAGTTATAGATGGATATGTTTATAAAGGGATTTGGTAAGAATTATTGGGTTAGGATATAAATTGATGATGTTGTAAGGCAATTTTTGTCAAAGATCTTATATGCTATGTGTTTGAACCTATCATGGAATTTTAAATGTTTGTGAATTTGACTCCCCAATAGTATATGGCACTGGTCTAAATCGTATGTGTTTGTGAGGTTCTGTGTCTATTTGCCTCTGCTTAGAGCTTGCTACCCAATTGAAAATTAAATGACTATCTTAAGTTGTGAAATATTGTTGTAATCATCTCATGCTCCAAGTAGTTGGTATTATTGATGAAAAGCCAATTCAATTCAGTATTATCCTATTCTATTGAGCTATTAAATGGGATTATCTGTTAATTTTTAATGATTGTTTATAATTTCAGTGCAGAGATTATAAACACATTATAGGGACCACCCTCCTGGGTTTTGCAGAGCCCAAAGTGTAGGAGGTTTATTTTTAAAATCCTCATCAGCTGGTCCAGGTCCTTCGAGCTGCCCTCGATTAGAATTGGCAATTCTATAGGTAGAATAGAAGATAAACCTAGTTACAGTAAAAACAACCAACAAAATGCAAAGACCTAATTTGAGATACAATTTTGTTTCGATTTTCAAATGAAAATTTATGAGATCTAAATGAGATTCAAGATGAATGATTTTTTTTTTTAGATTTAAAGAATGCAAAACAGTGCAATCCTATTTACCCTAAATGACATGCAAGTTTGAATGCAAAGTAGGAAACCCTAAATGAGATCTAATTCAATGTAAATTATTGCAAATGCATGTAAGATATAATCTAGGATGTAAGAAAATATTTCAAAATCAGAAAATTACAATATTGAATAGGTCAGGTTCACCAAAAGTATTTCAGAGAAAAATAGGGGCTTTGATATGAAGATGAAGTGATCAAAATGATAAACCTCTAATTTTCCTTATAAAACATACAATTATGAAGGCCAAAATACATAAATAACAATTAGAAATTACTCCTAACTATTATAGAAAAAATGAGGGGAGTTTTAAGAGGCTAGAATGGTGTGTACCTTATTGCAAGAAGGTTGTTTTTAGGTCACAAGGGACTCATTCACCTTTACTAGTGAATGGGTCCCTGTTAGGATTTCTGAAAACTAAGATTTGGGTTTTTTTCTTCAAGATCTGCACTCTCATCTCCTCGGTGATCAGCTCTCAAAAACTTGAAATAAATTTTTTAGCCTTATTTTCATGTTATTGCAATGTAGGTGACAACTTTGCAACTTGACAACTTTGACAATTTTTGCTTCAATCTTATTCTCCCCTTGATCTTCAACCTAGAAATCTACAAACACACATTCAAGAGGAGAAAAACTTATTCATTGTTAGAGGATAGGGGTTTTCCTAAGTCAAATCCCTTTTAGGTAATTAAACCTTGTGATCAAATAATTAAATTGAAGCATGAAACATGAAATGTTGATACCTTGGAAGTTGTCTTGGATTGTAAATCTCCAAACTAAAATGAAGTAGCCATGTAGAATTTAGACCTTGATCTTGAATTGGATGTGAATCAATGCTTGTAAATGAATCAATACAAATTAGCTCAACAACACATGTTTGATGCACTATGCCTTTGGCATGATGATATAATCTTGAATTGCTACAATAAACTCTTGATAATTTTCCCTTGAATTCCTTTGAAATTGCTCTTGAAGTGCTCTATAGTGCTCTTGTGAATGTATGAGCTTGATTGTTTATGAAGATCTAGGATTTCTTAGATGGAACTATGTGAATTAACCTTACATTTATACTAAATATAATAATTAACATTGAAATTCAAATAATCCAAACTGACATCAGATCTACAATTAAAAATTATTAAAATCCTACACAAATAAATTCAAAAAGGGGTGTCCTAAGTGAGGAGGACCCATTTTCCACCTTGGGCGAATGGGTCCTAGCACAATTTCCTAGGACCAAGCTTCAGGGGGATGGAATAACATTAAAAATCTATGTCAAATATGCCAAGAAAGGGGTGTCATATGTTAGGAGACTCATTCGCCAGTAAAGGTGAATGGGTCCTAACACAAATTTCTAAGACCAATTTTGTAAAGTTAACTATCATGCAATATCATCAATGGGTGTGGGGATAGATCCTTGAAAAATGAAATTAATAAGGCTTAGGTTTGATTTAAAGGGGCCAATTAACCTCAATTAACCACAATTAATTAATGAAGCCCTAAATTAGTGTGAAAAAGGTTACTTTTTTCAACACTACACTATCTATTGAAGTATTTTTTAGAGTTGAATCAACTTCCCAATGTGATAACATTATATGTTACAAATTGTTATGCTAGAGAGTGGGAGCAGTAGCAATAGGAGAGGATTTTCAAACTCTGTAGTAAGCAGGGAGGATGGAGATCCTAAGGATGATGATGGTGATGGAGAGTGAGTTTTCAGCTAGTTGGCATTCCTTGAGGCTTGCTTTGAGTCTATGGATGGCTTCCTTTTCTTGGATCCTTTCTTGGGTTTGATTTGTGGAGGTTGTCGCTACCAGAGTTTTGGGGTAGCTTCTTTGCTCATGCTTGGCTTTGGGGTGTGGTGGTTGTTTGTTGGCTCTATTTTACTTGTGTGTGGTGGTGGGACTTTATTTTTGGTCACTTTGTTTCCTTTTGGTCTATTGTGGGAGGCTATGTTTCTCCTCCTTGGTGGTTTGTCTATGGTTTGGTGGGCTTTTCTTTCCTTTGATATTTTTTGGCTTGGGAATTTGGGTTGTGTCTTGGCCATCTTCTTGGCTTCTAATCCTTCTTTGTTGTGGAACATGTTCTTGGTCGACTACTCTATTCTAGTGTGGAGTGGTTTCTATCTAGTGGATGGCCCCTATTCTTTCTTGTGGTCTTTGATTCTTTTGGGGTCTGTTGTGTTTTTTGTTGCCTCTAGTGGCGGTTATTTTGGGCAACTCTTGGGTGACATTGTGATCACTAGTGAAGTGGTTTCCTTGTGGACTAGGTTTTTTTCATTCGCTGCTCTGACATCCCAACTTTCGTTATTTTTTGTTGTTTTTGTTCACTAAGATGGGAGTTGTTGGGTCCTCTTTTTTGAAGATGCTAATGGTTTTTTTGTCCCCCTTTTCGTTATCTAAGCTCTTTATTCTATGGGGTTTCTTTGTTTTGTCTTTTTGTTGTGATGTTGCTTGTTTGTGATCATTTTGTGCCTGAATGCCTTTCTATTTAAGGCCTCCTATGTCCAGGTGTTGGTCTCTTACCAAGTTTTTCTAAAGGGTAGTATGGTTGCTTGTTTTACTATTGTGTTGGCTTTCTTCTCAAATCCTATGGAGGCGGATTCAGCTCCTATGGAGGGGGAGCTAGGAGGTGATTTTCTTTGGATTCCTCAGTTGTTGATCCTTCTGAGGTGGATGCTTCTCCTATGGAGGTGGAGGTTGAGGGTGTTGGAGTTTTCAAGTAGTAGTGGACTTTTTGGTCATGAAATTCTCTCTAATGGAGGGGATTTCCATCCTTTCGAGGTGGAGATGGAGTTGGCTTCCTGATTTGATTGGTGGCTTTGTTGCTACTTCATCCTAAGATATTTTCGTTCAGTGTTTCTCTTGCAAAGTGGTTGTTTAGCTATTGACTGGCTTTTACAAGCTGGTGGTTGCCTTGTTGAGTCTGGTGTCTATCTTTTGGGTTCATCATCCTTGAAAAACTAGGTTAAGAGTTTAAGGTCCCTTCAAATCCTTTGGGTTTAAGATCCCTTGTAAAACCCAGTTGTATTTGGGTATGGACTCTAGGCCCCTATTTTTCTTTTGTGCAGACTGTGTTGTCTTGGTAAATTATTAGTACCTTGCTATTGTTTGGTTGCTGATGGTATATGATTTATCTTTTTTGCAACATGTTTCCCTTGGATAGGGTTGCAGGTCCCTTCAAAATTGTTATGTAATGGGTTCTGGGTCCCATCAAAAATTATTTTTCCCCTTAATCAAAAACATGCCCAATGCAATTAGAATATGAAGACAAAACATTTTTTTATCTAAAAGTATATAAAATCAGAATTTTGTGATAGAGGAGTGATGGAGGTTGTGGCTAGTAACTTAAGATCTTTTAACAGAAGTATAATAAATGATTAACATGTTCTATTTATCCCTCATAATTCAATGGTGTTCAAATAGAGGGATTGATAGAGTATACAATCAACCCATACTACTTACATCTGATCCTAGATTCTTATCACTACTAACTTGGAAGTTGGTAAGGGTAGCATTATAAGCTCTTAGTATGTTGTACATATCCCTCAATACGTGATGTTATTCAAGTACATGGATTGATGGAGTAATCAAGTGACTTGAACTACTTGCATCATGTGTTAAATTCCTATCCTTGCCCATTTATCTCTATTTTAAACTCTCTTTGTAATGAAATACCATTCACTCATTAATATTTCTAATGAATTTCCTCATTTTTTTAATATAATAAGAATAATATGATGTTCAAAATAAATATGAAATTACAACTATAAATATTAACAAGTATACATCATCATGAACTCATAAAGAAATATGTATGTATGTATGTTCATTAATACCTACCCTTGATATTTAAAATGGATAATTCAAGGTTATTCTATAAATTGAGTACTTTTAAATGGAGAAAGTCTAGATACTATGAATATGATGATGCATTTTATCCATTAGTTAGTGAAACTTGTTTCTATCTTTTATGTGTCATAATTACACACCCATGTGAATATTATATGCCCTGTGATGATAATTTTGAGGAAAAAGTGTTATATATTTATGTGTGTGTTTATATTTTCATTTATAAATATATATACACACATATACCTATATATATCAATACACACACATATATATTTATATTTGTATTTACAAATATATACACACATATACCTATATATATAAACACACACACACATGCACATGTGTCTCTAATTTACCTTTTAAAGAAATACTCATATCATTCCAATCCCAAATTGGTTTGAATATAGTTTCACTTACAAAATAAAATATATGAATAATATAGCTAAAAAATTTTATACAACTCAAAGGTGGAAAATTGTCATTGCTTATTGTTTAGGACATAAAACAACAATCTTCTTCACTCTCATTCAAGGAAACCCTAGAGATCTCAATCCAATGTAGAAGGGGGAAAGAGATCTTGCAATAGGGTGTCCTAGGGTCTGATTAGGAACTAAAGATGGGTTCACCACCAAGATAGCACTCAAAAAGACTAATGAAATGGGCGGGTGCATGGAAATGGGTAGCCAATTTGTGGCCACCTTAATTTTTTTTTTTGAAAATTCATAACGTGAGCGCATTACAATGTGCTCACATTATAAAGAACTCACGTTATGGCTTGTTGTGTTGAGCCTGAGGCTCAAAAAAAATAAGCCAATAATGCGAGCACATTATAACGTGCTCACGTTATTGCTTATTAAAAGCAAAAAAAAAGTGAAATGTTGTCATTTTAATTTCAACTATTTTTTCTTCTCCCCACGGCCAAAACCCCCATTTTTTGCGCTTGCATTCTAGGAGGATCCATTTAGAAATATTCTTCACCAAAAATTGCTATTTATTTGCAATGATGGCTCTACGAGGAGGAGGAGGTGTGAGAGGTAAGGATTGTGTGCTTTTTGTTTTGAATTAGTTAGTTTTAGGTTGAATTTGATATATATTTGTTTGAATTTTTAGGAGATGCAAATCAACCTGCAAACCCTCAAGATCCTCAATAGGAAGACCAACCAAATCCTTAAGATCAAAATCAACCACAACAACAGCCTCCTCCACCAGTCACTCAACCCCCTCCTAGCACTCAACAAAATTTAATGAGTGAAATTGAGAACAATAATAAGCAAATTGAGGATTTGATCAGTAGGTTGAGTGATCCAAATGGTTCAATTGCAAAAATAATGACCCTAGAAAATTCATTGAAAGATATGTTAACAAATGTATATTTAATTAGCAAACAAATAACTGGATGACAAGATAGGAGGTAGGTGACTAGGGATTATTATGAAAATAAACTATCATATAAAGATGTAAAGGATTTAAAAATTATAAAAGGTGATTTATGCTCATTATTCACTAACCCAGGCACAAATCAAAATCTTACCCTCAATGAAAAGAGGTTTCCTATCCATTCATGCCACCACCAATAGATTAGGAACCAATTTTATGATAGGTGGTACATGGTCTTTGATTACCCACCATGCAACAATTGCGAAGTCTAGCAATATTTCCTTAGGAAACTATATAGTGAGTTCATATTGAACAAAATCCCCAAAAAAATTGATATGAGGGATTTCTAGAGGAGAGGTGGGGGGTCAACTCAAGATAGACATAGTGCACAACCGGATCCTACGTAGCAAGGTAGACGAGCTCTCACTAGCCCACCTCGTGAGCACTTGTTATTCCTTCCGTCATGAAGGAAAGTGCTGACATAGAGACATTGTAGGTGATCAACACATTGACCCAGAGGGTCATCCATCTTACTAGCCCTATTCTACAAATCCATCCAAGGGAGTCTTTGAGTGGTGGTCTTCAAACCCATCTGTGTTAATCTTGCGGGGTGACTTGTTCATATGACCCCACTAACACTTAGGAGGCTGCTATGCAAGATCTGTCTGCAACTATGGAGATGGAGAGGGTAGCTGGCATTTTGCATGAGGCATATGACATTGATAGTCAAGTAAAAGTTATCATGTTCAAGAATTTAATTTATTAAATTTTTATTTTGAAATGCAAGATTAACTAAAAATGTTTTATTATTTTAATAGAATTACAAGGTCACAATGTTGAGACAAGATACATCAGCCCCCCACCTACTTATTTATACAGTACACCTACTGCTAGGGTATGCAACTAGTAAATAATTAGAAATTTATTACATGTTAATCGCATTGTTTTATGAATGGTAATTTAATATGTGATTTTGGATGTTGAACATGCTAATATTGGAGGTTTCGAGGGAACACTTCCCGGTGGCGATGGATTTACTCAAACCTACATGGAGGTAATAGAATAAATATTTTAACTAATGAATTTTACTTACTAGATTTTTGTAGTTTATATGCACATCGTTGATTATGTTGAATAATTTGTTGTTTTATTTTTAGTTGTTGCAAGCCAAAACACCTCTGAATGTGATGAGGACAACAGAGATTGGTGTTTCATCTGCTATACAATCCTTGTTGGCTCTGACAAGGGATGTATGAGGCAAATTAGTAAATTTCAATTTACATTCGTTGTTATAGATGTTAGTGAAAAATCAAACCATTATTGATTCATGTAGTTTAATTTCTATTTGTATGGTTTATACAAGGCTTGAGCATGCCTGAGCATGGGTGTGAGAATATATCCCTTGTGGAGAGAGATCATGAGATGGTGGTAAGTGATTATTTTTTCAAATATATCATTTTTTATAATGTAATTTCTATATATTCATGTATTTACTTCTTATTGTAATAGTTAAAACTTCACCATGAACTAAACACTAGGAGGAGGAGCAGGAGTACTCCTCGAGTGCAACAAAAATGAGTGATAGACCTATCACCATTTGATCGAATAGCAAAGGGAAAGAATTTATTTCCAGAGCATGGAGAGCAATGACTTTTGATTCCAGAGCCCTTTGTTGTATGCCTACATGCTAGTTTTGTACATATTTTGTATTTGACATATTTGACATTGTATGCCTATATGGCATTCTCGTAAGCCTATATGTTTATTTTGTAAATATATTTCATACTTATATCGACATATATTGATGTATGCCTATATGGCTATTTAGTTAATACAAATATCTTTTATCGATGGTGTCCATATTTGCATTCTAAATTGATGGTTCAATAGATATGAGTTATGTGTATTCAAGTGTATACTTTACAACTTACATGTGTTCTAATGTATACTTTGTGGCTTACGTGTTTTCATGTGTATACCTTGTATGCATGCATATACTTTGTATTAATTTGTGTATACTATGTATTCGTGTGTATACTTCTTGAGGCTTACATGTTTTTGAGTACTTGTGCTTCCCTTATTGATATGTATGTGCTTGAATAATTCACATGTATAATTATTAATTGGTTAGCCCTAGCTTTGATCATTGTTTTCCTTCATGATTTGTCTTGAATATTAATTGATTGATGCTAAACAAATTTATCTAAAAGAAAATAAAATGTTTTCAATTGGTATTCCATGAAATGATTCATAAAAAGATTCCAATATGTTCTTGATGCATCACCATATAAACATGTCAAAATACTTATATGTCAACTTTCTGCAATATTATTTCTTGTATATGAAATGGAATCGGGAGAAAGCAAGTTATAATTTATAATACAAATAAGAAATGGACTCAACGCTATCCTAGACCCCCAAATAGGTCTATTTAACAAAGAAAAATTCTCTCAATCACTCTTCCAATTGTAAAGCACCATTCATGATGTAGAGTGGCTCAACCAAGTTGTGATTTGACACAACTTCTCCCAAATATGCCCACTAAGAATCCAACATTCACTTGACTCAACGGGGTAACTCAACTACCCAACCATGGAATCTATCAAACCAAACATGACCAAAACTTGGAGCAAACTTGGAAACCTCCCAACATGACCAACCCAACTCAACCCAACTCACCTTATGCTTGGGAACCACCTCTGACCTATCTCTTCCAAAATAGGCCTCTTATTCCTTGGAGCCTAACCAACTAGGATAGTCAACACAAGAACCACTCAAAAGGCATTAAACAGACCAAGAACATTGGTTCTAGGCATCTTATACCAATTCACACAAGTTCTTAAAGGCCCATGTCTTGACAACAAAAGATAAAGCCATGACAAGCCAAAATAGAATGCTACAAGGTAGGCCTAATTAGGCTACTTCACACAAGGTATCAAGTACCTTGGCTTACCGCAACACCCCTTAGCCACAAACAGGTTCTTACAACCTTTTCAAACACAAATAAAATTCCCCCAAGCACCCTTGTCACAAAACACTTATGAAAACAATCAAAAATCAGATTTTACACAAAATCAAGCCTATCACATAGAGATGTTAGGCCAAGAATGCCAAAGATATTTCTCACACCTTCAATAAATTCTATGAAACCAACATGGTATCAAAATATACAAGGTACTCTTCCATTCCACCTATATCTAGCCTTAGCACATGGTGGAGATGGAAGATATGAGGGAATTTCACTCAAAACCTTGGTTTTTGAGGGTTTCAGACCACTTGCAGAAAAACAATAAGAACTCTCATATTCCTTTATGGTTTTGAGCCAAACCACCACCAAAAGAAAGCCAACTCATCTCTCTTTCAATCCATTTCAGCCTTGGGACCGTACAAGAAAGCTATAGGTCGTACCAAGTACGAGAGCAATGAGTTTGTATCAAAAATTTGAAAAACAAAGAATAGTGTGAATAATTCTTATTAGATCTTCTCTGAAAGTTCAACAAAAACCTCCATTAGAGCCTCTCAATGCTTTACATAGTCTCTTACACCCTTCTCTAACTAATCCACATCCTCAACTAACTAAAAACCAACTTTCAAAACAAGTAACTGTTGCATTTCAAATTTTTTGCTTTAAGCAACTTACAAATTTGTAACTTTAGACTCCTCCAACCTAATGACTACAATTAATGACCTCTAAACCTACAAAAATGGCTTAGAAATAACCTTATTACATCAAAAAAACTCCATTCTTACACACTCATATGCAAATTCACAAATTTTCCTTCAAAGGCTACAAAGATAACTTCTAGTGCAAGATTGAAATTTTCACATTTTTTATCACTAGACCCAAAATTCACTCGAAAACATACCTAATGGTCTCAATTGACCTTATTCAAGACAAAGCATGCTCAAAATACCCACAACAACCTATTGAACAACCTATTCACCATTAGATAATCACTAAAACCACTAAACTAGACCTTCTTCATCAAATGGAGGAACAAGGTGCTCTGCACCAATGATCATATGTTTTTTGTGTGGAATACTCAAACTTCTCAACCGTCATTTGTATGTTTCTTTTTTCCATTGTTTTGAATTCCATCATAAGGGATCAAGCCGATTGAAGGCAGCTTGGATCAATTCCGCATGTTTGGGTGTGAAAGAGGACCATGCCTAACGTAGAACTACCTATTGAGACGCGTTGAAGCAGTTATTCTGGTCACACCAATTGCAAAACAAAAGTTGCACCACTTTGCAACTTTACACTGCTTCCATTTGACACTTTTTCCATCAAGTGAAAATCCGCCACCACAAAAAAAATAACTCCAAGATAGTCAAAACCAAGAGAGTTTTTGTAGAAGGGCTCCACATGATCCTGTAGGATTAGATGAGAAGTTTCTAAGAATCACAATATCTGAGTAACAACATGCTGAATTTTGCATCCATTTAGCACTTTGGACTCTTGAGGGATCGATCTAGTTGAACGTACCTCAGAGTGATTCTACGTGTTTGGGTGCAAAAGAGGACCATAACTAGTGTAAAAATACCTATCAGACATGTTGGAACAGTCCACTTGGTCACATGAGTTGCAGAACAAAATTTGCACCACTTTGCAACTTTGCAACATTGCACTGCTTGCATTTGATGATCAAGTGAAAATCCACTGCCATGGGAAAACCACTCCGAGATAGCCAAAACCAAGAGAGGTTTTTGTAGAGGGGCCCAACATGATCCTGTAGGATTAGATGAGAATTTTCCAAGTGTCACGACATCTGAATAATAGCATGTTGAAGTTTGCATCCATTTTGCACTTTAGACCCTTAAGGGATTGATCTAGTTGAATGTAGCTCGGAGCGATTCCATGTGTTTGGGTGTGAAAGAGGACCATGTCTAGCATAAGCATGCCTATTTAGACGTGTTGGAATAGTCCACTTGGTCACATGAGTTGCAAATAAAAAGCTGCACCACTTTGCAACTTTGTACAACTTGCATTTGACACTTTTTCCATCAAGTTAAAATCTGTCGGCATGAGAAAACCACTCTGACATAGCCAAAATTGAGAGAGGTTTTTGTAGAGGGGCCCAACACAATCCTATAGGATTAGATGAAAAGTTTCTAAGAATCATGATATTCAAGTAATAGCATGATGAAGTTTGCAGCCATTTACCACCTTGGATCCTTAAGGGATCGATCTAGTTGAACATATCTCAAAGCGATTCCACGTGTTTGGGTGCGAAAGAGGCCCATGCCTAGCATAAAAATATCTATTCAAATGTTTTGGAATAGTCTTCTTGGTTACACAAGTTGCAAAATAAAATTTGCACCACTTTGCAACTTTGCACTGCTCGCATTTGACATTTTTTCCATCAAGTGAAAATCCACCGGCACAGGAAAACCACTTTGAGATAGCCAAAACTGAGAGAGGCTTTTGTAGAGGGGACTAACATGATCTTGTAGGATTAGATGATAAGTTTCTAAGCATCATGATATCTGAATAATAGCATGTTGAAGTTTGCAGCCATTTTGCACTTTGGACCCTTAAGGGATCAATCAGGTTGAACAGAGCTCAAAGTGATTCCGCATGTTTGGGTGTGAAAGAAGACCATTCCTAGTGTAAATATACCTATTCGTATGTGTTGGAATAGTCCTCTTGGTCACATGAGTTGCATAGCAAAAGTTGCACCACTTTGCAACTTTGCATAGCTTGCATTTGACACTTTTTTCATCAAGTGAAAATATTCCACCACAAAAAAACCACTCTGAGATAGCCAAAAACGAGAGAGGTTTTTGTAGAGGGGCCAAACACAATCTTGTAGGATCAGATGAGAAGTTTCTAAGCATTGTGATATCCGAGTAACAACATGTTGAAGTTTGCAGCCATTTAGCACTTTGGACTCTTAATGGATCGATCTAGTTGACCGTAGCTCAAAGCGATTCCGCGTGTTTGGGTGTGAAAGAGGACTATTCCTAGCATAAAAATACCTATTTAGATGCATTATAATAGTCTAGTTGGTCACACGAGTTGCAGAATGAAATTTGCACCACTTTACAACTTTGCACTACTTGCATTTGACGCTTTTTCCATCAAGTGAAAATCCGCCGCCACAGGAAAACCACTTTGATGTAGGAAAAACTGAGAGAGGTTTTTGTAGAGGGGCCCAACGTGATCCTATAGGATCAGATGATAAGATTATAAGTGAAAGGGAATAAGTTTTATGGGGTTTGTGTTGTTTCCCTTGTAGATTTTGATGGAAAAGGACATGAAAAATGAGGTTTCACCCTTGGGTTTGATTAAATATTGCATGTAGAGGTTGGTTGATTATCTTTTGAGTTTTTGCAGGTGATTTTAAGAATTTCTAAGGTGGTGGCATGTTCTGGTAAGGTGTGGAACCATTCCTTTCAATAAACCCTCCTTATACTAACATAAAATAAGGGTTTTGGTTTGGCATGGTGGAGTGAGTTTGTCCTGAGAAAAATTGTGGATCTAAGGGTTTGGATACATGATAATTGCTACACCAACAAGTTAAGGGGTTTTTTTAATGTTTAAAGGTATGTTCCTTTGTAAATTAGGCCTAGTTAGCCTAATGAGGACAACGAAGAAGGTCATTTTTGATGCACATGTTCCAAGACAATCACTATTGATTTTGAAGTATGTGTTGTAACTAAATAATAACTATCTAGATCAGACATTTTTTTGTGAAGTAATTTGAGAAGTTTTCCTCAAAACACCACTTGGAGCCACACTTTTCACTTGAAAATTCATCATAAAACCCTTTAGCAACAACTCCACCTTTGTTTCTTGAATTACCCTACACAAATAAACACACACACACCTAAAAAATCCTAATAATAGATTACTCCACTGATCTAAACTATCAAATTCAGTGGAGTTGTCATTATTGGTTATCTAGACTCTCAAAACCCCAATCTTGAGGGTTTACAGATTGAGTTGAGAAAAATCAATTCAAACTAATGATAAAATCAATGGATACCCTCCTAAATAGATTCAAATGAAAGATACTTCACTATTCTACCTTAAAAAACAATATTAGAGGCCTTAAACTACTATACAAGAGGTACAAGTTAATGAACAACTGGAAAATCTCATAAAATTACTAAAATAGGGACTTTATCGATTGTAAGTGTTCAAGAATATAAAAGATCTATGTTTTTCTCGACATTACATGCTTTATATCACTTCTCTAATAACCTAATGACCTCTTTGAGACTTTGAATACATTACATATGACCTTTACATGACCTTTTTCGCATTGTTTACATTTCAAAATTCAAATTTTGCAAATTTTCCTATTGAAGGCATTTACAAAACAAGGTGCTACTGCACCAAACATGAAATCCAAAATTATAGTATTTGAGTAAATCTCATTACAATGCCTTAGGTACTTTGTTCTCACAGATCTTTTACAATGTCACTCATACATTCAAGATTCTCTTTAAATGTCTACATCATAGGTGCTCATTATGAGGTTAACTTCAATTGAGTAACTTGAGATTCCCTTGCTAAGCTTCACACACTCTTTTATAATGGCTTGAAATCAAAATAAGGATTTTGCGTTGATTTTTTTGGCCGAGATTCTCTTTGATGGCTCATAAATCAACATTTTCTGCAATGAGAGATCAATCATTTTTTAGTAGTTTACTTACAAATATGCAAAGTAAAAGAGAAAAAGAAAGAGCATCCAAAATGGAAATGGAATAAAAATAGATGGAAGGCACTTAAAAATAGGTATGCAGGTCTCACAACTTAGTCACTCCTAGTCATACATCTTCATTGGGAATTCCAACATACCTATTGCACACAACACCTCTCATGAATAGAGTAAGTTGAAATTTGAGATGCTCTTATAATGTCTACATCATAGCTACTCATGATAAGGTTAACTTGAAATGAATAACTTGAAATTCCCTCACCAATCTTTGCACATAGTTTTCTAATGGCTTAAAATCATGATGGAGATTTGTCAAGAACATCAAAATAAGGATGTAGCATTGCTTTTCTTGCTGACATTCTTTTGGATGGCTCATATATCTATTATTTTTGCAAGGGGACACCAATCATTGTTTAGTAGGTTATTTACAAATAGGCAAAGTAAAAGAAGATGATAGCATTGGCATCAAATTGAAGGATTTTGATGAAAAGATGACTGAGTTTGTTGGTTGATGTTCTTCAATTTAAGTTAGGGTCAGAAGTACCCTTGATGATTCGTGGATCCTGGTAGATGCTCTGCATCAGGTTTCAAATGGTAATTGAAAAGTGTATATAATTGTGTAATTTAAAATGTGCATTGACAACCTGAGGTTATAATGAAAAACAAACAATGATCAACATGGAATATGCAAAATTAAAAAAATGAAAGAAAGCCATAATAGAATGAAATAAATTGTGTAAAGACTTCACATACCTAAAAAACTAGACTTTCAAATGGAGGAGTTCAACCCAATTATGTAGCCTTAGCTTCTTCTTTCTTCAAACTCCACAACAATTTGACTTTTTCAAAAGCTTGGTCCCCTCCAAACTTCAATTGTATATTAGTTTTCAATGGAATTCAAACTTGAATTGATATTATATCTTTCAATGTGGAAACGCTGCTATTTCATGCAAAGGTGGTAGAAAGATCATGGAAAAGGTGGTGGAATGTGAAAAAAATGCTTGCACACTTCAATACATCATAAAAAAGCTACTTCTTGTTGAAGCACACACAAAACCAGGAGAATATGCAAAATATGGGCCTTGACATCATGAGTATATTGAGTTTTTTCACCGTTTTTAGTGGAAAACAAAATGCGCTCGTGTTATAACATGAGCACGTTATTTTTTGCTAAAACGGTAACATCTCTACTTCTTCAAAACGTGCACGTGTTATACGAAATATGTTTTTCTTAATATATTTCTTTTCTCCCTCTTTGTCTATACCCTATATCCTAACACTATATTTCTCCCTTGTACCCTTATAGTAGAGGAGATAGAGGTGAGTGTGTGTGTGAGAGAGAGAGAGAGAGGTAGAGGGAGAGTGGGAGAGAAAGAGAGAGTGGTAGAGAAAGAGGGAGAGAGAGGGAGAGAGGGAGGGAGAGGGACAGGGGGAGAAATAGATAGTGGTATAGATGGAGATAGAGAGGGAGGGAGAGAGGGGGAGAGTGGGAGAAAGAGAGAGTGGGAGAGAAAGAGGGAGAGAGAGGGAGAGAGGGAGGGAGAGGGGGAGAAAGAGACAGTGGGAGAGATGGAGATAGAGAGGGATGGAGAGAGGAGGAGAGTGGGAGAAAGAGAGAGTGGGAGAGAAAGAATGAGAGAGAAGGAGAGAGAGAGGGAGAGGGAGAGTGGGAGAAAGAGATAGTGGGAGAGATGGATATATAGAGGGAGGGAGGGAGAGAGGGAGGGGGAGAGTTGGAGAAAGAGAGATTTGGAGAGGGAGTGGGGAGAAAGATAGAGGGAAGGGGAGAGGGGAGGGAGAGAGTGGGAGAGAGGGAAGAGGAGAGGGGAGGAGATAGGAGGAGGGAGGAGGGGAGTTGAGAAAGAGAGAGGGAGAGAGGAGAGTGGGAGAAAGACAGAGGGAGGGAGAGAGGGGAGAGGAAGAAGTCAAAGAGGAGAAAGAGGGAGAGGAGGGAGAGAGGTAGGGAGAGGGAGAGGGATAAGGAGATAGTGGGAGATATGGAGATAGGAGGAGGGAGGGAGAGGGGAGGTGGGAGAAAGATAGAGTGGAGAGAGTGGAGAGTGAGTGGAGAGGGGAGGAGAAAGATGAGTGGAGGAGAGAGGGGAGGGAGAGGAGAGTGGAGAAGGGGAGGGAGAATATAGAGGGAGGAAAGAGGGGAGAGGAGAAAGAGAGAGGGAGAAAGAGGAGAGAGAGAGGAGAGAGGGCGGGAGAGGGGATAAAGATAGTGGGATATATGGAGATAGAGAGGGAGGGAGAGAGGGGAGAGTGGAGAAAGAGAGTGGGAGAGAGGAGAGGGGGATCATTGAAAGATAGATGGGGAGGGAGAGAGGGGAGAGTGGGAGAGTGGGAGAGTGGAGAAGGGGAGGATTGGGGAGAAAGAGAGAGGGAGAGAGTGGGGAGAGTGGGATGGGGAGAGTGGGAGAAAGATAGATGGGAGGAGAGAGGGAGAGGGGAGAAAGAGAGAGGAGAGAAAGAGGAGAGAGAGGGATTTGAGAGGGAGAGGGGGAGAAAGAGATAGAGAGAGAGATGGAGATAGAGAGGGAGGGAGAGAGAGAGATAAAGGGTAGACGGTTAAGATTTAAGGGTTTAAGGGTTAAGGGTTTAAAGGGTTAAGGGTTAAGGATAGAGGGGAGAGAGATAAGAGTGAGAGAGAGTGAGAGAGAGGTAGAGAGAGAGGGAGAGGGATAAAGAGGGAGAGAGGGAGGGAGAGGGATAGTGGGAGAAAGAGAGAGTGGGAGTGATTGAACAATGAGAGAGAGAGGGGGTAGGAGGGAGTGATTAAACCCTAATCCCTCAACCCCTATACCCTCTTAATCCTTCAACCCTCAACCCTTAAACCTTAAACCCTAATCCCTCAACCCCTGCAATACCTCTTAATCCTCAACCCTCAACCCTCAATTTAAACCCTAATCCTCAACCCCTATACCTCCTCTTAATCCCTCAACCCTCAACCTTCAACCCTTAAACCCTAACCCCTCAACCCCTATAGCCTCTTAATCCCTCAACCACTATAGCCTCTTAATCCCTCAACCCTCAACCCTTAAAACCTAATCCCTACACCCCTATATCCTCTTAATCCCTCAACCCTCAACCCTTAAACCCTAATCCCTCAACCCCTATACCCTCTTAATCCCTCAACCCTCAACCCTTAACCCTCAAACCTTAACCCTTAAACCCTAATCCCTCAACCCCTATACCCTATTAATCCCTCAACCATCAACCCTCAACCCTTAAACCCTAATCCCTCAACCCATATACCTACTTAATCCTTCAACCCTCAACCCCTATACCCTCTTAATCCCTCAACACTCAACCCTCAACCCTTAAACCCTAATCCATTAACACCTATACCCTGTTAATCCCTCAACTCTCAACCCTCAAATCTTAAACCCTAATCCCTCAACCCCTATACCCTCTTAATCTCTCAACCCTGAACCTTGAACCCTTAAACCCTAATCCCTCAACCCCTATAACCTCTTAATCCCTCAACCCTTAACCCTTAAACCTTAAACCCTTATCCATCAACCCCTATACCCTCTTAATCCCTCAACCCTCAACCCTCAACCCTTAAACCCTAATCCATCAACCCCTATAGCCTATTAATCCTTCAACCCTAAACCCTTCAACCCTAATCCCTAAACCCCTATAACCTCTTAATCCCTGAACCCTGAACCCTCGACCCTCGACCCTCAACCCTTAAACCCTAATCACTCAAACCTTATACCCTCTTAATCCCTCAACCTTTAAACCCTAATCCCTCAACCCCTATATCCTCTTAATCCCTCAACCCTCAACTGTCAAACCTCAACCCTAAACCCTAATCCCTCAACCCCTATACCCTCTTAATCCCTCAACCATCAACCCTCAACCCTTAAACCCTAATCCCTCAACCCCTATACCCTCTTAATCCCTCAACCGTTAATCCTTAGACCCTAATCCATAAACCCCTATACTCTTTTAATCCCCCAACCCTCAACCCTCAATCATAAAACCCTAATCTGTCAACCCCTATACCCTCTTGTAGACATGCAAAATTAACATCATTGATTAATATCATATTTAATCATTTTCTCCTTAATTAATTAAATCAAATTATTTAATTTATCTCGTAAGGTTCCTCCAGTTAATTAAATAAACCCAAATGTTTAATTAAAATCTCTAAATATTCATTTTTTCTCATTTGATTTAAAAAAAATCCAAAAATGTAAATCAAATGTCACATCACCTAACCATCAACTTAATTAGTCAAATCCATGATTAAAACTAAGCCTAACCCATGTCCCTTCCTCTAGCTTTTCCCACTTGCACAATAAATCATTTATTTTGATTTAGCAAAGCTCTATTTTCCTCACAAAGCATATTCCCAAGGAATATTCCCTCATTAACTCCCTTTGTTTGAATTTGTTGTCCAAACAAATTTCCCCCCAAATCTCTCAACCATAAGCATTTAATGCTATTTTTAAATTTTAAATTGACACATTGACCAAAAATTGCAAAATCATGGCCTATTCACATAGTGACAAGTGGCTCTTTCCTATTGGTTGAGGATTAGTCTCACATTCCTCAACTTTGCCTCCTCTCTCATCAAACTCTTATATAAATTGAGAGGCTATCCTTAATTTCAAACATCTACAATTTGTATAAAGTTACTCTCTTCACATTGAGAGCTAATTTTATCTACTTCATAGAATTTCCAACAATATTCATCATTTGGCTTGTCAAAGGGTTGGGAAAGGGCTAATTTCTACACAAAGACTAGAACCAATCCACTATGGAATATGTTTACATCTGTATGCATAAATAAAGTTGGCATTGGAGTGGAGGATCAAAGTTTGAACAAAAGAAACTGGAGTAAAATTGAAGAAGATTAATCTTGGAACAGCGAAATGAAGATTTGAAAAAGCATTTTTTAATGCTTATTGTGATAACTTCAAGGCTCCAATTCCTACTTTCGTTTTTTTTTTGAACCAACTCACTTCAAATTTTGGGTCTAAAATTAATCTTTGGCTTGATCTCTTCATCTGGTTTAAAATTGAACATAGAAACTCACTAGATTTTGTTTGGATTTAACAATTGAACAAGGCAACTTTCATATCTCATTTTGGTGCTTTAAAATGAATCAAATCATTTCTTTGGGGACTTAAAATGAACAAGTGTTTTCCATGTTTTGCAATATTTTTCACAAATTAATATCATTTAAAAGGTGTATGTTCTTCTCTCGCACTTCAAGACGATCTTGAGAATCAAAAGTGTTTCGGTGATATTAGATTTTTTAAAAGATTTCCTCCACACTTTGATTTGGGTAGCTTAAAATTGAACAAAATATCTTGCGAGTGTGAGTAAACCTATTGCATGTGTTCTCCCTTTATTTCTAAATGAAGGTTGATCAAACTACGAATATTTTTGCTCGCTTTTGTTTATCTTAGAGGGTCTGCCTTGTGGGAAAAATTACTCACCCAAGGGAATGACCCAACTGGTAACACACTAAGGACAAGTGTATTTCCAATCAGGATATAAAAGTGGGTACTGGAACAAAATCCAGTATCACACAGTTGGCTCTAACGAGAAGGGCAGTAAGGGTCTCTCGCCGCATGGGTCAATCTCCACGAATGGAAAGCCCAAATTAAAACCCCTTCTTTAGCAAAGGCTAAAATCCTATCTATTTTTTGGTGTAAAAGGTCATGTGCTTTGAAACCGCCCCACATATACATGCGATTTTGTTGTAGAGATGAAAAGTATTCCATGGGAGATTCATGGGTACTAATGATTGGCTGACCCGAGAAGCGAGTGCACTATAAGGGGGAGTCTGTGTGGTCAAGCATCTAATCATCCACACTGAATATATGTAGGTAGATTTATCCAAGTGGGAACCCAACAAATATTTTATTTTCAGCCTAGGGTTGTGCATTCCATTGGAATCAAAACACTTTTCTTGGATCTAAAACATTGGAAAACAAACATTCAATAGGAACTTCAAAATTTCAAACCCTTTGGAGGAAAAATATATCCTTTGACGAATCTAAGTGCTCTAGCTTGCCCCAGGGATTCTATCCTTAGAGGTTTCTAAGAACTTGGGTTTAATCATCATTTTTTTTCACTAAAGTCAACCTAGGGGATTATGCTCTTGAAACCTTGATTTTCACATAAGGGAACTTGTGGAATGAAAAGAAATTGAGACATAGAAATTTAGTTTGAAAATTTAATCAAAGAACTATTTGTGGTAAAAGGAACTCATTTAGCGAAATAAAAGATAATTGACTGCACACATGTGTTGTTCCAAATGATTTCCCGCAAGATCAAAGTTTGGAAACCAAAGTTCAAAACTCTTAGTCCAAAAGCTCGTGAGGAGTGTCTTGAAAGACTTCTCGAAGTTAGAGAAAGATTGGTTTACAAATTTTACAAGAAAGCTTCAAGAAACAACCCTAACTTGTATGAGTTCTATTATCAACAAAATCATGAGCTTTTTGAAAGGTTTTCTTTTCTCACATAGGAATTCAAGCGTGTTCTTCAAAACTGAGGTCTTGTAAGGAGTGTTATCTAGGTCAATTCTAGGATCACAATCAATCACTTTCATCCATTTCTCAACCATCAAAATCAGTCGAAAATCACCTCACCAACAACACTTTGAAACTTTGAAGACATCATTTATGCTAAACTTCTAGGCAAAAAATCAAACCACTTTGTTTGACTTAATACACTTAGTCAAACTATCATCTTGTGCATGAGTTTACTCTAGGATAACACAAGTTCCTTGGGTTTTCAAGTGTATTATCATTTTGTTTTGCTTAACACACCTAGCCAAATTATCAAATCAATAATCACCTTGTTTGACTTAACACACCTAGTCAAACCATCCTCTTATGTACGAATTTAATCTAGGATAACACAACTTGCTAAATTTTACGAGTGCATTATCACTTTTGTTTGACTTAACACACTTAGTCAAACTATCAATCGATCACAATCAATAAATAAAGTCCTAAAAGTTTAGCATCTCCCTCGAGGTTCCTCAAGAGTTCCATTCATCCGCATCATCCGTTTTTCATTTATCTCATCCCCATAATCACTTTGGTCCTTTAATTATCCTAGTTCCTCACCTCTTTGAACCTAAGGTTTAGACTAATCTAAAGGATTAGAGGTTCATCTCTTACATTCTTGAAAATTGATCTCTATTTTATGGTTCAAAATCGATCTCAACACAAGAAGAATATGGAGCAAAACAAAGAAACATCCATTTCAAGTGATCTAAGTAAAAATGAAACAACATTCAACCCGACAATAACCATTGACCTCCCAATCAATCCTCCTCAAGTACCTCAAAATTCTCAAGAGGAAGGTCATATAGAGGACATCACTAACAATGGGATGACACAATCAAAACTTCTAGAAATGGTGCAAAACCCTGAGAAGCACCGAATTGTCAGTGCTATGCTAAGGTTGTACCCATCCCAATACATGTTAGAGTTAGAAAAATAAGGGGCTAAACTCCCTTCTGACTTTGATGCAAGCACTATTATGGAGAGGTCTCTCGGTATCATACCCTCACTCGCATCCACACTTCCACTTCAAAACGTCACTTAGGACATTCCCCAAATCATATCATCTATCACTTCCACCCCATCAGTTGTTAACAAGGGAAGTGCCATGTTTCGCGAACTCAAAAAAAAATTCATTGTGAATAACTAAGGGTTGAATGAAAGAGCCACATCGGATCAATCCATCCCAGTAAATCCATTACACTCCCACATCCCACTCACATTTCATAATCATACCAATTCATCCTCATTTCATGCAACACCAAATTATCCTTTGGACATGCAAACCTCTCTCCCTATCTCACAAGGAGAAGGTGACTTGTTTGGGGTAGGGGGAATCCTGGATCCATCATCATCACTTCCAGGGATTTCACCACTAGTTTTTCAACCACTTCCACCCCTACCACTTGCATCTACATCATCCCTCGGGTTGGGTCTTCCTTCTCTTCTTTTCATCAACCATTCAAGTCAGAACACCTTATCAAATCCACCGGTTGTGTCATATGTATCGCAACAATAGATGGAAACCATCAAGTAACCACAACAATCAACACACCCACCATTCCTCAAAGGATGGTCTCCTAGTGACCAAGCATCTCGATCGCACCATCCATAGCTCAAACTCCAATCATTAACATGATTGTTTTGCTCATCACAACGGTCGGTGTTCTTCCTAATCCACCACCATTACCACCAAGGCACAATGAAACCAATTCATTTACCATGATATTGCAAGATGCTCGACAAGCTGCTAAAAAAAAAGAACTCCAAAATCAGCAAGCCGCTCAACAAGTGTAGGCACAATTAGCTACACAACAGGCACAATAGGCTGCACAAGCCCAAGCCTTATTACAAAAACAACAAGCTTCACAAGCTTCTCAAGTCACCCAAGCTGCACAAGCCACACAAGCTGCACATGTCGCTCAAATTGCATAGGCAATCCAACAAGCACATGCTCAAGCACGAGCCCAATTCCAAGCTCACCAAGAACAAGCGCAAGTATAGTACCAAGCACAATTACAAGCACAAAAAGAAGCATATTAGAAAGCCTTTCAAGACTATCAATTATAGTAGCAATATGACCAAAAACAAGCAATGTTGGTGCAACAGCAACATGATCAACAACAAGCATTATTGGCATAACAACAAAATGATCAACAACAAATATTGTTGGTGCAGCAGCACCAAGACCAATGACAAACATTTTTGGCTCAAAAACAAGCACATACATCACTTGCTCAACAAATCTTGCAACAAAACCACACCAACATCTCACTTGTCAATCCCACACCCCAGAACGTATTCATCCCACCTCCTGATCTGCAAGGTGATGTAATGACACAAATCAAACTACTCTCACAGCAAGTGCTAGATCTTCAATCCGGAAAGAAAGTTAGGACACCAAGCAACCTATGCCCCTACCCATTTGATAGAAGCTTGAAAATGGTACCATTCCTGAAGGGATTCAAAATCCCCAAATTTGATAAATATCACAAGATGGGAAACCCTAAAGATCACATCAGGGAGTTTCAGGTACACTGCATGGAAGTTACCTACAATGACACATATCTAATGAGGCTGTTCCCTCAAAGCTTGGCTGGTGACACTATGGAATGGTTTTCTCATCTACCTATGAGAATCAAAAAAATTCAGGAGATCAAAGATGCTTTCCTCCAAAATTACGCATTCAACATTTATGTGGATGTTAGTTTGGAAGAACTCTCGATGCTCAAATAGGATAAGGGGGAATCATTCACCACCTTTCTCCAATGATGGCAAGCCAAGGCCAATCGGAGCAAGTGGGCCATAACAAAAGAACAACAAGTCCATACCATCAGTTCCAGTATGGACAAAACCTTGGCATTCTCTCTAAAGATGCAATGCATCACTATGTATGATCAACTGATCCCCAAGGCACTCAATATTGAACAAGCTCTTGTTACACAAGAAGGCATGCCTACTTATCTTGAACAGCAAGATAGTCTCCCATCCACCATTTACAATGAAAAACCTCGCACATGGGTGAAGAACTGAAATGTCAACAATGATGGAGTAGTGGATGTGAAGGTTGTCATCAATGCTCCCAAGCAAAAGAATCAAATGCATCATCACCAATCACAGACCAATAACCAAAATAACATGCAAACAAATGTTGTAAACCAGCAACCACCCAAAAATTAGATCAATAATCTCAATAATCAAGGAGGACCACCTCCGTGAAACAAATTTTCCCCCAAATGGAAATTCACAGCCCTTGGGGAGTCAATTGAATCCATCATGAAAAATTTGGTTAATGAGAACATCATCAAGGTCCCCACCCATGATAATTACAATGAACCCCAGCTAAAGCCACCCTAGTACAATGAAAATCTCCTATGTGATTATCATAAACTCAAGGGACACACGACTACCAACTACATGAAGTTGAAGAACATCATCCAAGATCTCATTGAGGATAAAATCATAAATGTCGAGCAACCTGCTAGAAATCAAGATCTCAAAATATACACGAACCTGATGCCTAATCACAACCAAGGAAATAATCAAGGAAAAAATCAAGAAAATAACCAAGGGAACAATAAAGGGAAACAAAAGTATAATAGTGTAAACCTTATATACGAAGACATCGTCGCATGCATAGATGAAATGGTCACTATCGTTAGCATCAAAGGAGCTAATGCTAATTGTGGAGTCACCACACATGGTGGCAAGGTTACTATTGCAGGGGAATTGCATCCATCTAAGACCTCCATCTCAAATCCAAAAGTCATTCCCTATGATTATAATGTCATTGACCAGCTAAAAAGAACCCCCACTCAGATCTCTATCATGGAGTTATTGAAAGTTTATGTCGCCCACAGGAAAATCCTCGATGAAGCATTAGTTGCATCCACTATCTCTGGTAACCTTGGTATAGAAAAATTCTAGGCTATGGTTGGTAACATTGTCACCCCAAATATCCTCACTTTTTTTGATCAAGACTTCCTCGCCCAGCCATCTCACAATCGTGTGCTTCACCTTCAAGTACTAGTTCATAAGAAAAAGGTCAAAAGGGTCTTGGTGGATGGAGGCGCAAGCATCAATATTTGTTCACTTAAACTCATAAAGAACTTGGGAATCTGAGAGGACTCCATCGACAAAAACAAAGGCATTACCATTAGAGTATATGATGAACAGGAATGAGTGTCTCAAGGCACTATCAAAATCCCAAACCAAGTGGGGCTAGCTACTATGGGAACCACATGTCAGGTCCTCGACCTTGATTTACCCTACAACATCCTGCTGGGATGCCCATGGATCCATGGGATGAAGGTAGTCACCTCAACATTTCACCAATGTGTAAAATTTTTATATCAAAATGAGGAGATCACAATACATGGTGATCTTGAGTCATTCGCCTATTGCAAAAACTTGGAGGCCAAGTTCTACAAAATTTCCCAAGTCCCAAAAAATGATGAAGGTCCCTGCACTTCATACATAGACCCATCCAACCTCACCTCCACTTCTACGACAGAGACATCCTCCATCCCCAACATATTTGACATCAAGCTCATGATCCAAGACAATGGGTGTGGAGATTATAGAATGAAGAAAAATTCTTTTGTTGTAGGAGAGTTACCACAATCTCCTAGGTCACATGGGCAACCCCAACCAATTCAAACACCTGTCCACACTTTTAGGGCAAACCCTTCTAGATTCCACCATTAGGGGATCTCAGTTGGGAAACTATGAATGAAAGAGACATTGCAAGCTCATTATACCAAGATGAAAGGCCCACACCCACCCTACCCAGGGATGAAGCTAGCAGAGGATTGCAAATGATGCTTGGTATGGGCTACAACAAAAAAGAAAGCCTTGGAGTGAACAACGATGGATGACTAGAGCCCATCATTGTAGAAGGATAAATGAGAAATATTGGCCTTGGATGTACCCCTCTAAGTATAAATGTACGTGGCACAGGTACCCCTAGTAGAGCAGTCAGGTCTCCCCCTTAGTTATCAACAACTATTCTTCAACTACCCATATCCACAGGTCTACCCATAGATAACTTCACCTTTGAAATATCTAATTTTTGTAGTAGTAGTGATGACGAGGATACCATAACCAACTTACCCACACTTTTTGAAGACTCCTCCTTACTCATGATCAGTACCTCATCCGTTGATTCAAACCACCAAACTCACAATATAAACCTAGTTTACCCCAACTCATCGACTACGACCAATGAGGACCACCGGTTCTAGACACAATTGAAAATGATGAGGCTCTCTAAGAATTCATGGGACTAAGGGATATAGTACCATGTGGAGATCACATTGTTGGGTTCAACATCACACTAGACACACAAGCATATTATGGGGAGACGATTGAGTCCTTCAGTCACAAAAGCAGAAGAATGAGAATAAGGTCAGGGTTATTGAGTGAAAACCACACTGTGGCACTCTCTAACCATAGAATAGTAAAAATAAAGGATGCATCCAACGGTGAAAACCTCTTTGAGGCATCGGAGGATGAATGGTTCAATCTCCCCCATATTGCACTTCATCAAGAGAAATCAACAGTCTTAGCAGAACAGTGCAATCCCATCAATTTGGGAACAGAAGTAGCGTCGCACATCACCTTCTATGTTGAATCACTTTTGACAGAAGAACAAGAACTATTAGCTACATTTCTAAGAGAAAGAAAGGTAAAATTTTCATGGACCTACGCTAACATGTTGGGTCTTGTTCCAGAAGTCATGGTTCATCACTTAGCTATTTACCCAAGAGCAAAGCCAATGAGACAAAAGTTGACAAAGATGCACCCTCACATAGCATTACTAGTCAAGGTGGAATTACTGAAACTCCTAGATGCTGGTTTTATATGCCCAATCGATTATCTAGAATGCATGTCAAATATTGTGCCCGTTTCAAAACCAAATGGGGGCATTCGTATCTGCACTAACTTTAGAGACCTAAACAAAGCGTGTCCTAAGGATGACTTTCCACTACCCAACATTGACATGATAGTGGAAATGATGGTCGGACATGAGATTCTATCACTAATGGATGGCTTCTCGGGGTATAACCAGATTATGATCACAAAGGAAGACCAACATAAAATAATGTTTACATGTCCATGGGGCACCTACTACTGGAACATGATGCCATTTGGGCTCAAGAATGTGGGAGCAACATATCAAAGGGCCATGACACTAATTTTTCAAGACATGATTCACAAAACTATGGAAGATTATGTGGATGATATATTGGCCAAGTCAAGGAAAAGACATGATCATATAGCAACTCTAAGTGCCATCTTTGACAAATTGGAGAAATACAAGGTTAGACTTAACCCCAAGAAATGTGTCTTTGGGGTGCAATCAGGTAAACTCTTGGGATACATAGTATCAATGAGAGGAATAGAAGTGGATCCCACCAAATTCAAGGTGATCCTCGACATGGAAGCACCCAGGACACTAAAATAGCTCAGAGGCCTACAATGAAGGCTCCAATCCATCCATAGATTCATAGCACAACTGGTGGATAAATAGATCCCATTCTCTCATCTACTCCACAAGGGAGTAACATACAAGTTCGATGACAAGTGTGATTAGGCATTTAGTAAAATTTACACCACTAGTTTTAATGCCACCTACTCTAGGAAAACCACTGATTCTATACATTTCAGCCACCATGGCAGCTCTCAGTGCTCTATTAGCTCAACATGATGAAAATGGAAGAGAAAGAGTTATATACTACATCAATAGGACAATGGTAGGGTTTGAGCTCAACTACACACCAATAGAAAAAGCTTGCCTGATAGTTGTGTTTGCAACCCAAAATTTCAAACACTACATGTTGGCTCATCAAATCAAGTTGATCACGAAGATAGATCCACTAAAATACCTACTCTCTAAAGCCACTCTCACAGGACAAACAACCAAGTGGGTCATGATATTGACAGAACATGATATTGAATATGTAGAGCACAAGGCTATCAAGGGGAAAGAGATCACAAACCAACTAGAAGAGGCTCGGATCTATTTAGAGAATCTACTCATATCAGAATTTCTAGATGAATCCATCTTTAATCTCAGCATAGCCGATCACTGGAAACTCTACTTCGACAACTCATACACACAACATGGATCAAGAGTCGTTGTTTTCTTCATCACCCCATAGGGGGATTGTATACCTAGATCCTACAAATTGGCATTCCCTTGCACTAACAACACTAGAGAGTATGAGGCTTTAACCATAGGTCTCAAGATTGTAGCACAGTGATGGATCATGGCACTAAAATTTTATGGGGACTCACAACTTATTATCAACCAAGTCAATGGCGAGTACCAAACTAAGGATGATAAGCTGACACCATACAAGAAGTTAGTAGAGAGACTCAAAGAATCATTCACTGATATCACCCTTGAGTAGATACCAAGGGCTAACAACAGAGCAACTGATGCCATGGAAACAATTGGATCCTTACTAGATATCCCTTCAAATGTCCCAAAACATGAATTCTTGGTAGAGCAGCTTCTCGTACCCACATTCGAGGTAACAGAGTCAGAATATGTGTGTGAACTCATTAGTCCCGGTGATCCCTGGTATCATGACATCTGCACCTACTTGAAAATAGGAGTCCTCCCAACTGACATAACCCCAAACCTTAAATGAGCCTTTGTCAAAAGGTCCTTACATTTTGTCATCCTAGGAGAAACCCTTTATTGTAGGAGTATTGAAGGAACCCTATTGCATTGCTTAAATCCTGAGGAAGCCTTGACTGCTCTAACTAAGGTCCACAATGGCACTTGCGGTTCGCACTCAAGTGGTATGACCTTGGCTAAGAATTTACTGCAGACCAGGTACTACTGGTGAACAATGGAAAGAGAGGCATACAAATTTGTCAGAAAGTGTTTATAGTGCCAGCAACATGGAGACCTTATTCATGCACCAGCTCAAGAGCTTCATCCTACTATGACACCTTGGCCATTTTCACAGTGGGGGCCCAATCTCATCAGAAAAATCACACCCACCTCATCCAATGGCCAAAAATTCATTATCACCGCCACAAAGTACTTTACAAAGTGGGTCAAAGCAATTCCCATGACCTACATAACTGGAAAGCAGATATCCAAGTTCATCCTGAACTATCTCTTTTTTCGATACGGTGTCCCTCAATCCATTATCTCTAAGAATGGGACACCTTTCAAGAATGAAGATGTGCATGACCTTTGCCACAAAATAAATATCCAACATCACTTCTCCACTCCATACTATCCCCAAGGCAATGGCTAAGCAAAGGCTATAAACAAAACCATCTTGAAAATCCTTAAGAAAATAGTCAATGAATTTGGTCTTGATTAACATCTATAGCTAAATCTCTCCTTATGGGCTTACTGCACCAGCATCCGCATGCCAACAAGCACCACCCCATTCTCCCTAGTCTATGGATCAAAATCCATCCTACCGATTGAGATTGAGCTCCCATCTTTGAGAATATCATTACAAAACCTCATCACAAATGAAGAATACATGGTCTCACGACTGAATGAGCTAGAGTTACTAGATGAATGATGCATGGATTCCCTCAACCATCTACAAGTTTATCAAAACTGCCTAAAGCGCAACTACAACAAGAAGATCCCCTAAACAACTCCCATCTCAAAAAATTTTATGCCTAAAATCTTACAAGGTATAGAACTGAAAAATACAAAAAAATCAAAAAATGTCCTGAACAAATGGTCACCTTGATGAAAACATAGTAAACAGTTGTCTTGGTGACAACAAAAAACAAAAAAATACAAAAATCCTAAAAATCAGAAAAAGGATTGAAAAGAGTAAAGAAAAAAATCGTCCTCTAGTGAAAACCACTTCGGTGGCGCTTTGGGAAAGTACCTTGGTGAAAACCTAGCAAACTGGCACCAAGCATAAATAAAGCATCCTCCATCCACCAGGATCTTCATGACTCACTTATCCATCACATTCCCTCTATCCTTCCACCATCCATTTGCATTCCATACCATAGCTTGATCTTGTGCTCGCATTATGTTCCACCATAGTACTACTTGGTATATTCCCAAGGTCAGTTTGTCTTGCTTGTATCAAAGTAGTCTATCACATCACGTTGGGTGCATATTCCTGTACCTACATCATATCAGATTCATGTATATTCTTTTGATCTTCCTTAAACATCAAAAATCCAAAAACATTCAGAAAACCAAAAATCCAAAAACATTCAGAAAACCAAAAAAACCAAAAACATTCAAAAAATCAAAAACATCCAAATCATTCAAAGTCTAATACATGTCGAAAAGTTAGAAAACATCAAAAAAATTTCAACCGAACTACATCATCTGTGAGCTTGAACGTAGGCAAGGTTGATCTTTGATCATCCCCCGAGACATTTTAGGTCAGTCCTTAGGCATCTGTCACAATCTAGCAATCTGTTTGCTCATCCTTCTCATCATTGAGTCAAGTCTATTGTCAGTCGAACTACGTGGTCTCTACGTGTATAACATAGGCAAGGCTAATCTATGGATCAGCTCCCGAGACCCCTAGGATAGGTCTTTAAGTTAGTCTCTTGGTCATAAATCTCAAAAATACCAAAAAAAATTGTAAAACATCTCAAAATTTAAAAAACAGCTTCAAAAAAATTTCAAAACATCAAAAACATTGAAATATATGAAAAAACCCAAAGTGGTGCATCTATCTCATCTTTCTTTCACCCACAATAAACGCCGCTCATAATAAATCAATCATCATCTTCACCCTTTGGCAAGTCTAGTAGGTTCACAAGTGAACACCTAATCGTCAAAGTCTCAAGTCTATATCCATAAGTCAGCAAGTTGGTCAACTCAGAGTATCAATAGCATATCATCCAATCAATCTCATCAAAACCCTAATCACAACATGTCCTAGGAATGTGACCTTCTAGTGATGGACATCAGCATCAGGTATCACCTTAGTTTATCCTTGGCTAGCAGTATGAAGAACATTAGCTTGTTTATTTACTTTATCTAATCTTTTTGACTGATCTGATTTTGCATTGATTCCAAGGACCTCTCGATGATGCCTAAACGAAATAGGTTTAGAGAGAAAGGAATGGGGCAATGATCATTATCTTTTTGTTTTATATGCTTTTTGGACGTTCTTGTAATATAACTTGGTGAATACTTGCTTTGTTAGGTCTGTCCTAGCAAGGTTTCTGGATGTCAAGTGTGAACAAGAGCACTCCTACCTGATTGTTGAGTCAAATTCCATCACACTAGGTGCAATGCCATCCTAGTTCTTTATACCTTGATGCATCGTACCTATGTGTGTTATCAAACATAAAGAAGGGTATGCTCTTTATTCCTCCCATCCCTGGATAAGAAATACATCATCATCATTCATCATCATATCCAATAAAGTCTAGATGAATAATGGACTTGTTGGACTTCTGCATCTTCTTGGATTCAAGGGTTGATCCCTCACATTCTTCTATCATCTTTCACAATAACAATTCATCCATCCTGCATCTTGCATAATCATGTCATATCATAATAAGACATCATCCATATCATCCAATCTCACATGCATTGCATAATCATTTAAGATGTTTAAAATAATAGATTTGTTATTCTAAGCATCTTCCAAAAATCTCATTTGCATCATCATCTAAGTTGTTTAGGATAATATAGATTTTTTATTCTAAGTATCTTAAAAACATCTCATTTGCATCATCATCTAAGTTGTTTAGGATAATATAGATTTGTTATTCTAAGCATCTTAAAAATAATATATCTCATTTACATCATCATTATCATATAGATCTGTTAGTCTAACCTTCCATACATCCATTTTGAACCTCTTCGTCATGAGATCAACCTCAAATTGAATCCTTTCACTCGATCTCTCGAAGGGGCAATGTACTGATGTACTTATTTACGTTGGGGCATCCAAAAAAATTAAAAAAAAATTAATTTTGATTTTGGCAGCATCATTATTTAAACCAATGCAACAAGTAAATTGCTTCAAAGAGGGGAAAAATTTAGACATGCAAAATTAACATCATATTTAATCATTTTCTCCTTAATTAATTAAATCAAATTATTTAATTAATCTCCTAAGGTTCCTCCATTTAATTAAATAAACCCAAATGTTTAATTAAAATATCTAAATATTCATTTTCTTCTCATTTGATTTTAAAAAATCCAAAAATGTAAATCAAATGTCACATCACCTAATCATCAACTTGATTAGTCAAATCCATGATTAAAACTAAGCCTAACCCATGTCCCATCCTCTAGCTTTTCCCACTTGCACAATAAATCATTTATTTTGATTTATTAAAGCTATATTTGCCTCACAAAGCATATTCCCAAGGAATATGCCCTCATTAACTCCCTTTGTTTGACTTTGTTGTCCAAACAAATTTCCCCCCAAATATCTCAACCATATGCATTTAATGCTATTTGAAAATTTCAAATTGGCACATTGACCAAAACTTGCACAATCATTGTCCATTCACATAGTGACAAGTGGCTCTTTCCTATTGGTTGAGGATTAGTACCACATTACTCAACTTTTCCTCTTCTCTCTTCAATCTCACCTATAAATTCAAGGGGTTTTCTCCTTCATTTGCATCTACAATTTGGCAATTCTTACTATAGGCAACTTGAGTTAATCATTATCTCTTTGTCTATCTTCATTTAAGCTTATCTAGGATTGGGAAAGGGCTCCTTCACATACCAAAGGTGCACCAATCCAATATGGAATAGGTATCTAACATGTTTTTTGTGCTTTCAATTAGTTTATTTTTGTCATTTTTCTAAGCATGATGGATTATTTCATAGAGATGTTGATTATTTTCCTTGTTTTAAAATACTAACCATACTAAAGTGGATGTGTGTTGAAGGTTTCCTAACAAAATGTAGATTTTGACATCTACACCACTTAATCCCTCAACTGTCAACCCTCAACCCTAATCCCTCAACCCCTATACCCTCTTAATCCCTCAACCATTAAACCCTATTTCCTCAACCCTATACCCTCTACCCTATAACCTCTTAATCCCTCAACCCTAAACCATCAACCCTTAAACCCTCTACCCTCTACCCTCAATCCTCTACCCTCTACCCTCTACCCTAATCCCCCAACCCTTAAACCCTTAAACCCACTTAGTAAACTCTCTACCCTAATACCTCAACCCTCTTGACCCTTAATCCCTCAACCCTTAAACCCTTAAACACTTAACCCTAAACCTCAACCCTCAACCCTCAACCCTCAACCCTCAACCCTTAAACCCTAAACTCTTAAACCCTCTACCCTCTACCCTCTACCCTCTACCAATACCCTCTACCCTAAACCCTAATCCCTCAACCCTTACACCCTTAAATCCAAGAAAACTCTCCACCCTAATCCCTGAACCCTGAACCCTTAATCCCTCAACCCCTATAACCTCTACCCTATACATTGGACCCTCAACCCTAATCCCTCGACCCTATACCCTATACCCTAAACCCTCAACCTTAAACCCTGAACCCTGAACCCTTAAACCCTAAACCCTTGAAACATCTACCCTCTACCCTCTACCCTCTACCTAGACATTAAACCCTCAACCCTCAATTTTCAACCCTCAACCCTCAACCCTTAATCCCTCAACCCTCAATCCTTAAACTCTAAACCCTCAACCCCTATACGCTCTACTGTTTACATTGGACCCTGAACCTAATCCTTCAACCATATACCCTCAAACCTATACCCTAAACCCTCTACCCTCAACCAAGTAAACCCTTAACCCTAAACCCTTACACCTTCTACCCTATACCCTCAACCAAATATCCTCTACCATCGACCCTATTCCCTCAACCCTTAAACCCTAATACCCTAGAAACCATCAACCCTAGAGGTCCTCCACCCTAATCCCTCAATGCCTATCACTTTCTCTCTATCTATACATCTCACCTCTCCCTCCCTCCTTCCCTCCTACCCTCCCCATCTTTCTACGTACCTCTCATTCAATCAATCCCTACCACCCTCTCTCACTCCCTCCATCCATCTCTCTCTATGTCCCTCCCATTCTATCCCACTCTCTTCCACTCCCTCTTTCTCCTTCCCACCCCCTCTCTCTCTCAGGTCTCTCCCTTTGGAAACCTACCTAGGTAACACTCTCTTTGTCTCTCTTCCCTCTCTCTATCTATCCATCCCACCCTACCTAGATAAGTTCCTCTCACTCCACCCCCCTCTTTCTCTACCTCTATCAGGTCACTCCCTCCCAAACCCTCTCCCTCTCTTAGGTATCTCACTCCCACTCCCTCTCTCTCCCACTCCCTCTCTCTCACACTCCCTCTCACTACCTATCTCTCAAGTCTCTCCCTCTCACCCCCCTCACACTCTCAAGTCTCTCCCTTTGGCACCCTACTAGCTCTCTCTTTCTCTCTTTCTCTCTCTCTCCCCTCTCTCAATTCTCTCTCTCCCACCCCCTCTCTCTCTCTACTCCCTCTATCCCTCCCAACCTACCTAGCTAATTCGCTCTCACTCTAGCCCCTTCTCTCCCACTCCCTCTCTCTTAAACTCTCACTTCCACCCCCTCTCCCTCTCTCTAGACTCTCTATCTCTCTCTAAATTCTCCCTCCCTCTACAGACATATGTAAATACATATATACATACATACAAGCATAATACATATGTACATACATTCCTACATCCATACAAGAATACATACATACATGTGTAGATACAATCTTACATACAATATACATACATTGATACATATGGGCATACGTACGTACATGCATACATACATGACACACAAGCATATATTTACATACAAACATACAAATATATCAGCATACATTCAATAGACTAGAATTTAACATAAAGGAGGACATAACATGAGCACGTTATAACGTGCTCGCATTATGTCTTAGTTGACATGTTTCCCACAGAAGCAAAAAACCATGTCAAAACTGAGATATAGCACGAGCGCATTATATCTTGCTTTGGGAATTCCCAAGCCTTAGGATTCGTATTTTCCTTGGAATACCAACCTAAAGGCTTGGAGGGCATTCCCAATGACCAGAGATGTGTTTTTACAAAATCTACCATATTTCACATAATCGAGTTCATGCTCACCATCAAGATTGCATGTGGTTCAATATAGAAAAAATTGAACACATGGGTAATGTTGGGTTCTCTCTTAGCTATCCAACGATGTAATTATTTTTACTTTGTGACAATGTTAAGCCTTTCATCCATAATTTATTTTGTTTGTATGTCTTTTTTTTCCCAAAAAAGAAGTGTTTGGTTTTCTTTTCGTTATAAATAAACCGTTCATCGAATTTTCAAATAAATTACATTTTTAGAAACTAGACTCCATTCTACAATTTAACAAAAAAAAAATTCAATTAGTTTCCAAAATTTGTAGGGGTAGCAAAGCCACAATTCTATATTTCAGGAAGTGTCCACTTCAAAAATTAGTAAAAAGTCAAATATTCATTAAAAAGTTATCAGAAAAATCGTGCATCAAATACATACTATTAGCTAACTTTTGACCGTTGCAATTTTTAAAATACTAAAAAAATTTCACTGTACGAGGGTTGTACAAGAATTGCTATGTTATTTTTTTCTGACAAAAACAACACCAATTTGTGTACGTCCCTCTTTTGAACCCCTTAATCTCAACCATTTTAAAAATAAATTAGTAGTTTAGAAAGTAGACCCAGAGCAATTCGGTCCTTGTTTTTGTTCCATCTCAAAATTTTGAGTGTCTATCCTCAATTTCACGTCCAAAGTTAGTATTTCCTGATTTCGGAAAAAAATGTCCACTTAAGTCCCCTTTTTGGGAACCATCTTGGTGCACTTACGCAAATGTAAGACCTAATTTTTAAACAATACAATGAGATACTTCATGAAATGACCTAAAAATGCATGTGAATTAAAACAAAAAGCTGGGATATCAGAGGTGTGCAAATGGAAATCTGTAGAGGCCTAGATAAAGACTTGAAATACTAAAAACACTCAATTTAATGTTGACTGGGACTCATACGCCAAGATGGGTTATTTAGTCCCAAATTAGAGTTTTTGGGCAAGAATAGAAATCTAGCAAAGATATTTCTGGAACTCCTAAAAAATGTAAAATTCACTATATTGGGACTCATATGCTAGAAGTGGTGTATCAGTGTAGTTTGGATTTTCTAGAAATTCAAAGTCTAAATTTGTTCTTCAATCTCTGCTTTATCTTCTCCACCTGCTTTCCAGGTATGAATCTCTAATTTGAAACTTGTAGATGTATTTTAATGATCTTCAAAGCAAGGCGACAACTTTGACAACTTTGAACACTTGACAACTTTTCTCTAATCTTGCTCTTCAATATTTCTTCAACCTAGATCTGCAAACCACACACTAAAGAGAGGGAATAATATTGTTTTGTTAGTGGAAAGGAGTTTCATTGGTCAAACCCCATTTTGGTAATCAAACCTTGCAATGAAATCAAATAAGATCAAGGAATGATGAATGAACAAAATGTAATGGTACAACTCACCAAACCCTCGCAATAAAGTGTTGCAAACATATATGAAATGGCTCCAATGGATGTAGACATTGACTCTTTCTTGAATGTGATAGATATTAAATAGAATGATAGCTTGAATCATGAAATCCTACACCACAAGAGTTAGCTCAAAAACAAACATGATGCAAGATGACTTTGACATGATGCTTGGGGTGATCCCACAATAGTGGTTTACAATTTTTGGCCAAACTAGACACTGAAATTATTATTTTTAACTAAATCTTCACATTCAGACACCTATAGCGGCTAAACCGTGAGGAATTTGAAGATGATACAAGCAAGAGTCTCATCACATTTTGTTTTTATATTCTAAAAATATTTTTTTCAAAATTTTTGGAATTAGATTTCACTTCTTTTTCCATCTCCCATGAAAATTGGTTTTTTTCAGAAAACAACAATTTTAAAAAGTGACACACACCATATAACACATAACTTTTTTTCCATGAAGGATAAAATTATAATTATTTTGAATTTAGATTTTTAACTCCAATATCTAGTGCTTCCACTTGCTTAGGTAATTTTTTATTGAATATTTTCTCTTTAATCAAGTTTTTAAGTCAAACCAATTACAATTAAGACATAGCGCGACTGTATAGCGCGTAATATTTTTTGTATATATTGAAATTCAATTTTATTTTTTTGGTTGCATCAAGGACTTCAATATCTGGTGTACTCATATTTTTTAATTTATTTTTTTGATAATCTGCTATTTTTCCACATGTGCAGAACAAAGACCTTTATTTTAGATGAAAAGCCTATGTTTAATAAAACTAAAAAAACAAATACATAATAAAACCAAAACATATTAATATTATATTCATTGGATAGATCGTTATGAGGACTACCATAATAATTTGAAATCAATTTTAAATAAATTCATTTAATCCCCCAAAAGGTAAATCAAAAGTGATTTTTTATCAACATTTTGATAGGTGTAAAGGAGACTCATTTATAGGCATGGTTTAAAAATTGCAAGGTTCTATCCAAGGGGTTTTGATCTAAGGTGGTTTGAACAAACCCTCTTCAATTTTAATCCTTAAAATGGAACTTTTAAAGGCTTAAATCATTATATTTTCTAAAAATATGTAATTTCAGCAAAAATCAATTCATCTCAGAAATTGTAAACCACTATTGTGGCAACATCCCTTGATTATTGAATAATGCTCCAAAATACTTGATAATGAACTCTTGAATGCTATTGTAAACACTTGAATTCTCTTGTGAACTTAAATTTTCTATAATTCATGAATAATCAAGTTGCTAGCTCACTTGATTGCTTGTCAGGTCAAAAATGAGTGAAATAACGTTGTATTCATACTTGCTTATGCCAAATTTGCCAAAATTACAACACTACAATCTAACATCAAATCTGGAGGATAAAATCCTGCCAAGAATTTGAATTAAATTTTATTTTGGTCCACATGGGACTCATATGCCAAAAGTGGAATATGAGTCCCATTAGGCTTAACTATGAGACACATTTTTCAAAAATACTTAGATTCATGTGAAATCAAGATTGGGGCCCCAAGACTTAGGTGGTACTCATATGCCCAAGGTGGTGTATGAGTCCCAGATCACTAAATTTGGGCCACACAACCTAAACAAACATGAATTATGATTGGATATTGGTTTATGTCAGGATTATCCTTGGAAAGATGCATTAATTAAGGCTTGTGGATGTAAAATAGGGCCAAATAAGGCATAAAGAAGCCCCATTAATAATGAAAAACCTAGATTAGTGTTAAAGTGTGGAACAACACTTTACAACAGCTTAAATAAGGTACAATTAAGTCCTTTTAATTCACAAGGTCCCAAGACCTAATGTGAATGCACATTACAACACTAAATAAAGGCAAAACCAAGCTCAAATTTTACGAGGGCCCAAAAAAGTGTGAAAATGTCATAGATGAAATTTTTCGACACTAAAAAAACCATATCCCATAGAAAAATATTCAATAAATATTTTCAAGGTCTTTAAATAAGATAACAAACTACGAAAAAATCCATAAACAAGACTAGCTTTAAATATATCACTAAGAAAGAATTTGAAATTACTTATAATTTATCTTTCATTTTCTTTTATATATGATGCAATCAAGATTGGGGGTATTATTAAACTAGCCAATCTTGCAGCCTTATCATTTCATCCAAACCACATTAACATAATAATGGAAAAATAATTTGAAACATATCTTTATTTGAATGTTCATACATATCCGTACATGAAAAATCCTCAAGAAGAATTACATATAGTGAGGATTTCAACAAAAAATTAAATTCAGAAATTTTACAAGGGTTTTTAGGCACTTCATGCCTTCAAATATTCTAAGTCTCTTTCCTTCAACTTCCTTGGCTTCAATCCTCTTTGTAAATCTAATTTTTTTCTCCATCTTACAACTCTCATGGCTTCCTTGAACACATAAAACACATCTTAAACTTTCTTCTTCTCTTCTCCTATTCCTCTTCGCTTCACAATCTGATTTTTCTTGCACTCTTTCTTGTGCAAATCTCAAGAGAAACCTAAAAGTTATTTCTCCAACCTTTCTGATGTTGATTATTGTTTCTTTAAATCATTAATTATTTTATTTAAAGAGAGTTTGAACTATGTAAAAACCCAAAAAATTGGTTTCCAAATCTGCTCTTTGATTGACCCTTAAAATTCCTACAAAAAATGAAATAAAACATAGTTTGTAGCTCCCAAAAGTGTCATTAAAAGTTCTTGAACCATATCCAATGCATTTATTTTGTATGTTCCTTTAGAAAATGAATAAAATCAATAACCAAGCCATGCTCATTCACCCCAAGTTGGAAATTGAAGAATCATTAAATTATTTCCCAAAAATGACTAGTTTTTTTTCTCCATTCTAAGAACCAAAATTGAAAGAATAAGACCATAATGGAATGCCAAGATTCACTTCTCTTATGCACACTTCCCTAGGCATCAAAATTGAGAAAATTAATTTTCCTTGAAAATCCCCTTTCATCATGGTAAATAGACCATTTCAACCCCTAGAACCTCAAAATTATGCAATTTTATAAATCACATTAAGCACCCTGCTTAATCTTGATATATGAAATGGAAATAAATTCCTTTCAAATAAATAATCATATCCTTACAACACTTCACAATATACTCTTGAAGCTCAAACCTACACCAAAAATGTAAAATACTGAACATGAAAATAAAATATATTTTTGGTGATGTAGGTTGCTTGTGAGCTCAGATTCTCGTGCATCAGAAACATCAGGTAAGAATTTTGTGAGCATGACTCACAAAATGAAGTTGAGTGTTTGAAACACCCTTTAAAATAGTAAACTATTTGGAGCATACTCCAATGCTTTCATAGGTACATTGAAAATTTTCTTTCTTCTCCTTTTCCAACATTTACTTGGAACTTTTCCTATCTTCCTTTGCAAAATATATTTAGCAATCTCTCTTTCACTTATGGGATTGGGTTAGTGCAGGATCATGGGGGTCCAAAAAGTGGTGATATGACCCAAAAGTGGCTGACGACATTTTTTATCAGAATTTGATGAATCAAAAAGCGTTTATTGATAAAATTGTTATCTTTCCACCAATATAAGATATGATTTATTTGGAATTAAATAGATGATTATTATTGATTTTTTATATGCATTCTCACTAAATTCCTTGTTGATAGGCTGATTGAAAAAATATATAATTCTCAAATGATTTCACATTTTTGAATCCAAAAGATGTGGAACATTCTATTCTCCCCATAATATAGGATAAAAAAAGAAAAAAATATTTTCATAAATTTTTTACCAAGTTATGGTGGTCAGACAAACAAGTTTTAATATTCTAAAAATTTATAATAAAAAATTCATAACTAATTATCTACTTGCAAAAAATAAATAAATAAAATGTGGCTCATGTAGGCATGTGTCCTATACTTATACTAAAAGTTTCAAAAAATATTATTATTTTTTCTTGTACTTAGGTTGGTCAGACATACACCTTCTTTTTATTTTTTCCTAAAAATTTAGTACTATTGCATTGAAATTTCAAAATTTCACCAAATAGATTTACTTTTTCCCAAAAGAGGACTAGTATCTTAGAAACTAAATTAAATTTTCTACAAATTATGTTTTCACATATTTTTCAAATTATGCTAATAACCTATTCAAATTTTTATGTTAAGTTGTCTAACTCTATTATTCTGAATTTTAATTGCCACTTAAGTGCTTAGTTTGGACCCCCATGATCCTACATTGACCCAAATTATTCCACGATATATGAAAACTTTCCACCAAATACACTTTCTTCTCTTCTCTTATGGGATTTAACCCACTGCAACCCATCCTCCTCCGCCAATGTTTAGATCTACACCATCCCATGTAACACCTACATACAAATCAGTAATATCATGGAAATTAAACATTTTCATTTGCACTTCCTCTTCAGAACCCTTTAAATTTATTGCCACCCTTTCATTAATCTCTTCTTCCACTTTCACCATCTCATATCCACACAACTCAACACAATCTTCATCATCATAAAAATGAAAAATATTTACCATTACCTCTGCTTTCACATTTTCTTCTATTGCTACAACATCTTCTCCATTCACATCCTTATTCATCAAAACTTCCATACCTTCACTAAGACATACTATTGATGCAATATCATCCACTTTAATGCCTTCCAAAAGACATTATTTGACTTCAATCTTATTCTTTCCTTTCTCATCCTCTTTCAAAAAAAATTCTTCATTGTTATCTATTGAACTCTTTGCATCATCTATTCTTCTACTTGCACATGAAATAAAATTAGAAAATTTGTAGGAGTCAACTTCTCCCATATTATTTTCTTTTCCTTTCCTATTTCTTTGCATAATACTTTCCTCCAAGACATCTAACCTCCTAGATATTTATACACACTTATTTTGAATAGCCCAACTCTCTTCTTCTAAAATTATTTCTCTCCTCTCAATAAAAAGAAATTAAATTATAGCCCTACCCAAGGCCAGCCACATGCTCTTCTTCCTTGATATTTCTACAAACGCTTGCAACCCACTCACAGTTTGCAACAAAACTTACAAGAAAACCATAAATATCCTCTACACAACAAATATTTTGGAAGATGTGCCTCTCAAAACTCTCTCTACCCACTTTCACATAGTGGAGGATGTTTGTACACCTTCTACCCAACCTTATCTCTATTGGAGGATAGCCCAAATCAATTACACACAATAAATCATCATATCTCATTAAACCTTATCTCTCTCAAATTTGAAATCCTTCTCTCCACACACATTCCAGTATCATATCTACTCTGATACCAATTAATGTAGTCAAAGATTGGGGGTCTTATTAAACTACCTAATCTTGCAACCTTATCATGTCATCCAAACCACATTAATATAATAATGGAAAAACAATCTCAAAAATATCTTTATTTGAATGTTCATACATATCCGTACATGAAAATTCCTCAAGAACAATTACATATAGTGAGGATTTCAACAAAAAAATAAATTCAAAATTTTTAGAAGGGTTTCTAGGCACTTCATGCCTTCAAATCTTCAAGGTCTCTTTCCTTGAACTTCCTTGGCTTCACTCCTATTTGTAAATCTGATTTTTTTCTTCATATTACAACTCCCATGGCTTCCTTGAACACATAAAACACATCTTAAACTTTCTTCTTCTCTTCTCCTATTCCTCTTCTCTTCACAATCTAACGTTTTTTGCACTCTTTATTGTGCAACTCTTAAGAGAAACTTGCAAGCTTTTTCTACAAAATTTTTGATGTTGATTGCTCTTTCTTGAAACCACTAATGGTTGTATTGAAAAGGATTTGAACTATGTAAAAACCCAAAAAAGTGGGTTCCAAATCTGCTCTTTGATTGACCCTTAAAATTCCTACAAAAAAATAAAATAAAACATAGTTTGTAGCTCCCAAAAGTGTAATTAAAATTTCTTGAACCATATCCAATTTGTTTATTTTGTATGTGCCTTTCAAAAAATTAATAAAATCAATAACCAAGGCATGCTCATTCACCTTGGAAGTTTGAAATTGAAGAGTCATTAAATTATTTTCCAAAAATCACTAGTTTTTTCTCCATTCTAGGAACCAATTTTGAAAGAATAAGACCATAATGGAATTCCAAGAGTATCTTGTCTTATGCTCACTTCCCTATGCATAAAAATTAAGAGAATTAATTAATTTTCCTTCAAAATCTCCTTCCATAATGGTAAATAGACCATTTCAACCCCTAGAACATTGAAATTATGCAATTTTACAAACCGCATTAAACACCTTGCTTGACCTTGATGTATGAAATGGAGATAAAGTCATCACAAATAAATAATCATATCCTTAAAACACTTCACAATATTTTCTTGAAGCTCAAACCTACACCAAAAATGCAAAATATTGAACATGAAAATAAAATATATTTTTGGTGATGCAAGTTTGCTTGTGAGCCTGGATGGTCCTACGTCAATATATTGGTTACTATTATTAATCATCATGCTATAGATGACTAATAATGTTGTTTATTCTTACAATTAATAATCCAAAACATGACCTTGGCTAGTTATAATTTATTTCTTGACCTTAAAGGTATCTTTAATTAATAGGTAGCATATGGATCATGTGTTACAAATTAATCAAGATACATTTCTAGAAATTGAATGTCAAATACTAGTTTTAGAAAGACAATCTATGTAATTTAGAAAATTAATATACTATAATGTTACATTATCAACCATAATTTTAGTCATGAACAAAGAAATCATACTATAAGATGGCTAAAAGTAAAGCCTTTATATCTAACAACACTCTGTGTTATAAGGTCTAATTTTAATCATCTTACTCACACACTTCATAACATGGAAAAAATATCATTTGGCAGACTAGCTTAACCCATAAATTTGTGGCACCAAATATAATATTATTCTACATGGGTGAATAATTTATATATGAACAACATAAATAATTTTTATCTTTCTTGGTCAATCAAGTTCTCTATGAACAGAGAACCTAGTAGAGATCTATTTGGGAAAATAATTTCTATATGGACAATAAAGCAATAGGTAAATATTTGGGTATATATATATATATATATATGAGTTTGGCCCAAAACTTTGGCATTCACAAGATCTACTAACTAAGTATTTATATGGTAAACTTCATGGTCTCATAATTATATTTCCAAATTGACCAATATTTATATTTATGGATCAAGTTACATCATATAGCCATTATATGACTATGGATTACTCATTTCTTACTATGTAGTCAATTACAATAGTATTTGGGCTTTTCTAAGGTTTTTTATGTATACAATGTGTGTATGCCTATGTGCATATATGTATGTATGTATACACATATGTTTAAAATTATCATTATCATTATCTTGTCCCTTTCATATGGATGTCCTTTCATGTGTATCTATGTTGTAGTAGTTGTGTATATGCTACAAAAGGTTTTACCAAATCTTTTGTCTTTGCTAGTGTATGCCATTTTTTAGACTTGCCATCATTTTTACATTTATAGAGCTATTTGTATAATGTGTATTCAATATTATACATGTTTGATATGATGTCAAGGAATGTAGCCACTATGTAGAGTATGTTTTGTATTATATAGTTTGCAACCACTATTTAACATGGTTTATGTTATAACAAGGAGTACAACTAAGTATTAGAAATAGACTAGGATAAAACCTTAAAGAATTAAGAGATGATGTGTGTTTGGTCAAAAACTAATATAATGGTTTCCTTAATTTTTATGATACTAGTCCTATATTTTGAGTGGTGCATCCAATGATCTAAACCAAGGGAACATGAACTACTATCAAAGAAAATCAATAAATGTAACATCTAGAATTATTCAAGTATTGCAACATGAATATCTTCCTCACCTATATTATCTTGGACTACATTGATAGATCCTGTAAAAGAACTAATTGTCATTTATAAGAAATTAGTACATAGGTTTAGAACTTTTCATTACCTATAACTCACCTCAATACATATAACCTAGGTTTCCATCCCTAGATTCCCCATAATAAAAGGGTTTTTATAATTTATCTCTAGGAATTTGTGCATACTCTACTTATATACTAAACTTATTGCAAGATTCATTATTGTAAGAATAATATTTGAAATACACATTCAATTCGAACATGAGAATTCTACAAAATTGCTCAAATGTTAATTGTTGGACTCTATTAACTATATTGATGGTGCAATCAATGCTTGCATGATCATCCATCTTAACTTAGACTTCCATCATGGTTGTTTAATGGTCCACTCATAAATATTGGACTTATAGATTTTATCATTCTAGTTGACTATATTCATAACATATAGTTGTATCTGATGTTGTTTTCCTACAATTTCTTGTATAATAATATTTTATTGATATCATTTTAAGGATGATTGATTATGATGAGGATAATGTTTTACACAAATAGCAAGATATCGATCAACACTAATAAAATATAGAAATTTAATGTAAATACAATGATTTTCAATTCTTCGTGATTTATAACTTTTACAATAGTTGATGATTCCAATAAACCATGAATTCATAAAATCTTAAAAAATAAATAAATAGTTAGATAGATTTTGGTGTATCAATGATATATGTAATATAAATTCTATTTAACATGTGTATGATTACGAAATGAGTGGTTAGATGGTCTGTCTTGAATGCGAGAGGTGGTGGATACTTGTCCTCTAATCATAAGAGAGGTTTAAGTATAAGGGTCATTGCAGCATACATGATAATATTGTTAAGATTACAATATAAAAAGTGCAGGGTAAAAATTGCCTGAATTTGGAATATTAGAACTAATGGTGCGATCCAACAGCCACAAGGCTGTTATAATGGCCTTGATTTACAGCTACAACAAAAGCTTCTCTGGATTTGCAGCAAAATTGAATGCAGCCAAGGCCAAGACAATATCAAGTATGAGATTTGGCTCTTATATCTGTGAAATTTCTTTATAAACATGTTTTTGATAATTGGAATTGGGAAAGCCATGAAAGGTGTTGTCTCTATTTTCAAGAGTAGAGCGTTGAAGATACATACAACACACAGCTGGGACTTCATGGGACTTCCCTTGGATGGTCTAACAAGGAAGCCTACACAAGAAACACACCAGGGAGAAGAAGATATAGTCATTGGTATTATAGACTCAAGTTAGAATTGTACAATTTTTTTCATTTTTAAAGAGGAGAACATACAATATAGGACTTACATGATTATTTCCTTGGAGATCACTAGGATGTGAATGTGAAAAACCCAAAAGAAAAAATTCACTAAGCTGACATTTCTATTATCATAATTTATAGTTATGCACTTATGTTATATAAACAGTTCATACATTGATTTTCTGTGAATACATTATATTTAATTATCAAACTATTTCTTTTGTCTCTATTGTTGTCTTTCATTTTTAATTATTTATGTTTTCCATGTCAAAGTGTCTCATTGTATAAAGAAAATGGATACATTTGTAGTTGTGTATTTCAGATTTTTTATGTTTATATAAAATGGAAGAATTTAATTTAAATTAGAAAATTTGTGATATATATTATATTGAAGATAATGTGTTTATCTTTATTATATTATTTGAATGCTAATACAAATGTATTATTTTATTACATTGAAAAGATGATTTTAATTAAGAATTGTTGTATTGTAGTTAATACATCTATTATGTAAGCTATATCTAATCTCCTATTTAAATAATAGTATATTAACTACATCACAATAATTATTTTTATCAATCTCATTAGTTTATAAAAAATAAAATTATATATGTAATTATTTTCTAATAATTAATTTTTCCATTTCACTAAAAATCAATTATCATTTAACAATTTAAACCTACCAAATAATGTTAACTTATATCATATAATTTATAATTTATATATATATATAATATATATAAGAAAAAATTATCATAATTTTAAATAAAATTTAATTATATTTAATACTTAATTTAAATGTATTTTTGTTAGCAGCAATAATCTAGCAATTAAAACTTAAAAATATTTAGGATTTTGTATAAAATATAAAGACATAAGTTTGATTGTGGGCGAGCTTAGGTAATCTTAAATTGGTGGAAATTTAATGTATATGATTGTATAAGACTTTATTTGTAGGTATTTGGCCAGAGTCTGAAAGCTTTAGAGACGACACATTTCCTCCATGCCCATGTGGTTGCAATAAAAAGTTGGTGGGGGCATGGTGGTATATTAAAGGTTTTGAAGCAGCTAGGGGACCTCTAAATACCACGAAAGTTTCAGAATATAGATAAGCTAGAGATCACAATGGTCATGGCACACACACAACCTCTATAGCAGGTGGAAATAAAGTAAGATATGCAAGCTTTTTGGGTTTGGGTATAGGAATTGATAGAGGAGGTGCCTCACGAGCAAGGATTGCAATATATAAGGCTTGTTGGGTGCGGGTTGAATGTTATGATGCAAATATCCTTGTTACTTTCAATGATGCCATAAGTGATGGAATGAATGTGATATCTGTGTCCCTTGGATCAACACCACCCTTACCTAAGTATTTTGCTTCAAGTTCAAACATAGGTTCCTTCCATGCAATGGAAAATGTCATTTATGTGGTGTTTTCAACAAGGAATGATGGTCCTAACCTCGCTTTTGCTACAAATACAGCTCCATGGATTATCATTGTAGCAGCTAGTATTATGGAATGAAGCTTTCCCACATACTTAATGTTTGACAATAACATGACTATAAAGATATTTTCTATGCTTTTTAATTCTTAATACTTATTATTCCTTAAGTTTTTATGTTAATTAATATAATTTTTGAAACATGCAATATTTTATAAATTCATTTTTTTAAACAATAGTTAATCAATATATAAATCATAAATAATTCATCAAAAATTGATTCTCCATCTTTTATTTGTGTTGTACGGGAGATGAAATAAACACTGAACAACCAAACACCACATTCATACCGCTGGTAGATGGAGGGTACGTAAATTTGAACATAAAGAACAATGTGCATTCTTATGTTTACTATGCAATTTACTTGTAATATTATGGGCATCATGTATGTACAGAACGTATGGATATCTGACACAAGGATTGGTTCCAAAAAAATAGTGTTGAGCTTTGGCACCCTTAGGAGCGATAACAGCTTCGATGTAGCTAAAAGAGTGTGCGTAGCAGGCGGGGCTACATTAATATTCTCTGAAGTGCCTAACAAAGTGGTATCACAGGTTGTTAGTGGTTAATTCCAACTTTAGATCACCACACGTAGATTGTGGATCTCTGATTCCTGCTCTGTTTAGGTATGTTTCCTTCTGCCTAAATGAAGGCTGTTAATTTCAGTCTTCACTTAGTCTTCACCGTAATTGGTCTCTTCATACGGCGCCTTCTTTTAGCATAGAGAAGATGGTAATATTGTATTGTAGAGGTTAATATCAAGAGCTCAGTTTTTATGCTCTGTTTTTTCTTCTCGTGTTGCTCTGTTTTATTTTTCTGTGTAATCTACAAATCTATATCTTTTTTTCTTTCTGGTTGATCTATGCAACTGTAGCTGCAAATTTCACATGGTATCAGAGCATAAGTGCCAGAAAGGAGACGTACAATTTTATTTTTTTGCAGATATAGAAAATCAGAGCTGAAAAATGGAATTTTCAACCTCTACTATTCTCACACCATACAACTATTTTGATTGGAAGCCAAAGATTCTACTTCAGCTGAGAAGTGGAGGCCTCTATCGGATAGTTATGAATACAGAGGTTGAACCCAATTCAACAGTTGAAAAGTCTAAATACTTCAACCAAATGGATGAAGCCTTTGGTCTGTTATGCTTATCCATCTCTCCAGAACTGTTGTTTCAATGTTGAGGCATGTACAACTCCAAACCAAGTTTGGAATATATTTGAGACTCTCTTTGGAAAGCAAGATGAGCTGTGGGAACATATCCTTGAAAATGATCTCAACTCATTAGATCCAAGCAGTTTTGATAATATTCAAGATTTCTTCACTAAGTTCAAGGCCTTATTGCTTCAGATGAAAGGATGTGGTATTGACAAATCCAAGGAAGAAAGCAAATTAATCCTTGCTATTCTATCAAAGTTGGGTCCAGAATTTGCAGTATTTGTCTCTTCTTTCGACACAGTCAGGCTCATAATAGGAGCAACTTGAAAGATGCCCACACTGGATACCTTCATTGAGTCTCTAATACATGAGCAAGATAAACTTATAAAGATGGGCACATTGAAGAATTCCAAAGATCATGAACTTGTTGTGCATGCAAGTGGGAAGAACAATTCCAAATCCGAGCAGAAATTCAAAGGAAAAGGGAAGAAGAATTCAGATCCAAGAAAGGAAGGCAATCCCAATCCATCAGATGGATCTTCAAGCTCAAAAGAAAAGAAGGACAAAAAGGGCAAATCAAAGTGCAGCTATTGCAACCATGGGTACCATCCAAAATCATTATGCATGAAGAAGACCATTGATCTCATGGTGCAAACACTTCAGTAGCATAATCTTGGTAGCCTTATCCCAAAGAGTGCCAAGAAGTAGGAAGTAAAAGCACCAGAAACAAGAGACGATGCCCATGCATTGATTGCTATTCATTCTTCTTTAGATGCATGGATCATAGACTCGGGAGCTTCACACCACATGGAAGCCAGAAAAGATGCTCTTTCTTCTTTGAAACCATATTCTGGTTCTCCTATTCTCATGGGAGATAGTTCTCCTGTAGAGGCAACTGGAATAGGGAGGGTAGAGGTTGGAATTGGAAGTTTTGAGAATGTCTTACATATTCCAAAGCTTTATGTTAATCTTCTTTCTATGTTTCAAATAACACATACTCGAACTGGTAAGAGAGTTGAATTCACACCAAATTCAGTAAGCATCTATGACATGCAAGACAACTCCAAAATTGTTGTTGGTAAGGTGAACCATCAATCTCATATATACACTTTCTCTGACTTTGTTGTCAAATCAGATTCTAATTTACTACTAGCACATGCGAATGATGATAGTAGAATTTGGGATGAAAGATTTGGACATTTGAATTTTAGATACATGCAACAACTTAGCAAATAGGGGATGGTGAAAGACTTGCCTACCATAGAATTTTTTGATGGAGTTTGTGAAGGTTGTGCTCCTAGAAAGCATCCACAAGAAAATTTTCCTAAGGGGATTACATGGAGAGCCTCCTCTCCTCTAGAGCTTGTTCATAGTGATCTAATGGATCCCTTTCCCGAACCTTCCATGAGCAAAGCTAGATTTATCCTAACATTCATTGATGATTACACAAGATACACATGGGCGTATTTTCTCAAATTCAAGTCTAAAGTGTTTGAGCATCTCAAGGTTTTCAAAGCTCATGCAGAGAAGCAGTTTGGAAGAATGATCAAGACCCTCTTCACAAATAATGGGGGGAGTATATAAAAAATGATGTCCAACATCTTTTTGATGGAGCAGGAATACAGTTCCTTACACTCCGCAATGAAACGAGGTAGTTGAGATGAAGAATTGATCTTCGAAAGAGATGGCCAGTTGCATGTTGCATGCAAGGTCCCTTCCCTCCAAATTGTGGGCTGAAGCAATCAACTGTGCTTCATACATACAAAATAGATCTCCTCACAGATTTGTCATAGGAAAAACACCTTTTGAAGCATGGAGTGGGATGCAACCAGAAGTTACACATTTTTTGATTTTTGGATCACGTGCATGGGCCCACATTCCTACGTAAAAGAGGAAGGCTTTGGAGCCTCAAAGAAAAGAATGAATCTTTGTTGGATATTCAGATGGCATAAAGCGATATATATTGTTAGATCTTTCAACAGAAACACTCTTCATTGAGAGGAGTGTCTACTTTGAATAAAGTCCCCAACATGCATCTCAGGATACACAAGCCACCACCTCAGTACTTCCTCCTCTTGCTGATTTCAGAGATGATACACTGATTTCAGATATTTCTAAATTTGATTCAGAAGAAGATGACAATGTGTATGCTAATCCACATCTAATTTCTGATTTGGCTACTAGTGATGATTCAGTATCTCCTATGAGAAATCAAAGAACAAGGAGCTTGGTTGATATTTATGATTCCCCTCATGCATTTTCAGCTACAAAACCCATCATTATGCCAATGTATGCCTATGTGATTCAAGCATCTGATACTCAAACTTATGGACAAGCTGCAAGGAATCCTCATTGGGAAGCAGCCATGGATGAGGAGTACAATTCTCTCATTGCGAATCAAACTTGGGACATGGTTCCACTTCCATCCAATCACAAGCTTGTAAGGTGTAAGTGGATCTACATAACAAATAAATTAGGAAATGGTCAAGTGAGCAGATATAAAACAAGGTTGGTAGCCAAAGGTTTTTAGCATGTTCATGGCATTGATTATGATGAGACTTTTTCTTTGGTGGAAAAAATGGAATCCATTCGATTGGATCTTTCCATTGCAGCAACAAGAAGGTAGGAGATTCATCATATGGATGTGAAGAATTTATTTCTTCATAGTGATCTTGAGGAGGAGATCTACATAGAGCAGCCACAAGGGTATGTTCAAAATTCCTCTTTGGTATGCAAACTCAAGAAGTCACTCTATGGCCTCAAGCAAGCACCTAGAGCTTGATATGCCAAAATGGATTCTTACCTTTTGTCTCAAAATTTCATGCAATGCAAATCTGATCCAAATGTTTATATGATGAGAACACCTGACTCTTTGTTTCTCTTAGTACTCTATGTAGATGATCTGCTAATAATAGGTGATTTAGCCACAACGATTACTGTAACCAAAGCAACTTTGCATGATGGGTTTGCCAAGACAGACATGGGTATCCTCAAACTTTTCCTTGGTCTTCAAATCAGCTAGCTTGAATCAGGTGTTCAAGTTGCTCAATCCAAGTATGTGAGGGATCTCCTAGCTTGATTTCACATGAGTGACTGTAAGCCAGCAACCGCACCTTTTTTGTCAAGGGTAAAGATTGAGGACGGCCAGGATACACCTTTGGTTGATTGCACAAACTATCGTCAGCTTGTGGGGAGTCTTCTTTATCTCACTCACTCTCATCCAGATCTATCATATGCAGTGGGTGTTGTTTCTAGATACATGTAGGAGCCTCATGATCTACATTGGAAAGTTTTCAAGCATATTCTTCGCTATGTTCAAGGAACCATCAACTATGGGATTCATTATTCAGCTGGATGTACTTGGATCTCATTGGCTATACTGATTTTCATTGGGTTGGTGATAACATTGATTGTAATTCCACTTGAGGATATGTTCTCATTTTTGGATTTGGTCCCATTTGTTGGTCAAGTAATAAGCGATCTTCCATTGCTCTATCATCTACAAAGGTCAAATATAGAGGTGTAGTCAACACTATCATTCAAAATATTTGGTTGCGAAATTTCTCACTGAGCTGGTGAATCACAAAATATGAAGGTGCTTTGTGTGGGGGTAAAAGAGTGGATCCTCTACAACATACTAGGATTTCACCTAGGAGGAAGAGGGTTTTCTTTCACCTCCAAGGGCACCTAATTTTGCGATTCGGTTAGAAAGGTTTAGGGATTGGAACCCTAAAGGGGTGTGATGATGTGTGCAAATGTAATGAAATATGTTATAGAAATGTAATTACTTAGCCTAAACTAATATAACTTATGTTACTGGAAAACACATGATGTAATGTAAAGAAATGAAAACAATAAGAGTAAACTAACCTAATAGAACAAAGACTTGTGCACTTGGAAACAGAAGAGGGCTGGAACTAAGATTGTGGAAGTCATTGGAAAAATGGAAAATAAGGGTTTTGAGCTGTCTGGGACACTTACGCCCAGAGGGGTGACCTAGTCCGTTTTCGATAAATCTGCTCCGAGAGTCATTTCTACCAACTAGGTCCGTGAATCTCAAAATTTCAGTGTCGGAAAGCCTCAATGGGAGTAGGACACCATTATGGGTGACCTAGTCCCTTTCTGCTTTTCTGAGAAATAGAAAGTGGACTCGGGTGCCTTAGGTCTGTGTTTTGCTTCTACGCGGGAATCCTATCCAAAACCTGCAAAATAAAATGTATTTATGTCTCTAATGTGGTGTTTGCCTTGGTCAAACCCCTAGTTTGTTATTTAACTTGAAATGGAATGGAAATCTACATAAACCCTAGCCCTAAGTGTGTCTAGAACTAGGAAAACCTAAAACAAAGAAGAACCCTATTCTATTGTGCTAGAATAAGATGTATGTAATAGATTTGAAATGATGCAAGACTCTAAACCCTAGAAATCCTACAACATTGCAAATGGGATACAAAACTCAAATTTGCAAGTGGGTTGAAGGTAGAATATGGAGGCACTTTGAAATCAGTCTTTAGGAGCGATTTGGTGGCTAGTTGCACCACCTCAACCTAGATTTCTCCATGAATCTCCATAGGCATCTATCTTCAACCTTGTCAATGTGTGATCTTGGATGTAAAGTGAGCTTCAATACCTACAAAAATTCCTAGTTTGTTGTCTAAAAGCTTCAACTTTTATTGTGTGTGAGATGATTCTTCTTGAGGAAGATGTTTTTTACTTGATTTCTGGAGTTGATTGTGAAAAATGAGCAAGGGAGAGAGGCAAAATGACCTAAAAACAAGTATATATAAGCAACATGACCTAATTTTCAGGAATTTGGACCTAAGAAGCCAACACCCATTAGGGATTTTTGATTAATTATTGATTTTCCCACTTAAAACTTGAAAAATCCTCAAAAAGGACTAGGTTGCCAACTTGGGCGACCTAGTCCCACTAAGGGATTTTTAAATGGGAATGGCACTTTTTGGATGGTTTTGATATGATTTGTCAGAATTTGGATGATCCCTTGGGTATAAAAGGCCTCCAAGTCAAAATTAACAACCTTAGGGGCCTATAGATGTTGTTTTAGGGTGAAAATTGGTGAAATAGGACTTAAAATGGGACCAAACGTGCACAAAATTTTCCTTTTCTTGAAAGGTATACAAATTTTCGTGACACATTTAGCCCCCACTTTAGCATCCATATGAATCTACGTGCATATGTAAGCTAAAGGACTCTAAAACAAACATTGCACCTTCATTTTCATAAAAATATACTCATTTAAAAGGCAGTAGAATGAATCCCCCGGTGTAGTTATTTGCAAAACCACAATGTTAGGAACCAAATCCTGCAACACAAACTCATTATAAGTCCTATAAATCCTCTTATCTAATCCCTAATGATCAAATTCAAGGGTAGATGTATGCCCCCCCTTGATTTTGCTTGCTTTACGAAGGTGGAATCAAGGTAGTTGTCTAACCACGTCGAATAAGAGCATGCATATCAGAGGGCATTTCCAAGTACCATGCCTCATAGCAATAGGTGAGTGATGATGTAGGCTATGGAAACATGATTCTGACACAACAAATGACATCAAAAATAGATTTTACTAGCACCCAAAATGTTGATTTTAATGAGAAAGAACACTAAAAGATTAACAAAGTGAAAAGGTACAAGTGGACACATGTGGGTAAAAATGAGTTAATTAAAGAGAAAATGACAAAAGAGTAACATTCACTTACTTTTATCATTTACCTTTTGTAGTGTTGGAGAGTGACATCATGCCTAGCACACGTGGTTTTACTCTTGCAAGGTTGGATGTTTTGCGCGACTAGGTGGTGAGCAATAATCGCTAATATGAGGTTGGTTGATTCTAGAACCTGTTATTTTGTGATTTTTCAATTATAGGATGAATTTAATGCTTATTTAGAGTAGATTAGGATCCTAGAAAAAAAAGTTTGCAAATTGTCCCTTTTTTCGCAAAGTGTCCCTTTTGTTCACAAAGTGTCTCTTTTGTTCGCAAAGTGTCTTCTTTCTTCGCAAAGTGTACCGAAAGGGTTTTAAAGAGTCTAGGGCCATAGAAAAAGCACACTAGAACAACATTATCATACTTTCTTGATGAATTATAGTAAAATTAAAGAAATTAGATGATTTAGATAGAAAATTTTGAGACTTGGCACAGGTACCGACATGGTCTCGGTAGCGATTAGGTGGGAGACAATTGAGTTTCCTCAAAAACTTGGCTCCAACCCTATTACCAATAGAGATAGATCACCTACAAGCAGTGGGGATCTACTGGGCTTACCTTATGCCACCGATGAGATACCATGATGCAATGTTGATGGCACTATGTGAGAGGTGGAATATAGATACCTGGATGTTTCACCTACCCACAAGAGAGATGACGATTACACTGGAGGATGTCCACTACATTCTCTGAGTTCCTATTCAGGAAGAGCACATACAACTACAGAAGGCACAGTCCTTCCTGGAGCAGTGGGTGGATATGCAGTAATGCTTAGATGGTCTTGTTCATGATGACAGGGTAGCCGAATGGATAGAGCTATTGATGTTACTATATTCACGAGCACCTGTGGTGAGACGAATCATGATGCACACAGTAGCACTGGTCTTGTTGTCGGATGGGTGAGCAACACATGTAGAGGGTGGACTAGTACACCTGCTATGAGGCATGGCAGAGTATCGAACAATATACACCTTGGGCTGATGCATTCTAGCACATATGTATTATGATCTCAAGTGGTTCATTTTCTGAGAGCTGGACAACATGGTGCACTGCATGCTTCTACAGATATGGTTCTTAGAGCACATCACATGCACATGACCAGTGGGATTTCCATGTTCGACAACAGTTGGATATCCATAGGAGTTGAGGTATCCATTACAGTGATTATGGCAATACAAAGATCTTCAATTTTGGAGAGTGAGATTCGACCAACTAGATGAGGAGGATATCCTATGGAGGCCATACCATCTTGTCCTTCACTGGCTTGATTACACCAGATAGGTCAGGGGATTACAGATGACCAGGTTCCTGGTAGGTCGATACGATCACATAGTACGGCCATTCTACTATGATCGGGTTATGAGATAGTTCGGGCAAGTTCAAACATTGCCACAGGCAAGAGCATCATTCAAGTGGTTTGTCTAGAGTGCACGTAGGCTAGGAGACATAGCATGATTCACACTAGATGATTTCATTGAGAGTGATTCAGACTATTCAAATCATGACCAGCCACTAATTGATGATGCAGATGATGTCGAGGCCACATGGGAGCACGAGAAGTTGTGGAGGGACTCACGACCAGAGCTAGTGTTCCTTGTCGATGAGCTAGTAGGAGAGGCCCAGCCAATACCAGATGAGGGAGAGAGAGGATAGGGCTGAGGAGACACGGTACAGGGCTACATACATTTTTACAGATGTTATTGATGAGGATTGTGATGAGGATGTAGACCCAGACTATGATGGTTAGGAGGGAGAGGTTGAGGAGTAGGATCAGGATGAGGATGAGGAGGGGGAGGAGGAGGAGGAGAGAGTGGGTGAGCCGCCCCTAAGTGAGGATGATGATACCACAATCGAGGACCAAGATGATTAGGGAGATCTCTCGCCTGTTCATAGAACTAGATCTCATACAAGAGCAATAATAGGTGCCAACACTCACTACTGAGGGGAGGCGAGTACATCATCCATGCCCCTTGCATAGGATGAGGTGGACATTACATCCTCTACCAGAGATATAGGTGATGACATTTAATTTTGGTTGATGTATTTTATTTGTGATTTAATCCATATATATGTATATGATGATGTGTTATTGATGAGACTTTTATTTGATTTTTTTCAGAGCTTGCGGAGGCTTGGTGAGAGTTCTAGTAGCAGGAAGCCACAAATATAGTGTCAGTGACCTTCGACGAAGAGGACATGGATACTAACTACGTGCCCCAACCTATCATGGAGTGAGAGCCACAAACCTTGAGACCCTTTGTGAGATTGTAGGCAGCGTATGAGGGCCTGAGGAGGTAGGTTCACCAAGTGAGAGATGCACCATAGGCACAACCATCATAGCCTCCAGTAGAGGTGGAGAGATTAGAGAGAGATGCCACAGGGGTGAGCAGAGAGAGACGAGATAGCAGGTGAGCATCGATTGGCACTCATGTGGATGGGAGGATTATAGTATGCACTCAGAGTCAGTGGATCCCAGTCACAATCATGCACGACCGTCTCCTGACGCCCTACTACTGATGCAACGTGAGTACCAGATCCTAAGGGATCTAGTAATCATAGTCAGTAGTGACATTGTGTATTATGATGATATGTATAAAATACTTTTAACATATATATGCATTTGTATTTTTGATGATGTAATTTAATTGTGTGGATGTTAAATGACAATGTGATTAATTAAATAGTTTAGTATTTAATTAATAGCGACATGATTTAATAGAATGTATGTGATGCAATTACAACATACTTAGAATGTATGGTTAGATTTAAACATTTAAGATTAATATGCTATTCAATTATGATTATAAAGAACATAACACACAAAAGGGGAAAGAGGTTGAATAGTATGAAATCTAAAGTAATTGTAAAAATGAATTAAACAATCACTTGAGTGCTCGGGACACAACCATGATGATGTGTCAAGAATGAAGTAATGAGAGAGCTCCTAGGATAGATACCAATAGTGTCAACAACACTAATTTATAAATCATACCATTCAAGAGGGGATTAGACATAATACTGATAGAAATGCACAACATTAATGGGATCGTGAAGGGGAGTACCATCATGCTCGGTTAAGGCATAGGCACCAGATCCATAATTGGAATCAATCACGTAGGGACCAATCCAATTAGGACTGAATTTACATTTGTCAGCATAATCAGTGGTGGTATTAGGTTGGTTTTCATATAAAACCAAATCACCCTTGTTAAAGGTTTGAGGGATGACACCTACATCGTGTTTGCATTGCAACTGTTTAGCGTAAGCTTGAAGGTGCTCGAGAGCATTGATCTGTTATTCATCAATTATTTCAAGTTGGTGCAGATGTTGTTCCGCATAAGTGTCATTATCAATGAGTATTTGGATAGCGATTCATAATGTGGGGATTTCTAGCTCCAAAGGGAGAATAGTTTCAGTACCGTAAACAAGGTTAAAATGAGTATTTCCCATAGAGGAACGAAAGCTTGTGTGATATGCCCATAATGCATATTGAAATTGCGTATGCCAATCTGTTTTGTTTTGATTGATAGTCTTCCTAAGGATTTTCTCCAAGATCTTATTCATACTTTCAGCTTGACCATTAGACTGAGGGTAGTAAGGTGTGGAGAATCGATGTTGGATATGGAAGGTCTCAAGGAACTTCTTCACCTTGTTGTTCTTAAACGGAGTATCATTATCTGAGACTAACACAGAAGGGAGACCAAAGAGAGTGATGATGTGTTCCAATAGGAAATGACATATCACCTCAGTGGTTTTTGAGCGAAGGGTGATAGCTTCAACCCATTTGGTGAAATAATCGGTAGTAGTGATAATGAACGTATGTCTAGCAGAAGAGGGCGGGGAGATTTCTCTAATTAGGTTCAAACCCCACACAGAGAATGACAAAATAGGTATTTGGGAATGAAGCTCCAAAGCAAGAGCGTGGATCAAATGACTATGTTCCTAGCATTGGTGACATCGCTTAACATACGCATAACAATCTTTTTCCATTTTTTTCCATAATTATCCCATACGCAGGAGCTTTTGCACTATGGTCTTTCCTCCAAAATGTCCTCCACAAGTACTAGAATGGTTTTGTTTGAGAGCGATATGGGTTTTAGCATCCTTGAGGCATCGTAGAATGATTCCATCGAAGGATCTTCAGTACAATGTGTTTGTAAGGATGATATACCTAGTGGCTAACTTTTTTAAGTGTTGACAGGTATTTTTAGTGGTGGGTTTGGGAATGGTGCCATCTTTTAAATAATTGTAGATGGAATCATACCATTCACATAGATTATCAAAAAATTTGGGATAGATATCAGGAGGTTGATCGCTGATGAAGGGTTTCATGATAGGATGAATGGTGAAGGCTATTTTCTTAGAAGGGTCGGCAGGAGAGACAAGAGAGGTTGCCCTATCCATTGCATCCACGTGGTGATTATCTTTTCAAGGGATGTTATCAATGGTAAAGGAGTCAAATTGGTCTAATAGATTAAGAACAAGCTCCTTATATTGTGAGAGTTTATCATGTTTAGTTTGATAGAGACTGTTAATTTGTTTAATGATTAATTGTGAGTCACCATAGATCTTAATATTTTTAACCCTTATGACAAGAGTAATTCGTAACCCAGTGAGTAGAGCTTCATACTCAGATGTATTATTTGTACATAGGAAATTGAGATGATAAGATAAGGGAATAGGCTCACCAATAGGTGGAATTAAAATAACTCTAGCACCGAAGCTTGTTCGACACTTGGATCCATCAAAGTACAACTCCCATGTAGGAATGTCTATAGTAAACACACTATAATCATGGAAAGAATCATTGGTGGTAATGCTAATGGAGAAGGAGCATTAGCTAAATGGTTGGTTAAGGCTTGAACGTTGATTGATTTTTGAGCAATGAACTTAAGGTTGAACTCAATTAACAACATGACCCATTTAGCAAGACATCCTGACATATCTGTTTTAGTAAAAAGATAGTGTAAAGGGTCAAACTTTTTCATCACATGTACTTTAAAATTTAGTAAGTAATGTCACAACTTACTAGTAACTAATACAAGAGTGAGAAATTGTTTTTCAATGGTAGAGTAACGAGTCTTATAATCAAGGAGCATTCAACTAATATAGTAGATAGGATATTCTCTACCATTGGAATCCTTTTGAGCCAACAATGCCACGAGAGAATGAGCAGAAGCAGTGATATAAAGGATGAAAGGTTGATTGGCTATAGCGGGCTGTAAAATATGGGGAGCTATAAGGTACTCTTTCAAATTCTCAAAGGCTTGTTTATAGTCCTCATTCCAATCGAAGTTAACATCATTTTTAAGGAGATGAGTAAAGGGTAACGTATGATAAGCTAAGCAAGCGACAAAATGACAAATGGCTTGTATCCATCCTTGTAATGTACGTAATTGGGAAATATTATGAGGAGGTGGCATATTGATGATAGAATCGATTTTCTTTGTATCCACCTCAATGCCCCTATGAGATATGATAAACCCTAAAATGTTACCACTATCTACTCCAAAGACATACTTTTTAGGATTTAGGCACATATTGTACTTGCACATATGGTCAAAGATTTGATAGAGGATATTCACATTATCTTGACGGGTTAAGGATTTGGCAAGAATGTCATCAACACAGTCCTCTAAGATTTTGTGAATATAATCATGGAATATTAAGGTCATCGCTTGCTAGTAAGTAGCACCAGTGTTGTTTAAACCAAAATGCATCATAACCCACCAAAACATGCCCCAAGCAGACATAAAATCCATCTTGTATTGATCTTGCGGGTTAATAAAGATTTGGTTATACCCTGAAAATCCATCCATAAAGCATAGAAAAGCATGTCCAATACTGGAATCCATGATCATATCAATGTTGGGAAGAGGAAAGTCATCTTTTAAAGAGTCCTTATTCAGGTCTCTAAAATTTGTACATATCCTAACATGATTATAGGGTTTGGCCACTGCGACAATATTTGAAATCCAAGGAGAATAATCAATGGAGCAATTAAAACCTGCATTAAGGAGTTTTTCAAGTTCTCCTTTAACATGCAAGGCAACCTTGGGATTCATCTTTTGAATCTTCTAGTGAATAGGTTTAGCATTATCAGCGAGGACAATGTTATGGGTCACTATCTAGGGATCTATTCTTGGCATGTTAGAATATTTCCAAGCAAATAGTTCAAGAAAGGTATGAAACAAGGCTGCAAGATCCTCTCGTTCTTCGTCATCTAGGCACTTCTTGATTTTAATGATTTTGTCCTTGTCATCGATATCCATGGGGACATCAAGGGTATCTCCTAAAGGATGTGCATTAGATTTGGGAGCATCAAGATCATATGGTTCCAAGCTGGGATGAGATTCATTAATAGCACCAACGGTAGACTCAGAACTCAACATAGCACAAGAGGCATGCCTCTTGGAGTGAGGAGTATCTGAAGAACATAAGAGATGTTTTAAATTGTCCTTGTCATGAACATAGGTGAAGAGGGGAGCATCCACATCAAGAAATTCAGGATTTTTAAGCATAAGGGTGGTTCTTGATGTGCATGATATAGTATTGATGTTGAGAGAAGGTCGTTGATTGACTATTGTAGCTTTAGAAAAGGAAAACCTTAGATCAGTTTTAGTTCCTTGCATATTAGGTTCGATGGGGACACAAATGCCTTGTTCATTCTTGCTACATCCTTTACCCTTGTAACCCAATTGTTTCAGAAGGTCATAACCATGTCCATAAAGTGATTCCATTGCTTGTGGGTTAGGAGGTTGTTGATAATCTATCTCATTGAAATTTGTTGAATATGTGGCATTTTCTTTCGAAAGAGATGAGGTAGATATGGGGGAAGGGAGTTCCTCTTGTTGGGTGGAGAGGGCAATGGATTGATCATTGTGAGTGTCCTCTTTGTGTGTTATACTACACTCACCCATAAAGGAAGGAGTAAACTCTAAAGAGCCCCAATCATCACCAAGTAAATTAAACTTGGTTTTATCGTTGGGTTGATCCTTCTGAGGAGGGGCAATGTTAGAGGTAGGAATTAGGGTATGGAGAGTACTTGATGTGCCCTTTTTGATTTGCAAGCAACTCTTGGGTTTGGGATCGATATCGATTTGATAAACTTTACCATTATAGACATATTTAATTTTGTGATGAAGGGTTCAGGGTACCACATGCATCTCTTGAATCCATGGTCATCCCAAGAGGAGATTATAAGAAAGATCATAGGGTATGACATGAATAGGAGTCTGTAGTGTAACTATTATGATGGTAATGGGTAAGGTAACGACACCTAGAGGTTGTTTGGTGATATTATCAAATCCTCTAATGGATAAGGAATCGGATTGGATTTGTGATCAATCCACATGTAACCTATCACGAAGCTTCACACTGCACATATTTAGGGCAAAGCCATTATCGACCAGGGTTCATTTGATACCTATCCGATCATACTAGGCTATGATCATAAAGGCCTCATTTTTCTGGTGTAATTCTAATGGTGGTAGCTCATGTTGATAGAAAGTAATATCCATATTGGTTGTGTTCATGTCATGTAAGAGAGTTACCACATCAGTAATATTCATACCAGGGGGAACCACTATCTATTGTAAGGTTGTTTGAAACATGGAGTGATAGTTAAGGGAATTTTGGAGAAGATCCCAAAGGGATATTTTGGAGGGAGTGTTTTTAAGTTGTTCAACCAAATAATACTCCCTAAGTTGTGAGCTGAAATGAGGAGCTATGGGTAAGATGGGGTTGGGTAACAATAGGGAAGTGGAGGGAGGTGGTTGTTGGGGATGTGGGTTATTACAAGTATAATGAGTATGAGAAATGGTATCGTTATTATGAGGGTAAAGGGTAAACTCAGGTTGGGCTGAGGTCGGAAGTTTAGAACAAGGTGGGTAGAGAAAAAATTGGGGTTGGATGACATTCACATCTCTTGTATTGGTGTAGTCATCACAACAAACCATAGTGGATGAAGTGGGAGAGATGAAGTCTTGGAGGACATCATCTAACATACTCATATCATCAAAACTAAAAGGTTTGGGAAACAAGGGTGGGGAGGTTGTAACTACATAATCACCAATCTTAGTGGATGAAGTGAGTGAGAGGAAGCTTTGGAGAGCTTCATCTAACTGATAAAAATCATCACAACTAAAAGATTTTGATGATATAGTGTTCCTATAGTGAACAAGTGTATGAATTGTATTATGTGAGTTATCTATATTTTCAGGTGTATGTGTCACAAAATCTACTTTGAAAGAACTAGGAACTAAAGAAGAAAGGGAAACATGTAATTCTTTAATGCTACTTAGAAATTCCATTTTAAGCTAGGAATAAGCATATAACAGAGAAAATTAAAACTAAAACCTAGCATTAATAGAAAGGAACAAAAAGTGTTGAAACTAAAAAACAAATTCAGAGAATGCTGATACAAAATGCCTATTGGGACTAGGTCACCTAGGTTGGCGACATAGTCTCGGTATGAATTGTTTTGAGTTTTTAAAGTGTTTTTCGATGGAAAATGCAATTTTATGGAAATTAACATGCAAAAGTATAGTATATATGCCAAAATTTTGGATCAGGCAAGCAAATGAATGACAACTATGATGATTTTTCACTAATGCAAAATAAAAAACCCTAGGATGCTTGTTTACACAATGCAACATTCAATGTAATGCTAAATAAAGGGCTTCTAGTATGCCAATGCAATGAAAATCGGAAGTATGCAATGTGTTGAAATGCAGGTTCAAGAAAATAAACCGCAAAATATGTAGGTGCTTTGTGTGGGGGTAAAAGAGTGGATCCTCTACAACATACTAGGATTTCACCTAGAAGGAAGAGGGTTTTCTTTCACCTCCAGGGGCACCTAATTTTGCGATTCGGTTAGAAAGGTTTAGGGATTGGAACCCTAAAGGGGTGTGATGATGTGTGCAAATGTAATCAAATATGTTTTAGAAATGCAACTACTTAACCTAGACTAATATAACTTATGTTACTGGAAAACACATGATGTAATGTAAAGAAATGAAAACAATAAGAGTAAACTAACCTAATAGAATAGAGATTGTGGAAGTCACTGGAAAAATGGAAAATAAGGGTTTTGAGCTATCTGGGACACTTACACCTAGAGGGGCGACCTAGTCCCTTTTCGAGAAATCTGCTTTAGGAGTCATTTCTACCAACTATGTCCCCGAATCTCAAACTTTCATTGTCGGAAAGCCTCAATGGGACTAGGTCACCATTATGGGTGACCTAGTCCCTTTCTACTTTTTTGAGAAACTGAAAGTGGACTTGGGTGCCTTAGGTATATTTTCTACTTCTCCGCGGGAATCCTATCTAGAACCTGCAAAATGACCTACAAAACAAAATGCATTTGTGTCTCTAATGTGGGGTTTTCCTTGGTCAAACCCCTAGTTTGTATTTAAACTTGAAATGGAATGGAAATCTATATAAACCCTAGCACTAAGTGTGTCTAGAACTAGGAAAACCCAAAACAAAGCAAAAACCCTATTCTATTGTGCTAGAATAAGATGTATGTAATAGATTTGAAATGATGCAAGAATCTAAACCCTAGAAATCCTACAACATTGCAAATGAAAACAATAAGGAATGCAAATGGGATGCAAACCTCGAATCTGCAAGTGAGTTGAAGGAAGAAGATGGAGGCACTTTTAAATCAGTCTTTAGGAGTGTTTTGGTGGCTAGTTGCACCTCCTCAACCCATATTCCACTGTGAATCTC
>CM021100.1:15292364-15424661 GCA_007115665.2 Sequoiadendron giganteum
TAGGGTTTAAGTGTTGAAGGGTTGATGATTGAGGGTTGACAGATTAAGAGGGTATAGGGGTTGAGGGATTAGGGTTTAAGGGTTGAGGGTTGAGGGATTAAGAGGGTATAGGGGTTGAGGGATTAGGGTCCAAGGGTTTAGGGTTGAGGGTTGAGGGATTAGGGTTTAAGTGTTGAGGGTTGAGGGATTAAGAGGGTATAGGGGTTGAGGGATCAGGGTTTAAGGGTTGAGGGTTGAGGGTTGAGGGTTGAGGGTTGATGGATTTAGAAGGTATAGGGGTTTAGGGATTAGGGTTTAAGGGTTGAGGGTTAAGGGATTAAGAGGGTATAGGGATTGAGGGATTAGGGTTTAAGAGTTGAGGGTTGAGGGTTCAAGGATTAAGAGGGTATAGGGGTAGAGGGATTAAGGTTGAATGGTTGAGGGTTGACGGTTGAGGGATTAAGAGGGTATAGGGGTAGAGGGATTAAGATTGAAGGGTCGAGGGTTGAGGGTTGAGGAATTAAGAGGGTATAGGGGTTGATAGATTAGTGTTTAAGGGTTGAGGGTTGAGGGATTAAGGATTAAGAGGGTATAGGGGTTGAGGGATTAGGGTTTAAGGTTTGAGGATTGAGGGATTAAGAGGTTATAGGGGTTGAGGGATTAGGGTTTAAGGGTTGAGGGTTGAGGGCTCAAGGATTAAGAAGGTATAGGGGTAGAGGGATTAAGGTTGAAGGGTTGAGGGTTGAGGGTTGAGGGATTAAGAGGGTATAGGGGTAGAGGGATTAAGGTTGAAGGGTCGAGGGTTGACGGTTGAGGGATTAAGAGGGTATAGGGGTTGAGGGATTAGGGTTTAAGGGTTGAGGGTTGAGGGATTAAGGATTAAGAGGGTATAGGGGTATAGGGATTAGGGTTGAATGGTTGAGGGTTGAGGGTTGAGGGATTTAGAGGGTATAGGGGTATAGGAATTAGGGTTGAGGGTTGACGGATTAATGGGGTATAGGGGTTGAGGGATTAGGGTTTAAGGGTTGAGGGTTGAGGGTTGAGGGATTAAGAAGGTATAGGTTGAGGGATTAGGGTTTAAGTGTTGAGGGTTGAGGGTGAGAGTTGATAGATTAAGAGGGTATAGGGGTTGAGGGATTAAGGTTTAAGGGTTGAGGGTTGAGGGTTCAAGGATTAAGAGGGTATAGGGGTTGAGGGATTAGGGTTTAAGGGTTGAGTGTTGAGGGTTGAGGGATTAAGAGGGTATAGGGGTTGAGGGATTAGGGTTTAAGGGTTGAGGGATTAGGGTTTGATGGTTGAGGGTTGAGGGTTGAGGGTTTAGGGTTTAGGGTTTAGGGTTTCTCCCTCCCTCCCCGTCTCTTCCTCCCTCTCTATCTCCCACTCTCCCCCACTCTCCTTCCCACTCTCTCTTTCTCCCACTCTCTTCTTCTCCCATTCTCCCCCATTCTCTCCCACTCTATCTTTCTCCCACTCTCACCCTCTCTCCCTCCCTCTCTATCTCCCACTCTCTCCCACTCTCTAGGTCTCCCACTCTCTTCTTCTCCCCTTCTCCCACTCTCTCTTTCTCCCACTCTCCCCCTCTCTCCCTCCCTCTCTATCTCTCACTCTCCCCCTCTCTCCCTCCAACTCTCTCTTTCTCCCACTCTCCCTCACTCTCTCCCACTCTCACCCTCTCTCCATGCCTGTCTATCTTCCACTCAATTGGTCTCCCACTACCCGCTTCTCCCCTTCTCCCACTCTGTCCCACTCTCTCTTTCTCCCACTCTCCCCCTCTCTTCCTCCCGCCCTCTCTATCTCCCACTCTCCCCCTCTCTCCATCCTACTCTATCTCCCACTCTCCCCCTCTCTCCCCCACTCTTTCTCCCACTCTCCCCTTCTCCCTCCCTCTCTATCTCCCACTCTCCCCCTCTCTCCCTCCCACTCTCTTTTTCCCACTCTCGAAAATATACTAAGAAAAAAAAATTTCACATTACGCGAGCACAATTTTTACTCCACTTAAATGGTAAAAAACTCTATATATCCATGATTTCAAGGCCCACAGTCTGCATATTCCCCTGGTTTTACGCGTGCTCTAACAAAAAGCATCTTTTTGATGATGTTGTGTAGTGTGCAAGCATGTTTTTCACATTCCATCACCTTTTCCATGATCTTTTTACCACCTGTGCATGAAATAGAAGAGTTTCCACATTGAAAGACATATAATTTCAATTGAAGTTTGAATTCCATTGAAAATTGATATACAATTGAAGTGTGGAAGGGAACAAGCTTTTGAACAAGTCAAATTTTTGTCGAGTTTGAAGAAAGAAGAAGCTAAGGCTACATAATTGGGTTGAAATCCTCCATTTGAAAATCTGGTTTTTAAGGTATGTGAAGTCTTTACACATTTTCTTTCATTCTATTATGGCTTGCTTTCATTTGTTTTTGTCATTATAACCTTAGGTTGTCAATGCACATTTTAAATTACCATTATATACACAATTATATACACTTGCCAATTACCATTTTAATCTTGATGTAGAGCATCTACCAGGATCCACAAATCATCAAGGGTACTTCTGACCCTAACTTAAATTGAAGAAGATCAACAAACAAACTCAATCATCTTTTCATCAAAACATTAGAACTTGGTTTCAACCCTTTTTTAGACTCAAAAAAATAGATTAACCATCATAAAATTGATTGTAACATAGCATAAAGTTGATTAGAAACTCAGAACCATTCCCGAAAATTCATCCTTTAAGATAACTCCAAGCCTCTCCCATTCCTCTGAAGGGTCCAAACACCTTCCAATACCTCTGCACAAACCAATGCAGTACAAAGGAAGAAATCAACACCTTTCTTGACACACTTATTCAACTATATTTTCCTTCACAAAACATTTGATTCATATACTCAAATTAGCATTAAGAGTTCCCAATTCCTTAAGGACCTTCAAAACACCTTGAAAATCTTGAAAATAACTGATTACAATCTAGGTTCCTCAAAACATCAACCAATGATTATGTCATTCACAAGTTGTCTTAAATATTCCATAATGGGACCATTGTTTACAAACACAAACTATAATTCTTAAGGCAGAACCAAACCATTATTTGCTTAATAAATCTTTGTTTGAGTTAGTACAACAAAAATGAAACCTTTCAGAAGTTTGCCCTTATACACAAACTTAGCTCCTTTGTTCACTGTCCACATCACTAATAGCCAAGCATCTGCAAACTGTCACATGTATCTCCCAAACCATGCACACACTTCAAACTGTGATACTCATTTTTGATGCAAAGTTAGAGGACCCAAAACAATTGAAGATTTCAAGTTGCCTTCAAGAGGCATCTAAGAAGATTAAAAAGGTGTAATGGACCAATCCAAACACTCCTCCAAGCTAGACAACAAACAAAAACATTATTGCCCACATTTCACCCTTGGAATCTAATTACTGTGCAAAACCAATTTTGGGCCCTTAACTCCAAAACTTTCCAAAACACTAGGAAAATCAAAGAATGATTCTTGCACCAATTTTAGAGTTGCAAGACATACCTTAACCCATCACATGACTCCTTTGGGACAACTTTAAGAAAATTGACCTTTTCACTATTCTAGGCCTCCAAGTAGGCCAATTTTACAAAGGGACTACCCTTAGATCTTCACACTAGACTTCCAAACCCAAAAAAGTCTTTAATTAGGTTAAAAAACAAGATAATTTCTAGGTCTTAGGACCTTACCCACTCAACTAGGTTTCCAATACAAAAACCCCCATTTTTCAAAGCAACGAGGGAGGGTTTATAGAAACTCCTATACCCGGGCCTTCCCAGACCATTCCAAAGCATCAAACATCTTCAAAATACCCTGCATAAGGTCAAAATTTGTTACATAGACCAATCCTTCAACACTTTTTCAAAATCACTCCTTGGTTCCTCAAATTCTCATGGAAAAGTGCTTGTTTGAGCTAAGAACCCCATCCTATTGTCATTAGTTTCATTCCAAGGCATGTTAAATAATAAAAGACCCTACTCTAACAATGTGCATGCCATCCCATCAAGAAACAAGTCATAATAGTAGGTCGGATGGTCATTTCACAATTAAATCCTACTCAAACCCTTGACTGGCTTGAAATGAGCAGTTTCAGAAAATTGTCAATTACTCCCTTCAAACGTAATGTTAAGCCCTAAAAACTGATTCATTAGAGATTTAAGACATGTTCATGCAATATTATATTATTTTTCTATCAAGTACAGGCTGTATAGATGCGTACAAGTGCACGAAAGTGCAAAAAACCAATGAATTTCTGCAAAAGAGCGTTTTTTTATCAAAAAAATGGATTTCAAAATGAACAAAAATCCTCCCTTCGAGCCAATGGAGGTTGTTTAAACCTTTTTCAATGACAACCAACTCCCCCCAATTCCTATAACTAACAAACAACCACCTTTGAAATCTCATATAACCGGTACATGGAAAATGTCTTTAATGACCCTCTTACAACATGAAGATACCCAAAATTGAATCAAATTTCAGAATGGAAGCATAGATTGTCAAGGTGCTCCTACACCACAAACTTATCAAAAACTCACAATGCCATTACACTCATTAGTTTTCAGAATCACCATCATGGTTATTCACTTTTAGTTAGGAATGTGCTCTGGCTAGCCTAGTGCTTCCATAATTTGTACACATTTGTCTACATGCTAGGTTAACTTTTGTACATGATGATTGTAAGTATTATTTAAATGAAGCCTTCAATAACATATATTTTTCAATTAAATTCAATGGATACATTTCTTAGGAACTAATATTCATCTCATTACCATGGTACAGATAAAATTATCTGCCATGCCAAAGAAAAAGACAAAGAGGAAACTAATAGATGAAGAGAAGGAAACCTTGAAAGAAAAGGAGAGAGTTTGGGTGGTGACATATCGTGAAAAGAATAAATTGGAAATGATTGATGAAAACAACCTGATTGTAGAGGAACCTCAACCATCAAAAAGAGAACGAGAATTGGCAGCACAACAGGCACGAATGCGAAAGCATCATCGTAAGACAGATTCAGATACCATAGTTGGAGACACACCCTCTACGACAAGTGAATATGAAGGGACACCATTAAGCACAAGAAAATATGGAGGGACACAATCTAGCACAAGTGAATATGGATGGACACCATCTACTGCAAGTGAATATGGAGGGACACCATGTACCATAAGTGAATATTGTTGGACACCATCCAACACATCTCAAGTTGAGAGTACATCATCACTCGGAATTGAGGGCAGTGATAAAAATGAATTATGATCATTCTCGGAGACACTCACTACTGAATTTGACCCTGATTTTCGATAGATGTTCATCGGACTAGCGACGATCTACTATCGGCCAGCCGACGAATCACAGAAATCAGCATCGTCGCTCACTTTTCGTCTATATCCCGATGGACTGTAAAACGTCGAACGCAAAATCGGTGGCACCACGACGCCACCTTCATTAATCACGTGACGAATAGTGGCTAGACCACAGGTGGCATACTATCATTGAAGCATCAGAGTAGTGAAACACATTCTTCGGAATCGAGATGACAGTTTCGTCGCTCTAGCAACAAACAATATCCGGAGCACGACCGGTATAACGTCGATGGAGCATCAGAGCAGCGACATACGTTCGTCGAAATCATGACATTGCCTTCACCGATCGCACGATGAACAGTACGTAGAGCATGAGCGGCATACCATCGATGAAGCGTTAGAGAAGCAATGAACATTCATTGGAACCGCGACACCACCTTCATCGATCGCATGATGAATAGCACTTGGAGCACGGGCGGCAAACCATCGATGAAGCATCAGAGCAGTGACATACTTTCATTGAAACCGTGACACTACCTTTGTCGATCGCACGATGAATAGGACACAGAGCACAGGTGGCATACCATCGATGAAGCGTCAGAGCATTGACATACATTCGTTGGAACCGAGATGACAGTTTTGTCTCTCTAGCGACGAACAACACGTGAAACATGGGCTGCATACCTAGCCAAACCGTTGGATTAACAACATAAGTTCATTGAACACATGACAAAATAGGTAAGTCATTATGGCAAAAGTTCATCGGATACATTGCAGATTCGTTAGACACTTTTTGCAGTACATCACAATTTCAACGGAACAATGCAATTTTTTTTATAGAAAAACTAATCGTTGAAATGTAGGCAGGAATCTCGGCGACATAGTTGAGATCGAAAAAATAATCGTCGGGGAGACTGACCATGTCAGGGAAACTATAGAATATCCTAGCGATACATGATCTCTTGTCGATGAAGATACAAATGGATCAAAATACTTATCGGGGTGACTTTGGGTGATATATAAAAGTAGTAGGAGGCTCCAAAGTGCATCCATAGGGATAATGACATGACATAAGGACAAGTCAATCAGAGAGAGAAAGTTGATGTGCCAAGACCATGAGCATTTAATAGGGGTAGTAAAAGACAAGATGGATGTCATCAATGCTCAGATTTAAAGGATAGATTGGAAGACTTCATTATGAAAAGTTAGATCACAATATGATTAACCCTGTTTGGACAAATGCAATGACATTAGTGTCAAGAATTAAGAGGCCATTCAACTTTTAATTTCAATAAATTATTGTATGCATTGAGTAAGTGTTTACAAGGTAGAAAAAGGATAGTCATATGACTATTTAAAATATCAAACAACATGTCAGTTGTTGTGTTTAATTAGGCTTACAAAGGTAGGGATTTATCATTTTTTGCATACATCTACAGTCCAAGCTCTAGGCCTGCATTATTTGGTTACTATGTATGAGAAATGAGCAATGAATAATTGTAGAATATGGAGGCTATGGATGATATTATGATGGCCACATTTGATGTTGATCAACAATTGGAGCAAAATATAAAACCTATGATGAGTCATGAGATCAAGGGGACTGCTCATGGACAACAAGCACAACCTATGAACTGGATTCTAATTTTGCTAGAAAAGAAAAAATCAAACTAGTGAATATTAAACTACACACTAGAATCTAAATTTGTGGAAAATTTGCAATTTGGTGAGAAAAAGTACCTATAGTGCATCTTGGATACTTAGCTAGTGTACTAAAAAATAGGATTGCAAACCCAAAATTATTCTCACTCTGGAAATTCAATAGAAAAATATAGAATGTTATCCTGGATACTTACCTCTTAGACAATCAATAAATCAATATGAGCATGATTATGAATTTTTTTACCTGGCCCCACTCTTGATCTCCATGTTTGAGAGCCTTATCTTTAAGACCCCATGAATCCACTATGATCCATTGCTGTCAAAAGAGATATTAATGTGTAAACAAGGAGCAACATTTAGATAAACTAGTTGTTGATTTCTTCTAAGAAATTTAGAGACTACGAAAAGAAGATACCTGATGGGGATCATGTGGGCTTCCTAGAGAAAGCACTGCAATATGGCCTTGAGCAGCAATGACAAACTTTGGATTAGATTTACAGTAAATCCTAACAGCATGACATTGAAATTTGCTTAGGTATGGGGTCCTCTCCCCTAGATTAAATTAAGGAAAACATTATTGTAAACATAATATGTATAGAAGAATATGAATATAAATGGATATTAGCAAAACATAAATGTAAATAAAAGTAGTTCGAGAAGAAAATGAATCAAAATTGGTCTTGAACAAATAAAATCATACCCAATTAGCATTAAGTTATACTGACCTTGTACTCATTGCCATTGTCAATCTTGAAGGTTACTTTGATGCCTTCTATAAAAAGATATGTAATGCCATATTTGAAATTATGCAGATTATTTTTTTAATTCTTCTCCATTTTGATATTTTCTTTCAAAATTTCATAGAAAGATATGAAATTCCATATTTGAAACTTACATATTTTAATTTTACTAGTTTTGTAATTATAGGATATGATTCCAACAATTGTGAAACGCATTGGCAATATGTTGTATGAATGAAGTAAACTATGCAATTGGCAGGTGTAAAGCCAAATTCCTTAACCCTTGCTAGCATCCTTCTTGCATGTTTTAAAACATGTGCTTTGGAACAGGGCATGAAAATCCATCTAAGTATAATGAAAAGGAATTTTTTGTCAGATATTATATTACAGTAAGTTGAATGAATGTAAGTAGAGATACCTGATCATATAACATTAATCATTCATTCATCCATTAATAACATATAACATTCATTCATTTATCCTGCATTAATAACATATAACATTCATTCATTAACATATTCACATCCATTCATTCATCCATTAATAACATATAACATTCATTCATTAACATATAACATTTATTCATTAACATATTCACATTCATTCATTAACATATTTCATTTTTTCAGTTTTTACATATCAAAAATATGGCTGTCATAATATGATTACAATCACTTCTTTTTTTGTTTATTTTTTGTAGCTTAAAAAAGCTGAAGTGGAGTATCGTTTTCAAAATCATCTGTCCCCCCTTGATTTGTTCCGAGCTCTACTTGTGATCTTAATGAATGCCTAGTCGTGTACTCACAATGTGGACGCGGCTGCAAGGGGGGTCTGCTGCAATAACAAAGAAATGTTAAATTGATATGTTTTATTATTATTGTTACACATATTTCATTAATTAAAAGAACATCAGAGTGGTACTCTTTACCTAATTGGACCACATCATGTTCCTGATATTGTCTTATAGCCTCATGCTCAACATGCTGAACACCCTCTAAATCTTGATCTAGAGTTGAAACATGAAAGATTACATTAATTAATACACCAATTGCAATTAAATATGTTTAAAAGAACATTAGAGTGGTCCTCTTTACCTGATGGAGCCACATCATGTTCTTGATCTTGTCTAGCCTGGTCATGCTCAACATGTTGATCATTCTCAACATGCTCTAAAGTTGAAACATGAAAGGTTACATTGATTAATACACCAAATGCAATTAAAAATGTTTAATTGTATTAATCCATACTACGTTTTGTATAGCACATGAATACATCTAGTACTAGGATTCACACCATGGCCTTCATCTACAAGTTGTGCTCCACCCTCACCAGGCTGCATTCCAATGTCATGTGCAGTATTATCATTGCTTATCTGTGTAAAACAAATAGGCACATTATTATGGTGGAAATTAATATTGAATAGATTGCACAAGTATTCAATTTTAAATAAAATTTATTGAGTTTATTTACCTGCGTGTTGGATGCAGTGGAAGATTATGTTTGCCCAGTTGAGACTCTTAGCTATTTAGTCAGGGCTCCATAGCCTTGGTGGAAAGCAATCTTTAGGTCATCTCCTATGGGCACTCTGTTGAAATCACAGCCCTGCATTTTTGCATGCGATCATGAATTTTGCTTCTATGGTGTGATAAAACCAAAATTGTTTGCAATTTATTATTTGAATGCAATATTTCATTTATTGATACTTCCAAATCATACAGCTATTTTCATATAACCACCAGAGCCAAGTTTGTGTTTCCCGTGTTTTTCTAGTCTTGCCTTTGTTTCCTTCGAAGTGTCGAGCGGCCTATGAAAAATTTGAAATACGTTAGATTATGTAAAAAGAAAGAGTAATCAGTATATAATTAAATTGTTGATAGTATCACATACCTTCCTTGCCCTGGTGGTGTCTTTCTTTTTTTCCTTTCAGCCTTCTCCTTTCCATCCGACACCAAGTCCTTCCACTCCCTCTCCAGAATCATGGGGGGACGCTCGTACTTTCTGTTCTTCTATAAATGTGACCTATATTGGTCCCTCACATACTTTAGATAGGTACCAGCTTTCTTAAGGACCTTGGTTTGGTTGAATGTTTTATCACTGAAGAACACAACTAAACGGTTAATGAGCTCATTTTTTAAAGCTTGATTTTGGGCATTCCACCGTGTACGTATGGTGGGCCCAAAGAGCTCCAATGTAAGATCACTTAGATGTTTATAAAAAACATTATTTCTTGAAAAATGATCATGGGATCATTAGTCTATAAAGAGTGATCAATAAGTAAATTTCAATTGGATTATATATAATAAAAATTAAAACATTTTAAAGTACCTGGGACCTTCTCTATCTTTATGGGAAGGAAATCCTCGGTCACCACAAATGTGACCAGCAATGTTCCCATACTAGTAATACGGGAAGATCCAAGAAATGTTGCTAAAACATCACTAGTACTTGCAGCCTCTGTATCCATAGGTACTGACACATGTAGTGGCATGTGTTCACTTCTAGATGGTGCACTACCGAATTCCTGCATGGTATTTGTTGTTGACAATATAGGCACGAATGATGGGGTTGGATGATGTGTTGTATGCGCAGGAAGATCAAGATTGAAACTTGTATTGACCCCTACTTCCTGGGCAACATTTTTAGTACCTTGATCATGGCCAACAGCATGATGAGGACACAAATAATCTTGTAGAAACAACACATATTTTAGTTCATGACATAAAAGAGTACAAAATATAAAACCATGAATGAACTTATATTATAATTAAAGATCTCATGATAGCTTACTTGCAAGTTTTGTGCTCTCTCAGACAATATTTTAACCCTTTCTCTTATCTCATCTATTTGAGGCACTATGAATACCAACTTAAGGATTTCTTCATTGCATTTTTTTTGGGCCTTCCTCATCATATCCACAGGGTTTGTGGAAAATGCGATGTCATCATCGCATAATAGTGACTGCACCTCCATATGGATGCTCTCCTGTATGGTTGGTGCCTTCCCCCGATCAGCCGAATGCAACAAGAATATTCAAAACATTATCGAAATTAACCCAATAAACTCATGAAAAAAACATAATAATAAAACATTTTTCTCGTATCTAATTTGTACAATTACAATGAGGTAAACCTATTGGATATAAGCACCTAAAGATGGATCATGATCTATGCTCTGAGCTAGAGCCTTCCTCATATGATCAATGTCCCGCTGTGCCAAAAATTAAATATAAAAAACATTACCGAAATGAAACCAATAGACTTACAGAAAAAACATAATAATAAAATGCTATATTGGAGTCATTAATTGGAGGTTGGGTAAAATGGTATATAGTACATACCACCCACATAGTAAGTGTGTTTGTATCTAAGCGATTCAAATTGTAATCGATTAGAAACTCTTCCCTTGTAGTTATTGATTTAATCACATATACGAATACACAGTTTCCCTCTCACACCTCAAATATACAATTGGGTTGCTCATTTTTTGACCCAGGTCGTGTACTGTTTATAAACCCTGCAGTATTCCCTGATGCTTTTGGCCTCTCATCAATGTACCTAGTCACTCCTTTATTTTGACCCTTATCTTTTAGTTGTATATAATTTGTTGATAGTGCATACCTACGCATACTTCGTGTATATCAAACCAACTGCATCCAATCTTTGTAATTGTAACAGGGTCCAACATACTCCATCAACTCAGTAACCTTTTCGTAACAGGCCTTTATGCTGTCCATGCAAAATAGGCCCAAACCATGTAATAACGATGGTGCTATGTGATATATCCTCTCGTTGACACAAAGATCAGTGTTTATTGGAGGAAGTTCCTTGGCTACCCCTTGTTTTCGTAGATGTTTGTACCTCAAGGGCACCTCGATGTCACCTATGGTCTCATCATCATAAGAACATGACCCCCCTTCAGCAAGAAAAAATTCCATGCATTTATAAAATTTTCTTCTAATCTTTTGACCTCTAGTTGATCTCCCTCTTTTAGACCTACTACATGTCTCGCTTTCCTCTTCTCTTCTTGAATTTTCCTCGCTCGAGGAAGAAAAATCTGACAAATACCTATTTGGTGGTACCTGCACTCATAAGGATATTGGATGAAGTTATTTCATGGTAATGTGATCCGAAGGTGACATTATGATTAATCTATCATTTCATCGCTAGAATTTGATAGGTTATAAGGTAATCAAGTCTTGATAGATTGCAAGTTATTGTTACTACCATCCAAATATGTCCATCAAAAATCAAATCTACTTGACATTTTAACTCCCAAACTTTGTAACAAGTCTTAAATGTGACTATGGTCCACCAGTTACACAACCAAGGCATCAAGTGTATTCTCTAATTGTAATCAAAGGACTTTTTCTCTTCATTCAAGTAAATAAACTTGAAGGGAAACATCACGAAGTGGTTTATTGGACACCTACATGACTAAAAATAGCAGAAAATTTACATTTAATTTCCATATGTCTAAGTGGTTAACGAGGAGGGAGTGTGTACTAGGCCTGGTAAAGTCATCATTAGTTTATGCTTTGGCAATAAAAAATGTTTAAGTCATCTTAACTCTTCCTTTTTCTAATTGCTAGGAGACTTTTGGTATGTTTTAACGTAGGATGAGTGGTCACATCAATGTTCTAATTCTCTATGACAAGGTTTCAACATCTTCAAATAGTGAAAGTTAGTGCTCATAGTCAATTGAAACAACAACATTTTGATTATGTATGATGGTAGAATCTGATAACTTAAAAGAGTTGGCTACCCAACAAACTTAGAGTTAAAAGAAAAAATTTCAGTTTAAGGGGTTAGCACTTTCTTTCATCTTTGCATATTGGTTTGATGCTTCAAACAATGCATTTTTTATCCCACTTCTATCATATTGTATTCCCATCCCATTGCAATTGTTGGAGGAGTTGATACCAAAATTTCATATCAGATACCACGTTCTTGAAGCAATTTTCTGTGTTTTTACAATTTTTTTGAAGTTCTTTGTGTTGTATGGATCCATACAAGCTTGAAATTCTCTGAGATCATTGGTGTATATAAATATATGTGTTCCCTTTCATTTGCATTTTTTTTGAAGTTCTCAATTATTGTTTTGTGGGATTAAACAATCAAATACAGGGACTGCCCTGTTGTACCTGTGTAAGGGTTTGAGGGCTAAATAGAAATGGCATCCACCAATCCACCCACTATCTTTGAACTATAACTCGGTGGATTGGTGTGCATCATGGTGGATTTGATGGAGTTTCAAATCTTGTTCTTTGAATTCCATTTATGTTTTGCCCTTGTCTTGGCTTGTTACATTGTTTGGGAGGAATCTAAGGTTGGGTTTTACCTTGGCTTTCATAAAAATCCTAATGTTCCATGTAAAACCTTGGGTGAGATATATTCGGCCATTACCTTTTTGGAGTGGGTATTAAAATGACTTATGTCTCATTGTTTCATCTAGGTCGGGCCCCTTTTTATAAATTGAGCTAAATATTTTTCCTAACTTTATTACTTCCTAAGTTTAGTTTGGCCCGTGCCCTATGTTACTGATATTATCCCAAACCTAAGGGGATGGTTAATAATCAAAAGAGATTTTGAAACTTCAACTACAGAAGCTACAAACTTGACTGTAAATGTGGCCAAATTGGCCCAAAAGATAGCTGAAACAGAAGAAGTTGAGAAGAAAAGTTTGATGGAGAAGTATAACACCATTATTGGAGAGTATAGTAGAATGAAGCAAAGGAATGCTGAGCTACAAACTGAGGTAGATAGGTTGAACTACAGACATGTGGGGGAGTCTTCTAGTGCTCTTGGTACCCTGGCCATACCTTCTACATCAAGATCAGTACCTCCAACTTCTCCAATTGTTTCTACTCCTAGGTCCCCCATCTAGACTCCTACTCCTAGTCCTTCATTAGAGCCAGTTGAAGAGGAGGTTGAGTACTCTGTAGATCCCACCAAAAATTAGATGCTTAATAAGATTAGAGAGCTACAGGAAGCTCTAAAAGCAAGTGAGAAGGGAGCAGTTGCCAAGCAAAATGAAGTTGTAGACACAGTTTTTAGGCATTTGAATTAGGGAGTTGATGGTAGATTACCATCAGTTTATTCTTTATATTCTTTATTCTTAGATTCAATAAGAAAAATTACTAGGGATCAGGAATTAGTTTTTCCTTTAGTTGGGAAGTGGATCCCTAGGGCCAATGACCTAGATGTTATGTATAAGGCCTCTAGATTCGATGCAGACAACATGCCCCAATCATTAAGGCCTACTCAAGTTTTTGTAAAATCACTACAAGGTTTTCAAGACTTACTTGATGATTTGAGTAGGAATATTAAGGAACTAGTACAGAATTTTGATGACTGGAGTGGCACGTCTTTACCAGATTTACAGGGACTGCCCTATTTTGCCTATGTAATGGTTTAAGGGCTAAATAGAAATGACATCCACCAATCCACCCACTATCTTGGAACTATAACTCGGTGGATTGGTTTGCATCATGGTATGATAGAGGTTCATTGCATTTAGGGGTCTTTTAAAGCAAGAAACTTGGCATTGAATTGATGCCCTAAGGCTGACAGGGGCAATTTTCTTGTGAATTTTTGGTTATTAAGTCAGGGTTTATCAATTTGATAGATATCTTGGTAGATTCATGGTGACACTGTTTGATGGTCCAATCTCTACTTCAAAAAAAAAATATCTCTAACAAATATAAGAGCTATAATGGGATGGCATTAAAGGAACCTTCATATGAAGGATCTTCTAATGAAGGACCTTTGAATTAAGGTCTTGATTTGAAGGTCCTTCATGCCAAGGTTCCTTTTATAAAGCATTTTGGACATGAAATATTTAAAATAAAAAATACCTTCATTTGAAAGTCTTGACATGGCATCATTTTTGAATGAAGGTTCTTCATTCAAAGGTCATGATGACATCACCTTCAAATGAAGGTTCTTCATTAACTGGTATTTTGTAATTTTGAATGTGTGATAGTATTTAGGGTTGAAAATAAATCCATTTGAGCCTTTTATAAATGAAAGTACATTTGATGCAATCATATGCCTTGTAAAACTTTTAACTTAATAGTAAGGGCATCATGAGTAGTTTATTGGGCCCATTCAACAATCTCCGATGCAAGGATTGAATTGTCTAGAATGTATCTACTATCAAGAAAGGCAATTTGTTTACCTCTATGACTATATCTCAAGGAATAGGTTTAATTGTGATGGAAATGATATTGACAAGGATTTTGTAATCTAGGTGTTGAGAAGCATAGTTGGCCACCATCTTAGGAAAGATTCTTCATTCTCACTTTTAGGTGTTAAAATTTAACAATACGTACATTGATGAAAGAGCCCAAAGAGCCTTTCTCCATGTTATCCAAGTACACATAGCATTGGTCTTCTCTTATATGGTTGGACATGATTTGAAGAAATTAGCTAGGAATTATTCATTTAACCTAAGGTTTTCTCATAATGCCATCATTGGAAAAGTATGATCAAATTCTTCTATTATGAAGAATTTGTCTATGTGCCTCTAGTAATCACTATAAAAATGTGAAAGACTAAGCTATTTTATTTTTTCTATCTTATCTAATACCATTTTACCAGAATGGGGGGGCCAATGTACGAGAAGATCTTTGGAAACTAGGCATGAAAATTGTAGGTTAAAGAGAATGGGGATGCCAAACTTACAGTACTCAATGTCCCTTGGTCGTCAATTTCCCTTGAGTGCCCTCAACCTCATCCTCATCGCTGGTATTGACCTTGTTTTAGGTCCAAACTCTTCATCGGCACTGGTATTGTCCTTGTTTTCACTCCTCCAAACTCTTCCTCAGTGCTGGTATTGACCTTTCACTTGTCCAATTTGACAAGCTACAACCTGGTTTAGTTAGGTTTTAGAGTATGTTAATTAAATTTAAAATTATGGCACCATTTAGAGTAGTGAATATAAAGCAAGCAAAGCCTATTATGGTGCCATTTAGAGTACTGAATATAAAGTAATCCAAGCCTATTATAGTCATGAGGGAAATAATAAAACTCCTAGGATACTTTGTGAAACCATTTTCCTTGGTTAAAGGGAGGCCATAAAATATACCTAAGGATTTTTTCAATCTTCAAATATGAGGATTTGCAAGGTTCTTAGCAACATGAGTAATGGAAATGTGTGCAACTGCAAGAATTTTTGAACACACGTGGAATCTCCTTGCCAAAGAAAGGGGCTTCATAATTTAATATGATAATTTTTCTTAGCTCTAGAAATGATATGTTTCCTTAAAGAGGAAGGAGAAACCTAAAAGGTAAAAGAGATGCTTAGGAATCTCAACACTTCCTTATGATCAACCCCCTTCTATCCATAGGAATTGAACCAATTGGGTTTGGCTAAGAATGATTTCCTATTACATTGAGTTTTATGCCACTATATATTTGACCTTAAAGCTTTCCAAAAAATATCTAGGCATTGAATATCCTAAATAATGTCACGTTTGTCCTCCAAGAGAGTGAGAAAGGAGTCATTAGAAAAATGACCATTGAATAGTTGGGCTATAGAGTTACGAAAGAAACATCCAATCGTCGATTGTGGGATTCACATCCTTAATGTTCATTAGAATTTGACGAAATATTTGTTGTTCTTCGTTTTGTCCATCTTGTCGAAAAACACAACTTAATGTAATGACCATTTTGAATTCTTCCCATAGTAGCTTTTCTCACCTTTTTCTTTCATATGGAGCCATGTCATTTACTAGAGGTAATTGTGCCAAGTCTCCAACTAAAATCATGTAGATATGCCTGAATATAAAATATTTAATTAAATTGATAAGTATGAATTTGTATAGAAGGAACTATAATAGAATTGAATAAAAAATATTGTAATGTAAAGTTATCAAAGTTAGCAATTTCAATCCAGAACTCACCTCCAAAACTTTGGTTACTATGTTTTGGGAATGCTTGTCGAAGCCTGGAATCTATGTTTTCAAGCAACCTCTCACCAATGAAACTCATTTCATCTATCAATATGTATCTGACATGTGATATTTCATCTTGGAAAGTTGTAAGTCTTGTCCCTTCTAGTTCATTGAAATCTCTTATTGGAATTCTTAGCTTTAAATGAATGGTTGAAGCACCAATGTTGAATGTTGCAACTCTAGTAGGCATGAATAGAAGTAGAGGAGATTGTTTGGGAGAAGAATTTTTTTCTAGTGCTAGGTTATGTGTTAGGTTATATAGTGTTTGAGCCTAGCCTCAAACACTACAATTAGGGTTAGGTTATGTGTTTTCTTTAGGGTTAGGTTTGGGATTAGGTTTATGGTTATGGTTAGAGTTTAGGGTAATCTCTAAATTTAAGTTTAAGTCATAGTTGATTATTTTCCCACAAAAGGAAATTAGATCCATTTTTTCTCATGTTCATTATAGCCAACTATGGCTTAATCTTAAATTTAGACCTTTTCTTGAAACCTAACATCATATCCCTAATCTAACCATAACCCTAACCCTAATCATAAGATTCACTCATACCCTTACCTTAACCCTAGCCATGGCAATAAGCCTAATCCTAACCCTTACTAGGAAAGTAAACCATCATTTTCTCATTAATGTAACCCTGGCCATAACTTTAACCCTAACACTATTTCTCAAAACCATAATCTTAACCATAACGCAAATCCTTTTTATCACAACCCTAAACATAAGCATAACTCTAACCCTAAACCCTAAACCATGATCTTAATTGTAGCCCTAAACATAAACACAACCCTAAACCATGATCCTAATTCTAATCTAATCCTAACACTAACCTTAACTCACACCCTAACCTTAACCCTAATTGTAACCCTAAACTAAAGACAAATGCCACACCCTAAACTATAATCCAAATCTTAAACCTAGCCCTAACCCTAATCATAACCTAACCCTTTTTCTCGAAACCTTAACCTTGACCCTAACCCTCACCTTTATCCTATCTTTATAACCCTAAGCACAAACAAAACTCTAACACCAACCCTAACCCTAATTACCTAACCCTAAATATTTTTTCTTTTATTAATTAGTTGCATTCACTCTAATAACCCTAAACCTATTCGTAAACCTAACCCTAGCCCTATACCTGGCCCTAATACTAACCCCAACTCTAAGCCAAATATAAAAAAAACCCTTAATCATAACAATAACCCTAATACTATAATCCCTAATTGTAATCCTAAACCCTAACCCTAATTTCATATCTAATCCCAACCATAACCAAAACTCTTAATCTAACCCTAACCATAAAACATAAACCCTAATCTAACCCTAATCCTAACATTATTCTTCCTAACCCTAACCCTAACTCTAAACCTAACACTAACCCGAAGACTAAATCCTAACCCTAATTAAATACCCAATCATAACCCTAAATTGTAACATGATCCTTTGAATTGTATACTACATAAAAATTTATGTCTTATAATCATTGCTTCCATTGTTGGCATTTTTACATTGGGATGCATATATTTTTAAAATCAGCAAAATCTTTTAATGTCTTGCCAAAATTAATATTATTAATTGTAATATCAAACTTATAAACATGTATGCAAAATAAGAACATAAATAAGAAATATATGGTAATAGTTTCTTCAAAAAACAAAGTGATGTGGACTACAAGGACTATAAGATATCCACAAAAGAGATCTACATTGAAAATATTGTAGGGAAATTCAAGAAAATACAATTGGTAGATGCAAAGCCAAATAAATGTGAAATTGTGTACTATAATGATTTTAGAATATACACATAATGGATTTGTTGAAAAGGTTTTAGAAACTTTCAAACAAATGCAATTGGTAGATGCAAATAAAAATTCCACAACCTTCACCAAAATCCTTATTGGTTTCCTTAATATGGGAGATTTGGAACAAGGTATAGACATCCATCAAAGCATAATATGAATTAGATAAATTTTTTCAAATGTTGTGGTTGTAGATGCCCTTTTCATAATTTATACAGAATATGGAAGGATAGAAAAAGCTTTTGAACTATTTGACAAAATGTCTCAAAGAATTGTAATCTCTCAATTTATTTTAGTGTCTATTTTGTTATACCCCATGTCCCAAATTGGCTATAACACAATAGACACTAAAACAAATTGATAGATTGTTATGAGGGCAGTAAAGAGACTTTTATAATTAGAGTGTATTCCATTAGATTACAATTATTTGAGGCATTGTGTCAAATAGTTCATGAGCTTTGTCTATGCTCCCACATTTTGCATAGATTTCAAAAGGGCATCTACAACCACAAGATTTGAGTCAATTCATCTTCATATTATGTTTTCCTTATGATTGGTTGACTCTTATACTAAATCTGAGTGTTGTTTGTGTTTTGACAAGAGTAGATTAGCTTCTTGAAAAGCCTAATGACAGTTTCAGTTAGGCACATCAATACTTCTTCGTACTTTATTTAAACTTCTTCACACTTTGCTCTGCATTCGAATGATCTAATCTTTATTCACACATATCTCGCATAAACTTCACATACATTCTCTCTAAATGAATAAAAAAATTCCTCTTATATATCCATTTCATGAATTTACATTAACAACTCTATCGGCCAAAAATAAATAATAGATGAATACAAACAATCGGCCCAATTCATGAACAAATCTCAATGCGCACCAACCTAAATTGGTCACAACATAATGAGGACCTAAATCAACATCCTTGAACATGCCAAGCATTCAAAAATTAATCCACAAGGATCTACAACACGCTACCACCATCATGTCAACCAAGAATATGAAAACTCAAACATGCAAAGGAAAAATATTTGATCACAAGTACATTGATCAACGTGGACGTACCACAATGAAAGTATGAGATCAAGAAACATCAATGAACATCTCAAGAGAATACACAACAATTCAATTCACCATAATTGCATTCTCTTCTTTCAGAAACACCAACTATAGCAACAAAATAACTGTAGGAACACAAAAACTCATAACTCGCTCCAATCTTGATGCACACCTCTGAAACTTCCAGAGGATATACTAGATAGGCTCAGAAACAAACCCTTTAATACATGACTTCAAAATACCAATGCACAAAAATTTCCATCACTCTGATCTCCACAACTTCATAGACTATTTGCAACATATTTATTCTAATTTTCTCAATATCCTCGACATATACAACCTTTAAGACATTAATGCTAATAGTGTTGACATCAATGACAACCACATATCATGAGTAACACAACCACAACATCCAACAATCTACATCTCTATGAAAATTGTTATATGATAATAGTCAACTTATTATCTTATTTATAGCATCTCCTTAGCTTTTTATACTAAAAAATTCAAGGTAGAGGGTAACACGATTCTTTGAATTGTATACTACATAAAAATTTATGTGTTATAGTCATTGCTTCCATTGTTTTCATTTTCACATTAGGATGCATAACTTTTACAATCAACACTCTTTTAATGTCTTGCCAAAATTAATATTATTAATAATTTCAAACTTTTATAAACATGTATGGAAAATAGGTACATAAATAAGAAATATATTGTAATAGTTTCTTCAACAAAGGATAGAAAAATCATGTGGACCCTACGAGGATTGTGGTGGGACTTATAATTTACATGGATGGAGGCTAGGGTTTTGGGGTTTAAGGTGGGTGTTGTCTACTCATGGGGTATTAACGTGGGATATCAATGATAATTCTTCCTCATGGATCTTGCAAGATCAGATTAAAGGCCCCTGAGGGTAGTGCGAGGTCTGCGAAGACGCGACAGGGCTAGGTGGGACTCGTTGTCTAGTTGCAACCTCTTGTTTTCTTGGGTTGTGATTGGGCACGGTTCTCCCAGGGTGTTGATGTGGATTTTCAAACAATTGTTGACTCAATCTAAGTCATCTGACTTGCCATGTTCGATCCGCATTAATGGTTTGATTTTTGTTGGGTTCTTGTTCATCCGCATTGGGAGTTCTTGCTCTCTGCAAGTTGTTCTCATTAAAGGCGCAAGTATTTTCAGTGGATCCTGGCCCGATTTTCCTATGTGCGAATAGTGTTCTCCTAATAAATGCAATTATGGGTTGTACTCCATGCCTTCGCAAGCTAGGAATAATTTTTGGTCCCTACATCAACCACTAAAATGCTTGAATGCTCGTGCTGCATTCGAGCAATTAATATTCTCGCACCAATTAACTCTATAAATTCTCATTGTGTTATCTGGTATTATCATCCAATTTTGAGTTGTCTTGTTTGTAGGTGGTTGAGACTCTCCTTTATTTTGCAAGGTGTTCTTTGCAATGGACCATTCGGCTGTGCGCAGAAGGACCAAACTCGGGGTGAGAAATTTGCAGCCTGATGGGGCACAACCTATCCTTAGCAAGCCCAAGGTTGTCCATGATGATAATTATAAAGGGGCAGGGAGCTCCAAGTCCCCAAAGCTACTGTCTTCTGGTTCTAATGGTGATGGGTCCAAAACTGACTCAAACTACCAACGTTACTTGGCGTCCATGACCGAGCTATTGGGGGTCAATGAAGAGCCCGTCGTAGTTGCCCCAATAACTGCGATGGCACTGTGCCCTGCTACTAGATCATGTGTTAAAGTAGATAAAAGGAAGCTGGTCTTGCTTCTTACTGAAGCAAGGACCAGGAGCGGTTGCCTCTACTGGGGCCGTGTGTCTTGCAAGTAGTTGCAGTTGCTGGGTGTGTTACTTTTGGGTGGTGTGTTGATGTGGACGTACACGTGTCGGCCACACTCTTTTGTCTTTAGCTCCGATTGGTTACAATGGTATAACTATTTTGATTCCTCGAACTGATTATGGTTTTTTCTAATGATGAGGAATGCGAATTTCAATTTCATTCTAAATGAAATTCAATTTTGGAATGAAATATGTAGCCTATTGCTTTCTTGCTCTCCTGTCCTATAAAGGAGATTTGACGGCTCATTGTTAAGGGTTGTTTTTTTTGGGTCCGAAGGCTTAGAATAGGTACAGTTAGTGGTAATGTAGGATTTTGAATGTATTATGTAGGAAATCATGTTGGGTTGGGAATAGTATGAAATATGTATACTATGATTTTGTAATTACTCATATCGAAAGAAATCTAAAAAAATTAAGACATTTTTCTCTCTTGTGTATGGGCCATGGATTATGAATGGATTTATCAAGGGTTTGTTCATTTAGTTTCAATGGTGTAGTTGAAAGTGTAATTTTTTCTCTTGCTTTAACTTAATGAGTTAATCAAATGCTTGAACACAAATTGCATGTTTATGGTTATATGCTCAAGATTCATTAAGGAGTATTGTTTTAATATACTGACAAATCTCATGGTAGCAAAGCACTATGGTGATAAGTTCATTTTCATCTAAATTACATTTTATATGACTCCCACCCAATGGATGAGGCACTAGATAGTATTGGTAAATTCCTTTTAGGTATAGGATTGTGACTCTAAGCACGGTAATTCAATACCTGAACATTTTAACAAATATCAACTGCTGTCTCTTTTTGGGATATAGATCTTATGATAATTTTTAGTCTCCTTGCTTTGGGATATTTGTTATTATTCTTTGGTTTTGCCACAACCAGGGTAATGACTGTCTGCTAGACTGCATCTATAAGAAGAAGTGTTCTTACCAATCATGAAACATTCTTATGAACACACTTGGGTTTACCCACCTTGGTTTCACAGAGCCAAAAGTGTAGGAGATTTTAGTCTTTGACTGAATCTTGTTAGTTGGCCACTAGCCTTTCCAGTTCTTTATAATGGAGGTTGGCTACCTCTTAGAGAGTTGAAAAAACTATGTGGGAAAAAACACCAACAGATTGTAAGATATACACAAAATGGATCTACATTCAAAATTCGGTAGGAAAATTCAAGCAAATACAATTGGTAGATGCAAAACCAAATAAATTTGAAATTGTGGACTATAATTATTGTAGAATATACATAATGGATTTTTTAAATAGGTTTTAGAAACTTTCAATCAAATGCAATTGGTAGATACATAGACAAATTTCACAACCTTCACCAAAATCCTTGTCGATTTCCTTAATATGGGAGATTTGGAACAAGGTATGGACATCCATCAAAGCATAATATGAAGATGAATTTTCTCAAATGTTGTGGTTGTAGAATCCAATTTCAAATCTATGTAAAATGTGGGAGGATAGACAAATCTTGTGAACTATTTGACAAAATATCTCAAAGAATTGTAATCTCATGGAATACACTCTAATTAGAAAAGTTGCATCACTACCCTCATAACAATCTCTCAATTTGTTTTAGTTTCTAGTGTGTTACTCAATTTGAAACTTAATTGTGATACATTAAGTTCATTGTCAAATTTTCATTTGTGTGTCAAGTTTGTCAAAATCCAAAATGATCAATTATTAATAAAATCATGGATAATGTAATATTGGGATGGGTGACCTCCTAGGAAGGCCTAGTGCTTCATCGCTTTGAGAATATTTTAGATGCAATGAGTGCTAAGTGGACCATTCATTATCATGAGAGATGGGTTCTTGTGAAACACTACTCATGAAACATGGGTCAATGAGTTTGACTTGTAAAACTACATAATTGAATCCTGATAACAATATCAAAATTTGACATAATGTGAAAAATACTTCCTACTTGTCAATAGATCATGTTGTCAAAATCTAGAAATTCAAATTATGAATTCTTTGTAATTACACAATAGATCATGTTGTCAATTGAACCTATTGGTGTTTTTTTACTACAACCCACACGTGTTTCCTAGAAGCCCCTCTGAACTCGCCACATTCAATAATAAAAGACTAGGAACAGTATGGCCAACTTAACGAGAATAGCAATAAGGCTAATTCTCCTACACTTCGGACTCTGTAAAATCCAAGAGGGTATTCCCTAACATGTGCTCTTAACATACAACATTTAAACAATTCATTTGCACATAGGTAAGCAACAGATAGATCCCCAATTAATGTTGAAGGATGAAATCCTTCAAGAAATTGTCTATTCCTTAAAAAAGACTCATGTCCATTTAATAGAGAATCGCAAACTTCACATAAAGTAAATTGATAGGAAATTTTTGAGTAAAATATCCTGATGCCATAACACAAAACATATGAGAATAAAACGTAATCAGAATTCTAGTGCCATATCCCAGCACACGGAGTCAAAAGAGAAAACTGAACTACAAGGTAAATTTAATTTTGAACACTTATGATCTATTATGAATTGCATTACAACCCATATACCTATACCTGAGTTTATTACTCCTTTATGAATCCTATTTGTTATATTGCATGAATTTACTGGTTAACTGAAGCATTTCACTGATCTTTTGAACTAGAGTTGTAGTTAAACATAATTCACAGTAAAGAACAAATGAAAATCAATGAAAATCATCTTTGATCGATATTTAATTAATAATCCATGTAACATAACACAATAGGAGAGAAAATAAAATCCAAATATTCACGAGTTTGATACAAACATGCTCAAAAACCCCATGATTAACAAAGTTCTCCAATCTGACTCAAAATTTTTTAAAACCTGGACCTACAATTCATACTTTCTATATTATTAGACTCTTATTTCTCATATTTTGGATATTTTAACCGACCACTCTCTTGGCCCAGAATTCCCTTTTATAAAACAAGGGAGCCAACAAGCTTCAGGTCGGAGAGTACACATGTCCATTTGTAATTGGACTGCTAACTCCTGATTCAGTTACAATTCTATTATGTGAGTGGAGAGCATAAGACAAAGATCATCATTAGTTGATAAGGAGGAAAGAAAACATCACTCTAAAGGCTGCTCCCCATACATCGAAGGCATGCTTAGCCGTTACAGTATTAACTCCACCTCAACACCCTGTACTTGGAGTCAAAAGGAGAATGCAATTTTAGAATATAATATCTAAGGTCAGACCTGTATTATACATGACCAAGTTGCAATTCTTGACTATAGCACTCATAATTCGAGTTCATTAGTGAACACCTTTTTCCATAATTCAAACTCCTTCTCGAAAGGCTAGTAGAAAGACACAACCTGATGAACCTTGTTTCGATAGGGAGGATACTTTACCATTATCAATGTGGCCTTTTTTATCAAATTTCTCTAAGAAACTTATAACAAAAGACAATTTTTCCAATGTATTCTCTAGCATGTGGATGTCAGGATTTTTTCATATCTCATGTGTTTGAGACATCATTATATTGTTCATTTGCTCCTTCCAAACCTGCAGGGGTTTGACTTCATCCTGACTATGTAAAATATGAGGCAATGGGTATAGGTCCTTTCCATCATAAACATCTTTCAGCAATTTAATCTTGGATTCCATTGGAGCAGAAAATCCCTGAATCTTCTGCTCAACAATTCCCTTGACCAATTGATATGTTGCAATAATAGTAGGATATTTATCACCATGCTGTTTTTCCCCTACTGCCATGAATTTCAACTTCTCCATTCTAGGGCTCCATTTGTTTAGCAATGGGATGGCCAATTCTTTATCCCTTGGAAAAAAATTTAGTGCCTGCAACATTAGGACATAATTTGCATGAAAAATGTTTAGCTTACTCTGGACCCTTCTGTTTAAATATTTCAAAATAGTGTCCACTATCACTGCATTGTTTCTCCTTGTTGCATCCCGGATTTACTTTACCATCTCCTTATATTCTTCAATCTGATGAATCAGTTTCTCCCTAGAAAGTCCCCCTCCAGGGCTAGTAGCCCTCTCAATAGCGATAGGAACTTGTCCCATATTATATGGAACAATATCCAAAGACTGTGCTTTTGTAGGAGGTTGAGACTGCTCTATTGGTGGGTCAGGAACACTGTGGCTAGAACTGGCTTGCTTTTGAGATCTCATGGTATCCATTTGTTGCCTCAATAAAGCCAATTCAGTTTCTAACTCTGCTACCTTTTGTTGACTCTTATTATACTCAATAATAATGTCATTATATTAGCCTCTCAGAGTATCCCAGTCCTTGGTCAAATCTTCAATAGTTGCTCTGGTGAATTTGGAAACATTCACAACCATATCAGTAGCTTCCAATGCTAGGGTGTCAACAACTATCCTCACAACCAAGTGACCACTGAAGTCAAAAGGTTCTGCAACAATTGGCTTTTTAGAGCCAGTGGATAGGGACCAGATTGCCAATGCATCACATTCCTCACTAAAGGCTGATCCCTTGTGTGCCAATGTAGCCTCCTCTTCAGTAGCAAGAAGTGGCTTATTAGCCCTCCTTATTGTGTCAAACACCACAGCATCAGTGATATCCCATTCTGGGAGTAGCAATAGTCCACTTTTTTGTACCGATTCCTGGCCCTACTTTGTTGTTATTGCTATGAATTTGTCTCTCATCTGTTCCCTGACCTTAGCTTGAATTACCTTCTCTAGGAACTCTGGATGCAGACTTCTCTCATGTGCCACCTTCTCAACATTTAATGTAGAATGTGCTCTCCACACAAAATCTTTAAAAGCACCAGTTTGAATAAAAGAGTCATCATGAACTCTCTATAGGCTTCTATTCTCAAGTCATCATTGCTTGTTATTCCTTTGATTTCATCTTTATCTAACCTTAAAGAAACTATACTTGAACCTGTTGCAATGTCAACTGGGTCCAATGGCATCTCAGGATGCATTTCATCTGGAGTGGCAATAATTTCATCATCCTCATCACCATCACAATCAACAATATTTACTCTTTCAACCCTCTGCCTCTTTGATGATGGTGGGCAAGCCTATTCTAAAAAACTTGGAGGAGAATCCAAATCAACAACATTTGGTACTGACTGCCTTGAAGAAGATGGTGCAATATTTTTAGCAACATCTTCAGCCCTACTTCCCTTTCTTCTAGAAAAAACCCTTATCTTCTTTTGGGGCTGATAAGTAGGCCTCTCCTCTTCCTTTACCTCAGGGTACTCGTTGATGGTTTGTGATTTTCCCCTTTCTTCCACAACCCTTTCATCTTTCAAAACCCCAACCAAGCTCTCAAAATTATCAATAGCATACATTGCCCTGCTAAACTCATCTTTAGCATTAGGTATGGGATTGAAACAAGGTATTTTCTCCTCCTTACTTTTTACCATTTTAGAGTAGAAAATGTATGGTTCCTTTCTCTCATATTGTAATTCCAAATCAAAAATATTCTTGATGGTGTCCTCAGGAAAGTAGAAGTTGTGGAAAAAAGCTCATGTGTAATGTTTTTCCTTCATTTGAGAAATAAAAACCTCAGGATCATGATTCCTGGGGCACATAGTCCTTAGCCTATAAGGCCCAAGTAATTTATGCAACTCCTTCCATCCTCCCTTTGCCATAACTAAATTGAAAAATGTTGTATATTCAGGGAAGAAATAACCTTTCTTCTGTTCAGCTGGCAAGTGTACTTCCTGAGTGCCCCCCAACTACCTCATGATTTCCAAAAATCCAATTCTAAGGGGCACCTCCCTTGGCAGTACCTTTGGATTGACATTAGTGCCAAAAACCCTTCAAACTATGGTATTATGATAGGGGATAATATCTCCCCAATTGTGCATTATGTTCAATTCAGGCCTTCTCTCCATCGGCCTCAAGAAGTCATAAATTTCTTCTGGGATCCTTGGGGGGTCACGAACTAGATCCTCCCTTAATTTAGATCCAAAGATGATGGGGAGCCCTATACCTCAAGAGCACTCTTGCTATTCCCAAGACCTATTCTTTGGTCTTCTTAGGGTATTCCACTCTACCCTACTCAAGGATTTCTCCTAAACCCCTAACGCCTTATAGGTCTCTCCACCAATTTCAAAATCTTCACCAACACTCCCATTCCACCACTAGGCTTCCTTGAGCTCCACACTGACCCAAATGTGTCCTAAACACTCCAGGGCTAGGGTAAGGTGGTCTTTTTTTTCTTTAGGTGTTTTGACTCCTCACTTATCCATTTCATTGGATACTTTCACATTTTTCCCTTCGCTTTAAAGAATTTCTAGTTTCTAGGCCTTGTAGCCTTTTTGCCCCTTTTAGGCCTCCTAGAACCCGGTTTCTTGGCTTTTCTCAAAAAAATCCTTAAAAACCCCCAAATATTTTTGGATATTCCTTCTATTAGTACCCTAGGCTTCAAGATTTACTAGGTGTAAGGTTCTGCAAGTGTCCGTACATAGGACTATCCTCATACCCCTAATTTTAAGGGTTTTGGCTCATTTTCCCAACTTTGAGGGCTTCAATGTCCTCCTCAACTCTCCTCCTTGCACAAAAATGTCTATCATACATTTTCGAACACTCTCATGCTATTTATTGGCACAAACCAATCCATTTATCATCTTTCTTTACTATTGTCCTCTCCAAGCCACTAGCCAGAATGCACTTGCAATCGCCTAGTGTTTGATGAATTCAACTCTTCCATTGCAAACAAAGACTCCACACACACTATTTAAACTGTAAAAATAGTCCCCTACTTGATTCCAAGTGGCCATGGTATCCTTACCATGGGAATTCAAGTGGGGATCATGATTTTCAAAAACTGGCCTAAACCGGCTATAAGGCCAAAACTCAAAAACTTGCAAAACAAAAACAATTGAACTAAATGGCTAATATAATGCTTCACATAGTAAATAAGTGACACAATGGAAAGCCTCAAACCATAAAACAAGAACTTTCAATCCATCATTGATTGGATGAAGGCTCAAACACATAATTTTACTCAAAAGTTGTTGAATTCCAATCATAAAATATGCTCTCCAAGTCTCAATTCATGAAAATGAACTTCCAACCTAGGTATTAGGGTTTGGATGACCTTATATACCTTTCTCCCATGTTCTAGGACCCTTAGGTCGGGCTTAGAACATCATTAATGCCTTTTTTGAACTTTTAGGCCAAATTCTAAAGACAACATTGTCTATTTTTTCCTAATCTCTACACTAAGACTTTTCCAAACCTCAAGGATCTAAACCAACCTAATTTTTCCACTAAAAAACATGAATTCTACCTTGGGACTTTACATCATATTCCTTATTACCTTGGTGGTTGGCTAGAACCACCTACAAGCCAAAATTGCCAAGATCTTCCAAAAGACCTTAAGGTGCTCCTACACCATTCTCCCCCTGCAACAAAGAAGTTAAGGAACCTGTGGTCTCAAGAGATCCTCACTAATTCCATGCTTCTAAAAGTCACCTTCTGCTATCCAAGTAGCGTCTGACTCTGGTTGATGTTTCCACTTCACTAGGTGCTCCTTGTATGTCTTGTGCCTAGTCTTCTTTACCCTTGAGTCTAAAATCCTATCCACTTGTGGTCTAATCTGATTAGGTACCTTGAGTGCTTCCACATCCCTATTTATCTCATCATTGTACTATTCTTCATCCATTTCTAGTCCTTTATACTTCACCAAGTCTTTCACATTGAAGATAGGAGAAATAGACATCTCCTTGGGTAACTCCACCTTGTAAGCATTTGATCCATACTTAGCCAATACTTTACATGGTCCTATCCTCTTCATCTATAGCTTGCTTGGTATGCCTTTTTGTAACCTTGCTTTGTTCAAGTATACCATCACCATATCACCTATCTCAAATTGTAATTCTCTTCTCCCTTCATCTCTTTTAGCTTTCAACTTTTGACTAGCCTCTATCAATGTCTTCCTTACCTGCTCATGAACCTCTCTCATTGACTGAGCAAAACCATCAACATGACCACTAATTCCTTCATAACCTTTCAGATCTCTAAGCTCAAGTACACCCCTTGGATGTAAACCATCTACTATCTCAAATGGACTCTTACTCGTAGTCCTATTTGTGCTATCATTGTAAGCAAATTTGGCTTGTGGAATCACTTGTTCCCTTCCTTGTCCATAATCCTTAGTTAAGCATCTCAACAAGTTCCCAAGTACCCTATTGGTCACCTCTGTCTTTCCATCCGTTTGAGGATGATATGCTGAGCTATGAGACAAGTTGGTTCCTAACCTCTTCCAAAGAGTTTTCCAAAAATGCTCCATAAACTTCACATCTCTATTTGCAACTATGCTCCTTGGCAACCCATGTATCCTCACTAATTCCTTGAAGAATAGGTGTGCAATCTAACTTGCATCATGTGTTGTCTTGCATGGAATAAAATGGCTCATCTTGCTAAATATGTCCACTACCACAAACACACTGTCAAAACCAGTTGGTGTCCTAGGTAGCCCTACTATGAAGTCCATGCTTATGCATTCCCATGGTCTAATTGGGATGGGTAATGGCTGATAAATACCTGAATTTCTTGATGTTCCCCTTGCCTTTTGACATACTCCACATTGTTCAACACATCTTCTTACATCTCTTTGCATTTTAGGCCACCAATAGAACCTCTCCACTAAGTCTAGTGTCTTGTTCAAACCAAAGTGACCACTCAAACTGCCATTATGCTCTTCTTGGATTAGATTCTCCCTCATAGAACCTCTAGAAACACACAATTGATTCCCCTTAAACAATAAACCATTTTGCAAGGTGTAATCAGCATATTCACTGTGAAAATGGTTCTCAAAATTAGTACATACCTTGTATATTTCTGAGAAATCAGAATCTCCTTCATATAGATCTTTGAATCCTTCAACCCCTATGCTTTGTAACTGTATCTTTTGGACAATAAGAAACCTCCTACTAAGAGCATCAATAACCTTTTTGTTAACCCCCTTCTCATGCTTGATGGTAAAGGTGTATGACTACAAAAACTCCATCCACTTGATGTCCCTCAAACTAAGCTTCTCTTGGGTGTTGATGTAACTTAAGGCTTGATTATCAGTGTATACCACAAATTACTTTGGCAATAGGTAGTGCCTCCACTTCTTAAGAGCCTACACCAAAGCATATAGCTCTAAGTCATAGGATGAGTACCTAGACTTTTCTTCATTCAACCTTTCGCTAAAGAATGCCACTGGCTTGCCTTCTTGGCTTAGAACAGCCCCAACTGCTATGTTACTTGCATCACATTCCACTATGAATGGTTTTTCAAAACTTGGTAAAACTAGGATAGGTTGGGTAGCTATCTCCCTCTTCAATCTTTCAAATCCTTCATTGGCTTATTTGGGCCACACAAACTTAGTTTTCAGTCCTCCTTTGATGGTGTCAAGAACCGGTGCACAAATTTCACTAAACCTTCTCACAAACTTCCTATAGAATTGTGCCAATCCATGAAAACTCCTAACTTTAGTTCCTATCTTGGGAGTAGGCCAACTAAGAATGGCTTCAACCTTGCTCTTTTCCATTTTCAAGTTCCCTTGAGACACTACAAATCCTCGGTAAACTAACTCTTGCTTCATGAACTCACTTTTCTCAAGATTTATGGTGAGCTTATCTTCTTGAAGTTTCCTCAACACAAGTTCTAGGTGCTTCATATGTTCTTCTTTTTTTTTGCTGAAGATGAGGATATCATCTAGGTAGACAATGACAAAAACTCCTATAAAGTCCTTTAAGACCTCATTCATCACCCTCATAAAAGTGCTAGGTGCATTTGTAAGCCCAAATGGCATTAATAACCATTCATATAACCCTTCTATGGTTTTGAATGCTGACTTCCATTCATCTCCCTCTTTCATTCTAATATTATAATAGCCACTTTTCAAATCAATTTTGGAATATTACTTAGCACCCCCTAAATAGTCCATTAAATCTTCTATCCTAGGAATAGGAAACCTATATCTAATAGTTATCCTATTTATTGCCCTAGAATCAGTACACATTCTCCACTTATCTCCCTTTTTAGGTGCCAACACAATTGGAACAACACATGGACTTATGCTCTTTATGATCAGCCCTTGATCCAAAAGTTCTTGAACTTTCCTTGCTATCTCTTTGTTCTACTCCGGTGTCATCTTGTATGCAGCCTTGTTAGGTAGTGTTGCTCCTAGTATAAAGTGTATCTGATGACTAATTGCTCTCTTAGGTGGTAGTGTAGCTAGTGTACCTTCACAAATAATGTCCTTGAACTGGTCCAATAGGCGCTTCACTTCTGCTATCATAGGTAACTGATTAGGTAACTCCTCTTCCTTTGGCTTCAACATGATTGCATAGACAAATCCTTCTTCCTCCTTGATGTCTTTTAGGCACTCCTTTCCACTCATCTAAAGTGCACTAGATTTTGCCTTTTCCACTGTGGTTTCTTCTATCAAAGACTAAATTTTGTAAGTCACTCCATCCTTCTTGAATGAGTACTTATTCTCCTTGCCATGGTGTACTACCTCCCTGTCATATTCCCATTGTCTACCAAGTAGTATATGGCATGAATCCATTGGTAACACATCACATAGTATCCTATCATGATACTTTCCTATAGTAAACTCAACCCACACTTGTTCATTGACTAGTATATTCTGCCCCTTGTTCAACCAAGTAACCTTGTAAGGGCACACATGGGGTATCTTGGTGAGTTTCAACTTTTGTACTGCCTCCTCTAAGATGACATTATCAGTAGACCCCAAATCAATGATGACCTTGCAAACCTTTCCAAGTATCTTGCACTTGACTCTAAAAAGAGCTCTCCTTTGTTTGTGTTCATCCTCGGTAGGTGCTTTGATCAAGATCCTTCTTAACATCAGATTCTCACCTTTCTCTGAAACTAGACTCACCTCTGAATGTTAGGAGTAGTCCTCTTCTTGAACATAATTAATCTTCCTCTCACCTTGTGAAGATGTTGGCTTGTCAGGACACCTATAAGCCGAATGACCCAACTGTCCACAATTGTAACACTTGATGGAAGCAAAATGAGAACTGCTTCCAAAGCCTTCTGATCTGCCTCTTCCACCATTGTTAGAGCTTCTACCTCTGTATTCCCCTCTATTATTTGACTCATGGGATTGTTCTCAAACCTTGGAATCACCTTGGCTTCTGCTCTCATTGCTTCTTCCACCATAACCTCCTCTATGTCCACCTCTAGAGTCTCTACCTCCTCCTTTACCTCTCATATTGGAATCTTGTTTCTTTTTTAGTTTCTTTGACACCTTAATAGCCATTTGATAGCAACTATGGAGGGTAGTAATTGTGAAAAGACTCAACTCCTCTTGGATGCTCCATCTAAGATGTTTTGATACCTAGCAACCTTGATGCTTTTAACTTCTTGCACCCTAGATCTAAGGCTTAGTTTTTGGAACTCCTTTGTATATGCAGCTACATCTAACTCCCTTTATTTGAGATTTTTCCTCTTCTTGTGCAATTGGATCTCATAGTCCTCGGGTAGATAGTTCTCCTTTACTTTAGCCACCATAGTTGTCAAACTTCCTATGGGCTTCTTGCCTTCACCTCTCTTTCTTCTTGGAGGAACTTCCACCAAGTTAGTGCTTGTCCTCTTAGCCTTGATTTGGCTATCTTCACCTTTTGTGCCTCAATAACACCATCACACTCAAAGTGATTCTCCATTCCCTCAATCCATTCCATAACTAACTCTGCATTCATTCTTCCTATGAAAATAGGAATGCCTTCTAGTGCCTTGCCGCTCAATGCCTTCAATGCTTTGAGGAAGGGTTCCTCTTTTAATGGAGGATCAGGTTCTAGTTCTATGTCTTCCTCAATGTGATCCTTACCCTTGTCTCTAACCACTGCCAATTGTGCTTTCATCTTGCTTGCACTCTCTGCAACCACTTCTAGTTTTTGTTTCATTTCTTCCATAGCTTCTTCAAGTTGTCTATTCTTTTCTTGTTGCTCTATTAGATCTCTTGCCAATTATGCATTGGTCACCATGGTGTTCTCTCCTATGGATTCACTTCTCTCTAACATTCACTAATTTCAATTCCCAAGCCTTTATTGGCTCTGATACCAATTTGATGGGGGGCCCTATACCTCAAGAGCACTCTTGCTCTTCCCAAGACCTATTCTTTGGTCTTCTTAGGGTATTCCAATCTACCCTACTCAGGGATTTCTCCTAAACCCCTAATGCCTTATAGGTCTCTCCACCAATTTCAAAATCTTCGCCAACAGTCCCATTCCACCACTGCGTTTCGTTGAGCTCCACACTGACCCAAATGTGTCCTAACCACTCCAGGGCTAGGGTAAGGTGGTCTTGTTGTTCTTTAGGTGTTTTGAATCCTCACTAATCCATTTCATTGGATACTTTCACCTTTTTCCCTTCGCTTTCAAGATTTTCTAGTTTCTAGGCCTTGTAGCCTTTTTGCCCCTTTTAGGCCTCCTAGAACCTGGTTTCTTGGATTTTCTCAAAAATGGCCTTAACAACCCACAAATATTTTTGGATATTCTTTCTAGTAGTACCCTAGGCTTCAAGATTTACTAGGTGTAAGGTTTTGCAAGTGTCCATACATAGGACTGTCCTCATACCCCCTAATTTTAAGGGTTTCTAAGGTTTTGGCTCCTTTTTCCAACTTTGACGGCTTCAATGTCCTCCTCAAATCTCCTCCTTGCACAAAAATTTTTGGAATACATGTTCCCACACTCTCATTCTCTTTATTGGCACAAACCAATCCATTTATCAGCTTTCCTTACTGCTGTCCTCTCCAAGCCACTAGCTAGAATGCACTTGCACTCGCCTAGTGTTTGATGAATTCAACTCTTCCCTTGCAAAACAAGAATCCACACACACTATTTACAATGTACAAATAGTATCCTACTTGATTACAAGTGGCCATGGTAGCATTTCCACAGGAATTCAAGTGGGGATCATGATTTCCAAAAACTGGCCTAAACCGGCTATAAGGCCAAAACTCAAAAACTTGCAAAATACAAAACAATTGAACTAAATGGCTAATATAATGCTTCAAACAGTAAATAAGTGACACAATGGAAAGCCTCAAACCATTAGACAAGACCTTTCAATCCATCATTGATTGGATGAAGGCTCAAACACAAAATTTCACTCAAAAGTTGTTGAATTCCAATCACAAAATATGCTCTCCAAGTCTCAAATCGTGAAAATGAACTTCCAACCTAGGTATTAGGGTTTGGATGACCTTATATACCTTTCTCCCATGTTCTAGGACCCTTAAGTCAGGCTTAGAACATCACTAATGCCTTTTTTGAACTTTTAGGCCAAATTCCAAAGACAACATTGTCTAGTTTTTCCCAATCTCTACGCTAAGACTTTTCCAAACCTCAAGGATCTAAACCAACTAAACAACATGAATTCTACCTTGGGAATTTACATCATAGTCCTTATTACCTTGGTGGTTGGCTAGAACTGCCTACAAGCCAAAATTGCCAAGATCTTATGAGCATAGAAACCCTTATGGAAAGTTACATAATCAAACTTATGAGCATGCATGTCAAGAATCCTAGTCCAATATTGGATAGGCATTTCAATGTTTCCTACCTTCTTCTTTAATTCCATATATTTTGTGAACACAGCCTAACCCCTATATAGAAACATGTGGATTAACAAGGAATACCATCTGAATCCAACCCAATTCTTCCCCTCCTTTAGGGCTACAAGACCCGTGTGCATCTTCTCTGCCAAATAAGTGGAAAAATCATATATTACATTAAAACCTAGGTGATGGAGATTTACTGCCATATACATTATATTAGTAGGCAAGGTTTTCTTTAAGCTGGCTCCCAGAACTTGACATGAAGCACAAATAGTCTTCTTGAAATAACTGGCGAAATAGTCCACCGGAAAAGGTTCGGGCTTATTCCTGCCAATTACTACCTTCTTCAAATTTTTTCCTCTTCCTAAGATTTCCAAACAAGGTATTAAAAAGGATGTTCTGAACAAACCCCTAGTATCTCTATATTCTTGTCTGAAAACTTCCAAGTCGACAGGTACCATATCCTTACTCCATTCTTGCAATTTGAAAATATTTGAAATTTCTTCTTTGGTTATCTTAATCATCTGCATACTAACATGTGTTCTGACAATTCGGGCCACTGGGTCATATCTAGCAGCAATGTCCTTTAAAAGATCTACATCCATATAAATATTAGGAACCACCAATTTACCCAAGTCTAACCTCCATGGATTACACAAAGGAATCGACAAATTCCTATTCCCAAACCAATTGTTGAACAACTGCCACCTGGTGTATGGTAACTTGGCATCTTGAATTGCACATTGCTTGTCTATCAATCCTTCCAAGATTTGAGGCCCATAGAACAAAACCTTTCCCTCCTGCTTCTTGCTAGTAGAGGGTTGTAACAAATCAATGATATCTTGGGATAAAGACCTAGTAGTGGTTTTAGAACCAGAACTTCGGGCCTTGGGTGCCATTTATACTAGACTAATGATAATTCAAACTAGGGTTTTCTTATTTTTAGGTAGCAAATAATTACAATTTTCTCCTTTAGCCTTTACAAAAAATTCTTCAATATTCAAAAATCCCTAGCAATTATCTAGACAAGCTGTAAAAGCGAATCTATTCAATCAATTCTTCAAGAACAGAAACATGAAACAATCACGAATTGCCCAGCAAGCAACCATAAAATCTTCTGAATTTACAAGAAATGGCATACGTGCTACTTACGGTTTCAATCGCAGAACATCTAGGGCAGTGAAATTGAGAAATCATAACCATAGCTTCCTTCACTCGATACCAAACAATTCTTCCTCAATGTAGACATACAACACGGAAATAGTAATTCACAAATTTTAGCATTTAATTATGAAGGCAGAGCCGAACTCAACCATTACTATTCACTCATGAGAGATAAAATGGCTATAGTACAATACCAGTTTATTTTTAAATCGAGCCATTAATCAATCGTAATGTTGGCTAGGAGAACGGCTCAGATTTAGTCAAAATAGTTTGAAAATGCCACGTTCTCCCTCCAGTCACCAAATAGATAGGATATTCACCTACTGAGCACCACATTAGCATGGAAATGGGCCCCATCTTTGTTATCAGCGCACAGCATCGGAGTCCACACGTCACCAAATCACACACCTCACAGCATTATTGAAACTACAGATTTAATTGCGTGAGGTCAATGAGGAACGACCATGATGCATCGATACGGAAATAGCTGTCAGCGTCAACCTTCATCATCAGCGAGCAAAACTGGTCCCCACCATCAAATGTGATAGATGATAGCATCTCGCATGCCTCACACCATATTTGTGACATTAGCAAAAACCTTGCGAGGTCTGTGAGCAACGGTCAAGATTGAAATCACTTCATCTAATGGACGCACAATCTGCACATGCAAAAAGGTTATTTCGCCTATTTTATTATTTCCTAAGTCTGGGTCGGCATCAACCTTCATCATCGATCAGCGAGAAAAACTGGTCCCCGCCATCAAATGTGATAGATGGCAACATCTCGCACGCCTCGCACCATATTTGTGACATTAGTAGAAACCTTGCGAGGTCTGCGAGCAATGGTTAGGATTGAAATCACTTCATCCGACGGCCGCCCAATCTGCACATGCAAAAAAGTTATTTCGCCTGACTTTATTATTTCTTAAGTCTGGGTCAATCCATGCCCCATGATTTAAGAACAAATTTGAGCCATCGTTTGTTGTTGTCCTAGGCGATGTCCCCTTCTCCCTTATAATAGTTGTTTTATTTTGCAAGGGGTGTTTTTAATGACCGTCGATCTTCCTACGATTGACCGTGACCGCTGCTCGCGATATCGCGATGACATCACCGTTGGTTGTTTGGTGATTGCGATATCACGGGTGAGCACCATGTATCCCAATCCGCTGATGCTGAAAAGGGATTAATAAAGCATTTAATATCTGTGTCAGACTTAAATATTTTATAAAGTGGGTTACTAAAACAGCTGCTAGATGCATGTGCTTGAGATCGACGGTGATGTTATAATCTTGGTAAAAAGTTGCTCAATGGTTATGTTTGGTGCTACTGACTGCTGTGTTTTTAATGACCGTTGATCTTCCTACGATTGATCCTGATCGCTCCCCATGATATCATGATCACATCACTGCTGGTGGTTTGGTGATTGCGATATCACGGGCGATCGCCACGTGTCCCAAGCCGTTGATGCCGAAAAGAGATTAATAAAGCGTTTAATATTTGTGTCGGACTTAAATACGTTATAAAGTGGGTTACAAAAATAGCTGTGAGATGCACGTGCTTGAGATCAACGGTGATGTTATAATCTTGGTAAAAAGTTGCTTGACGGTTATGTTTGGTGCTGCTGACTGTTGTGTTTTTAATGACCGTCGATCTTCCTATGATTGATCCTGACCGCTCCCCGCGATCTCATGATGACATCACCATTGGTTGTTTGGTGATTGCGATATCACGGGCGATCACCACGTGTCCCAAGCTGCCAATTCCGAAAAGGGATAAATAAAGCATTTAATATTTGTGTCAGACTTAAATACGTTATAAATTGGGTTACTAAAATAGCTGTGAGATGCACGTGCTTGAGATCGACGGTGATGTTATAATCTTGGTAAAAATTTGCTCAACGGTTATGTTTGGTGCTGCTGACTATTGTGAGTGAACACGATCGCCGATGGTAGGAATCAACTATTGCCCACCATTGCATGATCCAAAGATGCAGGATGTTTAGTGATCGCTTTATCATGGGTGGGTGCCATGTGTATTCCTTTGGCATTGCCTTCTGTGGTGGGCCCTCGATGCTAACATGGAGATTTTGTCAGCCCTTTTGAAGATGGTTGTTCAATGATCTGACAAAAATAAAAGATCGACGACTGAAGTTTAAATACACATCAAATGCGATTAGAGCCATTGGCATGGCATGCAAATGAGCTTTAATGGCGGATGAGACGTCTACTGGCTCAATTTAATCAACATAAAGTATCTGCTCTTTTTTTATCTTCATCACAAAGGCATTCAAGTATTTTCCAAGCAATTCAGAGCCAGAGATAAAGTTTTTCGAACGATCATAGTGAAGTTTGGTTCTCTGCAAGGCACGAAATCCCGTGAGTTATTTTCTAAATTGTTGGGTTAATTTGACTAAGTCTTTGCGAAGGGTTCTATTGTGCTGGTCAAGGGGTTTTGTTAATTAATGTCGTAGGTTTACTGGTTCATTTGAATTATTGTAATTGCATAGTTGTGTTGGATTTTTGTGTTCTAGGTACCCCTAGTTTCTTCGAGGATTTGATTTTTTAAGAGAACCCCTAGTTTTTTAAGATGGCACCACCGAAACAGCACTCTAGCCATGTTGATTATTTGAAGAGGAATTTGTATGATGACTTCCTGGATCAACTCCCATTGTCAACAAATGACAGGAAGAGTGGTTTGGTTTTAATGAATGGAAAGACCCTAGGCGAAGGTCTAGTGTGCAAAAATTATAACATTGCGGATGCCAGGATTCCTATGATTGGTCTTAAAATTTTTAGGCTATGGTATGGATAGTGAAACTTACCTCACCCCTTCTCTAATGCTTGGAGATACAACATGGGGAAACTAACAGTGCCAAATGTGTTCCCTGATGTTGACTTGCTCAGAGCAGTGGCAGCACGGTATGATCCTGTGACAAGGGTCATAAGGGATAATGATGGTGGAATTCTGCTAAGCATAAATCTAGATACGATTCAATTTTTTTTTTATTTGACTAATTATAGCCCTTTCTTAGTCCAAATAGATTTTGAGGAGATGAAGGAGGAGTACGAAAGTTCAAAGCCTCTTTTTAGATCAAGGTTGCTTCCTCCTCACCTAGCCAGGGTGGGCAGTTCAACAATTCTTATCACTCCAAATGACCAGGAGCCTTTCAGGCTGAGCTGTTTTGCCAATCACTTCCTGGAAACATTTTATTCATTGTGCCAAATTTTAGGGTTCACCCTAATACTATGATGCCAATTACGTACATATTTATTGGAGCCTAGATTCAGCATCCCAACTTCTCTATGGTATATGACTTTGCATCATTCTTGTCAGATAATATGCATGAGGGTTTGATGAAGCTGCATGTGGGGGATACTGGGACTCCTTTTTTCTGGTACTCCCTGTTGATGCATATGTTCCTGTACAAGAATATTTTTTTCTTCTCAGAAAAAATGGAGTTGAGGCAGGAGGTGAATGGAGAAAGGTTACCAATACAGGTGTGGAGTGCAAATTTGTCTTACACCAGGGGAGGTGCCAGCTTTGTGTAGTTTGATAACTGCTTTGCATCTAGACTCAGGGCTCAGTTGGTGGTAAATGTGCCAAGAGTCCCTAAAGATTTGCATGACTTCCTCCGACTGAAGGTGAGGAAGCCTAATTTAAAAGTGTGTCACAATTGGGGTGATATCATCTTGTACCCTGTAAGCACTATCTTGAGGGTGTATGATTTCCATGGAACCCCTCATATCCTCCCTTTTAATGTACCATCAAGGATGGGGTTTGCCGAAGTTATGTGGCAACTAGGTTGTATTCATGAGGACAACCTAACAAAGAAAGGAAAAGGGACTTTGTTCCCTGACTACAGTGTTGTTTCTGATTTTGTCTATTCCAAGGGAGGATGGGTCCACTTCAAGAGGTTTTTTGATGACTTCAATTTGAGGAATGGTCCTAGGAGACAACATGACCCTGAGGGATTCTTTGCATTGTTCAGAAAACAAATTAAAGGTGGAAAATTTGCACATGAATTCAACTTTCCTAAGGACCTAATCAGAAATGAGTTTGATTTGAATAGGCAGGAGTTGAATAAAGAAAAATGGATTGCATATGAAAAGTTGCTGGCTATAATACATAAAATGGATCCAAAATATGATCCATTAATGGATTTCACTCCATTTCACAAGAGAATAGACTTCTTAATGGCTAATTTCAAAAATATCATGGGAACCTTGATGACCAAGAGGGTCAGTTTGGAATTAGATTTTGGTATAGAAAGACTAGATGTGGGGCCTGAAGAAACAAGGCCAGCTTATCAGCCACCAGTTGACATGCCTCTATACAAGAGAAAGAGGAATGTGAGTAGTGATGAGGATGAAGGGGATAAGAAGGGAAAACAAGTCATGTAAGCATTATCACAATTGGGTCCAATGATTAGAGCACCTGGAGGGATAAGGATTGTGGATCTAGATTCACCACCAAGAGGTGATCCTATAGTGTTACCATCAGAGCCAAGCCCTAAGAGGCAGAGAGTTGAGGAAACACATGAAACTCTGATGGATGAGATAATTGTGACTGATCAAGACATGTAGGTTGGTATCTCTTCCCCTCCTAGATCAACACAATTGGTGCTTTCTGACATGGATGTAAAGGGGCAATGTGTACATGATGCCAGGATGGAGGCCTGCAAGGCATTCTTCGACAATGATGCATTTGTAAAGACTTCTGTATTCTTCCAACTAGTTTGGAGGATGAAACTAGAAGAGTACCAGAACAAATGCAAGAGTAGGAGAGAATCGAGACCTGATAGGTCTAAGTAGGAAAACGATGATGAGGTCAAGGCCAAATTAATGGAAGAATTCAAAGGCATCACTCCTGAGGAGGGAAGAAGAGTTGTGACTCAGGCTGGTGTCTTACTTTTTCTTGAATGGGACATAGCTAATGCGGTTGCATTCAATGCTATCTTACAGTCCAAGCACCTTATACAAAACAGTGAAGAAGAGGTTAAGGCAACTCTGTAGGACTCTGCCTTTAGTGAGGAGTATGAAATTCTAGCCATATGGGCATTGGCACCCCAGGGAAAAAACCCAAATGTAACTGATATTAGCCCACACCTAAGGGGAGGGATAATCATCAAGAGAGGTTCTAAAACTTCAACAACAGAACCTACAAGCCTGATAGTAAATGTGGCCAAATTGGCCCAAAAGACAGCTAAGAGAGAAGAGGTTGAAAAGAAGAGTTTGATGGAGAAATACAATATGATAATTGCAGAATATAGTAGGATGCATCAAAGGAATGTTGAGATGCAATTTGAAGTAGATAGGTTGAAATATGGGTAGGTGGGAGAATCCTTCAGTGCTCTTGGTATCAGAGCATTACCTTCTATTGTAGGATCGGTCCCCCTACTACTCCAATTGTTTCAACTCCGGGATCCCCCATCCAGGCACCTGCTCTCAGTCCTACACTAGGGCCAGTTGAAGAAGAAGTTGAATATTCTGTGGATCCCACCAAGAAGAAAATGTTGAATAGGATCACAGAATTGCAAGCTGCCTTAAAGGCAAGTGAGGATGATGCAATTGCCAAACAAAGTGAGGTGGTTGAAATAGTTTTGAGGCATCTTAATGAAAAGGTTCATGGTAAATTACCATCTGTATATTCTTTGTATTCTTTATTCTTGGATGGAATAAAAAATATCAATAGGGATCGAGAAATAGTTTTGCCTTTGGCTGAGAAATGGATCCCTACGGCCAATGATTTGGATATTATGTACAAAGCTTCTAGGTTTGATGCGGACAATAGGACCTAGTCATTGAAGCCTACTCAAAACTTTGTAAAATCATTGAACGGATTCCAGGCCGTACCTGATGATTTGAGTAGAAGAATTAGGGAGCTGATAAAGAGATTTGATGATTGGAATGATACATTTTTGCCAGACATTATTGATGCACAAGGAAATGTTAAGACATTGAAATAGTGGCAGGATGGGGTAGAAGAAGTTATCAATGTACAAATCAAATCGATTTGTGATTATTCAAACTATGATTTGCTGGTAAATAGTATGGATAAGATAATTAACACCGGCACATTCTTAGAGTTTTTTGAAAGGGAAGCCAATCAAGTTGCAGTGAAGTTTACACCTTACAATACTAAGGTGAATGAGGTAGTGAATTTTGGCTGGCCAATGAATGAGGAGTATCAGAGATGGGTGGACAAGTACTTAACCGAAGAGGAGTAAAACAGTGTCTATTACCACAGGATGGATGAAGGAATGCAAGACGATGATGCAAACAATTCTGGAGACAGCCATAGGAAATGATTTAACAATGGACAGGGCATGTGAACAGAATGAGAAGATGTTCAAAATGTAGATAGCCATAAGGAATGCACTGGAGGATGCTGATACACACAAGCGGCCAACTTACCAAGATTATCTGTTAAACATCTATTTATGGCTAAATAGAGCATAATTTCTAGTTTATTATTGTTGTTAAGAAAAATAAATTTCTCAAAGGATGCGCCCTTTCACAATTTTGATATATTTATATCTATTTCATAATGTAAAATAGATATAGGTAGATAGGAGAAAGATACAATAGATAGTTTGCAATGAAACTTTCCTTTAAAAGACTCAGATGCATGTATGAATTTTGATGAAGTTAATGAAGATGTCTGAACTTGTGGCTTAATCTTGGTATCAACTGTTTGTGGAATTATGCAGTTATCTGGTTGTCTCCATTTTGATGCTTTTCTGTTGTTTAAATTGATATATCAAACATATATATATTCAGCTTACCAATACAAATTTGTTGTATTTGTGTGATGTGATTATTTGGTTCTTTCATGTAAATATTAAACCCTTCTAGTCATTCACAGTAACTGAAGAGTATTAATTGGATCAATAAGAAGAATCACATAACTAGGATTGTCATTCTATCTCAAGTAGAGTTTGTCAGTCATTTACTTGCACATTTATACAAGTTATAAACTACATATGTGTGCCAAACACATTGAATTATTGCCATCATAGATTACACTTTTATAGATCTTCATTAGACTCCATACACCCAACAAGGCAATGGTCTCACGCTTTCATCTTTTGGTTTATCCATTTTATTTTTTACATCTGTTAACTGAACATATTCTAATGTAATTCTAATATAATTAAAATTGAAAACATCATAAATTAATTATGTAACCACATAAGTCAAATATAATTCTATCAAGAAATTATTATCAAATAAATAATACAATCACATATCTCATACATTTCAATGTCATTGATCCTCTTCTTCATCCAGCTCTTTGTCTGTATCATCCGATCTAGATTCAACATTGTAAGGATTGGTCATATCATCATCATCGTCATTGATATCAATTTCGATAATGTCATCATCCACATGGATATCATCTTCATTAACATTAACTCCTACATCATCATGATCTAGTTCCTCCTCTTCGACATCTTCGTCAGGCACATCATCAATTAACTATTGATCCTGATCATCATCTACATCATCTTCTATTTCTTTAGTATCTTCTTCTTCCACCACATTATACTTTACTAGCCTTCCTCTTGGATCATGTCTAACAACATATGACCAACCTACTTTACTTGGAACCTCTGAGTAAAATACTTGCTCACATTGGCTTGGAAGAACATAGGGATCATTTCCAGGTCGCTCAAAATACCTTGTATTAACCATGGTAAATCTATTATCACGTTCAATAACAGTTCTCTCAGGATCATTTTCATTCAATCATAGCCTATACCATAGGACAACAAACAAAACTAATTTGAAGGAATTAAAGTCACACTCAAGTATATCATCCAAAATCCCATAGTATTGATTTTCTGAGACTTCTGGATATATGTCGCTTCTAGATGAAACATTAGTCACTTGGAAGACTGCAGTTATCCCAGAATCACAAGTTTTCTTCGTGTCATCCAACTTTTTGATTCGAAATTTATGACCATTGCACCACATAGCCTTGTGGTGTTTCACCTACAATATGTCAAACATGTAAAACTTATTGCAATATTGTCAGTTGATAAACATATTTATTCTTGGCCGAATGTATGCAATGAAAAAAATGTCAACATATATATACATCAATATAATTGAAAATAATTAAATAATATGGGTGATTAATATATTTATACATACCTGTTTATCTCTTAAACCATATGCTAAATCAATTTCCCTTGGTGTAACATTGGAATCTCCATTACAATGAGCTTCTTTAACCAATGAAGCCACACCTTCCCATGTTAATGCATGACCATATTGTTGAAATCATTCAATCCATCCCATCATCCAATCAGGATTGTTTGCGACGTACAAATGTAGTGTATCCCACTCTCGACCAACTATATCAAAAAAAAATGAAATTCACAAATGACGTATAATTAGTTAATTACCACGATATACGACCTTAATTTATAATTGATGAATATTGAAGATTAATAATTAAATAAGTACAATATACATAGAAACCAAATGTAAAATTTATTCTAATTAATCTCCATGACCATCTCATAATTACCTATCACTTTCCTCAATCAACCTTTCCCCATCAAGTACTCCCCTTCGAATTTGTTAATGGAGTTGGGATCCCAAATGTGATCTATATGGATCTTTGCTGCAAACTTAGGAAGATATTCAGTAATGTACACCATGGTTTGGTATACCATGTATCCCTCCACCATAGAACCCTCGGGATGTGCTCTTTTTCTAACCAAAGCCTTCAAAAATTTCAAGTTCTTCTCAACCGTCCACATTGACCTTGTGTGTACAGGTCCACACAATTCAATCTCCTCAACTTGGTGTATGAGGTAGTGTTCTTGTGCATTGAAAAATGTCGAAGGTAGACACTTTTGCATTTCACACATTAGACGAGGAATTCTTCTCTTCCAATAATTTATATCTTCTTTATGGATTTCTTTAGATGACAGCCATCTACAAGTGATTCAAGGCACAAATATATTAACGAGATTTAACAAAAATATACAACGAATTGAACAAATATCGCTACTTACCTCATGTATTTTCCAAGATCATATATAACTTGTTTGACATTGTTGTCGAAGTTGTCTGGGAGATATAGAGGTAGAACGTACTGCAACAATTATAAAATGATCTTTTCATTAATATTTTTCCAAAAGTAGTAAACATAATACACTGAAAAGTACATGTAGTAAACAAATATACATATAATATACCAAAATAATTACCTTAATGAAGGTATGCCAATCATTCATTTTCATCCCTGACCCAAATTCACCTTTCTTTGTTATGATATTGTTTATGTTCGCAGCAAATCCTGTGGGAAATCAAATTTTTTGTATGACTTGTTTTATAGCATTGCTTTGCTACTCTGTTAATAACCAAGGAAGGGCACTTATATTAATTTGGTCTCCATTGCTATTTAATTGAATGACATTTTTCATTGCATGACTGGCTTCTTGAATGTCACTACAAATTTTGACAGTTTTTTCTTTGTCATGCCTTCCATCCAATATTTTCCATAATATTTCTGTCATATTCTTTCTGATATGCATTGCATCAAACAAATGCACAATTTGTAGCTACTCATAGTAGGGCAACCTACTAAATTGTCTGGGATAAATTTTCAGTCCCTGTGGAAGCAGACCATTAATGCCTTAATGACCTTCATGAAGCATATAAGTTAAACAAATTAACGATAATCATTGTCAATTACATCATGAGTAAACACAACACAATATAAAAATAGAAATTCAAAACATATCATAAATGATAGATAAACAATTTGATTTGATGTATAACCTTGACGATTAATTCTATAATATTCCAACTTCCATAGGCGAGGTGCCATTCTTCGTGGTTTTGATGTAGTCTCTTCTTTCCCATTGAAAAGATGTTTTTCAGTAGTTTGATACTTATGATTTATGTGGAGGAAGTGCCTATACTCATCAAACACGTGCTTTCCTAAACTTGTTGAACGATGAGATTTCATCTTTGGACCACAAATTGGACATGCAAATTTTCCCTTTGTTTGAAGACCTGTGAATCATATATAATTGGATTAAATATGTCAATTTTTATAATTATATATAATGAATAGATTATTTAAAAAATATGCATGATATCTACTTCATAAAATTAAATATTGTTAAAGTCATGCAGTCGAACGTTATAACATACCAGAAAAATGTGTTAGCCCTGGGGCATCATGAATTGTCCATACAAGCATTGCATGGAATTAAAATTGTCTTTGTCCTATTGGTCTAGATACATTATACATAGTCACGCCATTCCATAACTTTGGTAACTCGTCAATAAGAGGCTCAATATATACATTCATATCTTTAACTTGGTACTTACCTAGTTGCATGAACATAAACATTACATAATTATTATAATCATTTTACCGCAATATATATAAATTCATGTACATGACTATTAAATGAAAAAACATATAAGTCATTATGCAACAAATAAGACAAATGAGATGCTACTACGTTAAAGAAAATTGATGTAAATAAATACCTGGAACAATCATTGCCAACATTATGTGCTCCCTCTTTATTGACATCCATGGAGGAATGTTATTATTGATAACAAAAACAGGCCACACCGAGTAAATAGATCTCAGCTCTCCAAATGGATTGACACCATCTGCTACTAATGAAAGCCTGAGATTACGAGGTTCTTCTTTAAAGTGTGGCCTTTTTTCCTCCATGTCCCTAAATGCAGAACTATCCGTAGGAATTCGAAGAATCTCATCTCCACTTCTATTTCATGCATGGTAATCCATAAATTGCGCTAAGCTTTCACACCTAAATAATTGTTGCATACATGGAATAATGGGAATGTAACGAAGAACCTTGCAAGGCACCTTTTTTGTTAGTTGATCTGTTCGATATCTACTAATATGACATTTCGGGCATTCTATTGCAAATTCATGTTGTTTATGATATACAATATGATCATTGGGACATACATCTATTTCTTGATACTCCATTCCAATATCTTTCATAATGCCAGATAAATATCGATATGAGCGAGGTAAAATATTTGATGGTGGTAACAAAAAATTCACCAATCAATCTACAACAAAAAATAATTTCTTAATATAAAGAATATTAATGGTACATACTTCATCCTTTATTTACTAGCGATGAACTAACAACAATTAAAAAAGATGAAAAAAGATGACATATATGACATACCTTAACATCCACGAGATTGCTATGTTGGATAAACCATTCATAACCTTCAAGTTCACCAACAACAATACAACAGAGAGAAGATTTGTTTGGGAGCCTTCATAAAGGGGCTCATATGCCTTCTCAAGTACAAGTAAATCATGAACATCATCAAAGTCATCTCGATCAAGATGATCAAATGTGCCACTACATGTGTCATGGATCAATGTATTTGTACCATCATCTTCAATTGTGTTTTCCGGCACATGATCATCTTCTTCCATAGGATCATTAACTTCATCTTCGATATTCACAGCTCCATGTTCCTCCACTTGCAAAACCACATTCTCCGGGCCATGATAATCCATATCATGTGCCATAGGGTGCCCCACCTTTATAATAATGACATACACAAAGAAACCATGATCATGATCAAGTGATTTTATATATATATATATCAAATGTTAAAACAATATAAACATTTACAAATTCAATCAATATAAACACATATAATAAACAACTTACCAATGGACGATAACCATGCCCCCCTTCAACGTGACCATGCTGCCTACAATGTTTCTCAGCTATTGTGATTAAAATCCCTCTCATCTTTAAGCCCTTGCAATTATTGCAAGGAAAATAACATTTCCCATCACCCTTTCTTATGAATCTAGCCCACAATCTATCAAGTGACTCTTCATTTTGTTATGGACTAACATTATCTAACATGATTTTTTTTTACCAAGCTTGAATATTTAGATCTTCAAAAAATATCAAAATCACACTCCAATAATTTTTAATCATACACAGGTAACACAATATAATAATTATGATATTTTACACCAAAAAAAATCGGCATCCAACCACCCCTGCAAAAGAGAAGATAGTTTGAAGTTAATGACCCCAAAAAACACTTTCAAATGCTAATTCTAGAAATTATTAAAATTTGATTTTACTATGATTTCCAACTGTTAGACTCCTAAAATCTGAATATTGAACTTGCACAACAAAATCTAGAAATGAAATTCTCAAAATGCAGCTAATAGGCATCAACAATTAAGGCCTACTCAAGACTTTGTGAAGTCATTGGAAGGTTTCCAGGCTTTACCTGATGATTTCAGTAGGAGGATTAAAGAGTTTTGATGACTGGAGTGACACAACTTTACAAGATATTGTAGATGCCCAAGGCAATGCTAGATCACTACAACAATGGTAGGATAGGGTAGATGAAATCATCAATGAACAAATCAAATTGATTTGTGATGACTCGGATTATGACATGTTGATGAGTAGTATGGATAAAATCATTAAAACTAGCACATTTTTGGAATCTTTTGAAAGGGAGGTGAATCAAGTAGCAGTAAAGTATACACCTTACAATGCCAAGGTAAATGAGGTGGTAAATTTTAATTGGCCAATAGATGAGGAATAGCAAGGATGGGTAGAAAAGTACTTAACTGACCAAGAATAGGACAGAGTCTACAACCGGCAGTTAACAGCTCAGCAGTTATGGTTATAACAAATTTTGGCTATGTCTTGGTGGCATTTTTGGTGCAATTTTTCAAAGTTTGGAAAATGAAACAGTTCTTCTCCAGTGGACGGGATGAACAAGAAGATTCTCTAGAGACTCAGCTGGTTTAACCAATTTTTGAAATGTCATAAGGCTGTCCAAGTGACTAGTGATAGGTGTATTTTTGGTTTGATGCTTGTTGCTCCTTCATTTTCCCTATAAGAAGGATTTGAGGACTAGAAATACAGGTTACCAAGTTAGATATCTTTAAGTCGAGTCTAAGTGAAGTTGCAGAGAAAATTTGTAAAGAGCCTGATATTATAGTGAAGATACTATTCTTAGGTTTAGTGTCATTCTGTTGTAGGTTTTAGTTTCATGGGTACTTAATTTTCAAGACAGTACTAGCATCTGAATGAAAATTACTCATTTCAAAGTCATGTATCTCCATTGTATGAATGTATTATTATCTTGAATAAAATGATCAAGGGTTATTCTGTTCATCTCACTGTTATAGTGTGTGTAATTCTTATTTTGGCTTTAATTCAAGGAATTAATTAAAATGCTTGAGTGAGGTTATAGGTGACTATGTTCATATAAGGATTTGATATGTAGTATTGGGTTAGAGATTGATGGTATTGTAAGGCAGTATTATCTTAGATTTTATATGCTATGTGTCTAGAAGATAACCTTGGTTATAGTAAAAAACAACCAACACCTTTGATATTATCTAGCTATAGCTCCCAAATCTATTGAAAATTGATCATTAGGGTTAAAATTGAAACCTTGCAAATATAATCTTTGTCCAAATCCATCAAGAATTTTCCGTCAGTTATAAACAATTCCCCTATAAAGAATTTGTGAAGTCAGGTCTAAAATCTAGAAATGAAATTCTAAAAATGCACAAGACTAAAAATGAAATCTAATGAGATGTTGCTTTAAAATATGATTTTCAAACTTGGAAGTACAAATCTGAATTCACAAATGAATTCTAGAAAAAGACAATGACTACCCTCAACTTGTCAATATCTTCTTGAGTTTCTTCTGATTTTCCCCAAGAAAACCGTCAAGCAAAACATTGTCGCAATAAATAGTCGAGCTCATTTTTATTTATGCTCGCCACAATTTAACTTTACAGGTTCGTCAAAATTTCAGTGAAAGATCTTCGTCGAAACGTAGACGAAAAAAATGGTTCGTCAAAATTCTGACGAACGTCGGGGATAAAATTTTTAAAAAATGAAAATTTGCACAAGTGCCCGACGATACATCTGATTATATAGCTTTCGTCAGATTTTGCAGTCAAATGGGTTAGTGACTGTCACAAAAATATAAAGAAGTTGTCTAAGCCTTGAGAACACGAATTGAAGAGTATTGGAAGAATAAAACAAGGCCATCTCCAAATCAAAGGGATGTGGTAAGAAGGAGAATCGGTAGTCGAAATCGTGAGCCACATCCAAAGCATTTTTTGGATATGACTCAAACCCAATTTTTTCATAAATTTGAAAATGATTATCCTCAAATTAGTATTTCTCAAAGATTTTTTGAAATGCTTAAACCTTTTTATGGCAAGATAAATCACACACGCACTACTTGTTGTTGTAGACTACATATTGATTTTTCTAACGATTATGATGTTTATTGTTATATATGTGTAGATTTGCATACTAACGATGTTTTGTAAGATTGTGGGATAGAAGCCCCACCAAAATCTTCAAGAGAGTTCTTATCAAAAAAATTATGTGAAATAGAGGATGGCCAGATATTCTATAGGACAACATGTTTGGAAGGTTCATGCGAGCATTGCGGTGGCTTCCAACGTATGCCGGTATGTCAACATATGGAAAGCACAGATGAGGTGGGACAAAAACTAGTAGAGTTCGGGAAGTATAAAATAGTGGCATATGCTACAAAAGATGGGTCTCAAGCAAAAAGGTGTGATTTGATTATTTGAGAAGATTCCAGTATACCAATTTATGACCACATTTCATGACAGTATACTGTCTGAGTATGCAATGCATACCTATAGAGCCCAATGGTTGGACACGTAGTTCAAGCTATGTAAGGACACCTTTCTAGTTGGAAGCATAGTATCCGTGGTTGACTTTCTAGAGAACTACACTCTATAGACACAACATGAGGTGCAGTCACAGTATTACAACTCCACACAAGTTTCGATATTTGTGCACATAGCATTTATTCATGCATTAGATAGTACAGATGAGCAAAGGAAGGTATTGAGGGAGTACCACTTTTACATTAGTGATGATCACACACATTCTCCAGAGTTCATGCAAGGTTGCTTCCAAATGTTCTACAGTGTTTTGGCTCAAAGGGGCATAGAATACGATCAACATATAATATGGTATGATAACTGTGTAGCACAGTTCAAGAACTCGTGCATGTTCTACTGGTTGTGCAAGATGCATGTCATTATAGGTGTTCAACATATGTGGAAATTTTGTGAGGCTGGACATGGAAAGGGGGAGCATGATGGTGCAGGAGCATGCATGAAAAGACTATTAGCATGAGAAGAGTTAAAGTATAAAGACAGCGCAAATTTGACAGATGCAAAATCAATCGTCGAGTGGTGTAATGCTTTGATGGGTCTAGGTAATGAAGGTACATCTTTAGTTCGTAGATTTTTGTGGTTGATGGATGATACTAACATTGCACCATATGAAGATTATTGTACACTAATAGGATCAAGTGAGGTACACTCTTTCCTTAGCTCAAATGCAGGTTCATGGAGTATCAATACACAAAGGATGGCATGCTTTTGTTCTTCATGTACAATGCAAGCCTGGAATGATTGTGAGTCAGGGGAGTGGGTTGACAAATGGTTCACAAGTTATCAAAGCCCACTTCACACGTATCGCCCTCTGATGGCATTGGAACTAACACAGATGGAATCATCAGTCGACTTTGACCACATATCAGATCTAGTTCAACCAGGTGATATATCTACTTTCTTAGTTGTTGAGATTCCATATTGTTATCTTACTTTGTACTGTATTCGTAATGTTGACAAATTTCAAGAGATTTTTTGCATGTATCAATGCAGGGCATGTTTATGTAGTTATTGCAGATGAAGACAATGAAAAGGGAATAGACTATTACTTGTGTCATTGTGTTGAGACCAAAAAAAAATTGGAGGCCCCCATTATAGATGCAGAAAACATCGAATACCCTACAGGCTCAGTTGTGGTTACTGGAACATGGCTTAGAAGGTACCCACATTCAAGTGTTAAACATTGGCTATTTCAGGACTTTGACATGCATCGTAAGATTCTTCATTACTCAAAACTTGTCATAGCATCCAATGTTAATTTGACCAAATATGGGGGTAGACCTTTGAACAAGATGTTATGGAAGGTCTGTGAGTCTGACCATGAGGCAATACTTGACACAATAAAGAGTAGAGAAGACCTGGATGGTTCATTGAATTAATTTGTAAGTATATGCACATTGGTTCTTATTAATTTATACTTGTATGCACATTAATATTTTTGATGCCAATGCTATCATCTTCTTTTACAGTGATTGGTGTCCCCTTGCAAAAAATGCAGATATATGAGCCATCCAAGAGAATGTCAGCCAGAAAAGCAATGCAACATTCTTATTTTGATGCTTGCATGCAACAACTGTAAGTGCCTTCCATCTATTTTTATTTCATTTCCATTTTGGATGCTCTTTCTTTTTTTCTTTTACTTTGTGTATTTGTAAGTAAACTACTAAAAACTGATTGATCTTTCGTTGCAAAAAATGCTGATTTAAGAGCCATCAAAGAGAATCTCAGCCAAAAAAGCAATGCAACATACTTATTTTGATGATTTTGAAAAATCTCAATTTTGAATTCAAGCCATTATAAGAGAGTGTGTGAAGCTTAGAGAGGGAATCTCAAGTTACTCATTTGAAGTTAACCTCATAATGAGCACCTATGATGTAGACATTTAAAGTGAATCTTGAATGTATGAGTGACATTATAAAAGATCTGAGAGAACGAAGTGCCAAAGGCATTGTAATAAGATTTAATTACATAATGAGATATACTCAAATATTGTAAGGTTGGAGTTCATGTTTGGTGTAGTAACAACTTGTTCTGTAAATGCCTTCAATAGAAAAATTTGCAAACTTTGAATTTTGAAATGTAAACAATGTGAAAAAGGTCATATAAAGGTCATGTAAACAATTTTTACAAATTTTTCTACAACTTGTGTGACCAAGCGGACTGTTCCAACATGTACGAATAGGTATGTTTATGCTAGGTATTATCCTCTTTCGCACCGAAACACGTAGAATCGCTCTGAGCTATGTTCCACCAGATCGATCCCTTAAGGGTCCAAAGTGCAAAATGGTTGCAAATTTCAGCATGCTACTACTTGAATACTATGAAACTTAGAAAATTCTCATTTGATCCTATTGAAAGGCATTGGGCCCCTCTAGAAAAACCTCTCTCGATTTTGGCTATCTTGGAGTGGTTTTCTCGTGGCGGCGGATTTTTACTTGATGGAACAAGTGTCAAATTCAAGTTGTGCAAAGTTGCAAAGTGGTGCAACTTTCGCTCTAGAACTCGTATGACCAAACTAAATGTTCCAATGCATCTGAATAGGTATGTTTATGCTAGGCATGGTCTTGTTTCGCACCGAAACAGGTGGAATCGCTTCGAGCTACGTTCCACCGGATCGATCCCTTAAGGGTCCATAGTGCAAAATGGCTGCAAACTTCAGCATGCTATTACTCGGATACCGTGACACTTAGAAACTTTTTGTCTTATCCTATAGGATTGTGCTGAGCCCCTCTACAAAAACCTCTCTCGGTTTTGGCTATCTTAGAGTGGTTTTCCTGTGGTGGCGGATTTTTACTTGATGGAAAAAGCATCAAATGCAAGCAGTGCAAAGTTGCAAACTGGTGCAACTTCCGTTCTGCAACTTGTGTGACCAAGCAGACTATTCCAACACATCCGAATAGGTATTTTTATGCTAGGCATGGTCCTCTTTTGCACTGAAACATGTGGAATCGCTCCAAGCTATGTTCCAACAGATCGATCCCTTAAGGGTCAAAAGTGCAAAATGGATGCAAACTTCCTCATGCTATTACTTAGATACCATGAGATTTAGAAAATTCTCATCTAATCCTATAGAAAGGCATTGGGCCCCTCTAGAAAAACCTCTCTCGGTTTTGGCTATCTTGGAGTGGTTTTCGCGTGGCGGCGGATTTTCACTTGATGGAAAAAGTGTCAAATTCAAGCTGTGCAAAGTTGCAAAGTGGTGCAAATTTTGCTTTGCAACTCCTGTGACCAAGCAGACTATTCCAGCACATTCAAATAGGTATTTTTATGTTATTCATTGTCCTCTATCGCACCGAAACATGTGGAATCGTTCAGAGCTATGTTCCACCGGATCGATCCCTTAAGGGTCCAAAGTGCAAAATGGCTACAAACTTTAGCATGCTATTACTCAGATATCGTGATGCTTAGAAACATCTCGTCTAATCTTATAAGATTGTGTTGAGCCTTTCTACAAAAACCTCTCTCGGTTTGGGCTATCTCGGAGTGGTTTTCCAGTGGTGGCAGATTTTCACTTGATGGGAAAAGCATCAAATGCAAGCAGTGCAAAGTGGTGCAACTTTCATTCTGCAACTTGTGTGACCAAGCAGACTATTCCAACATGTCCAAATAGGTATGTTTACACTAGGTATGGTCCTCTTTTGCACCAAAACATGTGGAATCACTCTGAGCTATGTTCCACCAGATCGATCTCTTAGGTTGGAGGAGTCTAAAGTTGCAAATTTGTAAGTTGCTTAAAGCAACAAATTTGAAATGATATTGAATGGCCCACTTAGCACTCATTGTATCTAGGTGATGCTCATAGAGTTTAGGCACTAGGCCTTCCCAGAAGGTCACCCATTCCAGTATACTCCATCTCAAGCGCTTAACCATGAAGTTTTTTCCCCAAGGTTAAGCCCACTTAGCTTGCAACCCCATTTGCAAAACCTTCAGCACGTGTTGTGCTTTATGAAACATTCATTATATATCCCCTTTAGCTCATCAATTGATAACTAGGAGGTACTTTCTACAATGTGTCAAATTGTGATATTGCTATCAAGATTTAATTGAGTAGTCATTTGTAGTATTAGATATAGCTCTAGCTTCTATAGTATTGCACATGATTGCAGATAGTTTCAAATATCTAGATGACATCAATAGTTCACATTACTCAAGAAGGATGAACATCTTAAAGACATTTGCGGAAATCAGAACAAGTAACCTTCTTGTGGACATAGGGTTGCAATATTTGATCTACAACATGTTCCACCATTTCTTTAGTAGGATCAAGAACACACATGTAATGAAGGTGTGTTTGTAGCCATGAAATATTATGGTTTGAACTATCCAAAAGAGTGATGTTTTATCTCAACCAACCATATCTATACCATGGTTTATTTGGAAACAAGGATGGATTCTCTCTTCATCAGAATATACATTATTCCTCGATGTGTTCACACCAGTGTTACAAGACTAGGACTTGCCTCGAACTTGAAAAGCCATTTTTTGACTTGGACTCGGGCTCGGAGCCCAGACTCGACAAATTAAAAAACCTAAGAAATTCAAATATTTTTAAGGATTTAAAACTTGTTTCATGCACCCTTTAATAAATAAATCTTAAAGACACAATAACATCATCAAATAGAAACTACTATGATCCCATACACAAACATACATCAATCGCATAAGTATAAGCACAAATTTTAGCTGAAGGAAATAATACATTTAGATATATAAATATTGTGATATTGCTATCAGGATTCAATCGTGTAGTTTTACAAGTCAAACTCGTTGACCCATGATTCATTAGTAGTGGTTTACAAGAACCCATCTCTCATGATAATGAATGGTTCATAAGGAGGAAGATAAATCTTCATACATTTCTTCTATCACAAATGAGATAAGTGCTTGGTTTCATGAAGTTCACGAGACAACCATTAATGGGGATTGGACACATGAAGAACTGATGGAGAATGATAATGGCTTCAAACCTGCTATAAAGGAAAAAAAAAATCGTTTCAATGATGCAAGAGGTTTTTGGTTTCACTACCAAAATGAGCCTATGAAGAATGCATGTGAATGTCCTTTTGACCTTGAGGGTGTTCTTACTCCATCTCAAGGATCATGCATTGAGGATGACATAGATCAACGCTAGGGCTAACCAATTAATAATTATACACATGAATAAGTCAAACATGTACATGTCAATAAGGGAAGTACAAATACTCAAAAACACATAAGCCTCAAAAAGTATACACACGAATACATAGTATACACAAATTAAAACAAAGTATATGCACGAATACAAGGTATATGCATGAAAAAATGTAAGACACAAAATATACATTCAAATTCACATAAGTCACAAAGTATACACATAAGTTGTAAAGTATACACTTGAATACACGTAACTCATATCTATTGAACCATCAATTTAGAATGCAAATATGGATAGGCCTCGATAAAAGATATTTGTATTATCCAACTAGCCATGTAGGAATACATCAATATATGTCGATATAAGTATGAAATATATGTACAAAATAGCCGTATAGGCTTACGAGAATGCCATCTAGGCATACAATGTCAAATATGTCCAATAAAAAATATGTACAAAATTGCCATGCAGGCATACAAGAAAGGACTCTAGAATCAAAATTCATTGCTCTCCATGCCCTGGAAATAAAATCTTTCCCCTTCATTTTCGCTCGGATGGTGATAGGTCTGTCAATCATTTTTGTTGTGCTTGTGGAGTGGTCCTACTACTCCTCCTAGGGTTTAGTTCATGGTGAAGTTTTAACTATTACAATAAGAAGTAAAGACATGAATATATAGAAATTACATTATAAAAAATGATATATTTGACAAAATAATCACTTACAGCCATCTCACGATCTCTCTCCATGAGGGACATATTCTCACACCCCTGCTCAGGCATGCTCAAGCCCTATATAAACCATACAAATAGAAATTAAACTATGTTAATCGATAATGGCTTGATTTTTCACTAACTAACATCTATAACAACAAATGTAAATGTAAATTTACTAATTTTCCTCATACCTCTTCTATCAGAGCCATCGAGGATTGTATAGTAGGTGTTACACCAATATCCATTGCCCTCATCACATTCAGAGGTGTATCGTCTCGCAACAACTGAAAATAAAACAACAAATTATTCAACGTAATCAATGATGTGCATGTATAAACTACAAAAATCTATTAAGTACTTGATTCATTAGTTAAACTCTTTATTCTATTACCTATGTGAAGGTTTGAGTAAATCCACCACCACTGGGAAGTGTTCCATCAAAACCTCCAATATTAGTCTTTTCAACATCCAAAATTGCATATTAAATTACCATTCGTAAAACAATGCCATTAACATGCAATAAGTATATAATTGTTTACTAGTTATATACCCTAGCGATAGGTGTACTACAGAAATAGGTTGGTGGGGGGCCGGTGTATCTAGTCTCAACACTGTGACCTTGCAATTTTATTAAAATCATAAAACAATTTTAGTTAATCTTGCATTTCAAAATTGAAATTCAATGAACACATGCACTAACGTTTACCTGACTACCAATGCCATATGCCTCATGCAAAATGTCAGCTACCCTCTCCATCTCCATAGCTGCAGATGGATCCTACATACTAGTCCCCTGAGGGTTGGTGGGGTCATGTGAACAAGTAGCCTCGCAAGATTGACACACATGTGTTTGAAGGCCACCACTCGAAGACTCCCCTGGATGGCGTTGTAGAATAGGGCTAGCATGATGGATGACACTTTGGGTCAAAGTGTTCATTTCTTGCAATGTCTCTACCTCAGCACTTTCCTTCACGACATAAGGCATAACAACGTGCTCACGAGGTGGCCTAGCGAGAGCTCGTCTACCTTGCCGAGTAGGATCCGACTGTGCACCAGGTCTATCCTAAGCTGACCCCCCACCTCTCCCCTAGAAATCCGTCATATCAAAATAATTTAGGATTTTTTTCAATATGAACTCACTATATTGTTTCCTAAGGAAATATTTTGGGACCTCGCAATTGTTGCACGGTGGGTAATCAAAGACCATGTACCACCTATCATAAAACCGGTCCCTAATCTGTCGGTGGTGGCACCAATGGATAGGAAACCTCTTCGCATTGAGGGTAATATTTTGATTTGTGTGTGGGTTGATGAATAATGAGCACAAATCATCTTTTGTAATTTTTAAATCCTTCACATCCTTGTATGATAGTCTATTTGCATAATAGTCCCTAACTATCTACCTCCTATCTTCCCATCCAGTTATTTGTTTGCTAATTGAATCTATGTTTTTTAACATATCTTTCAATGAATTTGCTAGGGTCATTCTTTCTATGGTTGAACCATTTGGATCACTCAACCTATTGGTCAAATCCTCAATTTTTTTTTTGTTGTTCTCAATTTCACTCATTAAATTTTGTTGAGTGCCAGGAGGGGGTTGAGTGATTGGTGGAGGAGGTTGATGTTGTTGTTGATTTTGATCTTGAGGATTTGGTTGGTCTTCCTATTGAGGATTTTGAGGGTTTGTAGGTTGATTTGCATCTCCTAAAAATTCAAAAAAATTGATATCAAATTCAACCTAAAACTAACAAATTCAAAACAAAAACCATAGAATCCTTACCTCTCATAGCTCCTCGTCGTTGTGGCACCATCGTTGTGAAGAAATAGGGATTGTTGGTGAAGAAATTCTCCTCCTAGAATGCGAGCATGATATTGTGGGGTTTTTGGCTACGGGTGCAACAAAAAAACCAATCAAAATGTAAATGATAGATTTGCATTTGTTTTTTTGCTTTTAATAGTAAATAACACGAGGCGCTCGCGTTATTTGTTTGTAGCTTCCGAGACCTAGCCTAGGATTAATAGAGACATAACATGAGCGCATTATAACATGCTCATGTTATGGTTTTCTAAATTTTTTTGAGGGTGTCCACGGAATTGCTACCCATTTCCATGCACCCGCCCCTACAAATCTCTATCTTTTTTCTTTTTGGTTGATCTATGCAGCTGTAGCTGCAAATTTCACACGGGTCTCATTGATACCTATGGTGTTCATAGATATGGAGCAAGGGGCAAATATACGTGAATACTACAAGTCATCTTTGTGATTTGAACTCAATTTAGATACGAATCTTGAGTATTTCATAAATAAAAAAATACAGTTTATAACGCATAATCTTAATTTATATTTGTGATAGGTCACTTGTTGTTCGAATGATTCCAAGTATAAGTGTTGTGGGACTTGAACCTGTACTTGTTGTAGCATACTTCTCCTCAAGGGGGACCAACACACTATCTCCAAACATTTTGAAGGTATGTGATCGATTGCATGACTAATGAATACTAATATTATATGTTCTCAGCATATTTGAGAAAAAAAATTATTAAAGTGAAATACTTATATTGTTTAGTTAAAGATTTATGAAATATAGTAATTATTTACAGACTATAATTTTCAATTGTGTAGCCTGACATAATAGCTCCAAGTGTGAACATTCTGGCAACATGGCCTCAAAGAGTTTCACCTTCACAAATAGTGATGGATGGTCACTCTGTGGACTATAATTTCATATCAGGAACATCCATTTCATTCCCTCATGTCTCTAGAACTGTTGCTCTTCTCTAGGAAATTCATCCAGAATGGAGTCCTACAGCCATCAGATCTGCCATCATGACCACCGGTGTGTTACTTTACCCATTCATTATAGAATCCAAAAAGTTCTTGTTTCAACCCTTTAATCTAGCCTTTTCAAAAACCATAATTAGGTGTCCCCTGTATATAATAGACCTTTAAAAATTTAGGTTTCCTTTGTGGATCTTAAAATATATTATTTTATATTTTATATTTTATATTGAGTGGAAGGTTTGGTTATTTTAGATATTTTATAATATCATGGTTTTAATTTTATGATAGAAATGGTTTTCTTATTAATATGATAATTGATAAGTAGAAGATGAATATACTTGGTTTGTATAACATTTCCTCCCCTCTCTTACAACAATTTTTTTTTGCAAACTACATCTTTTTTATAAAATTTTGATAAAATATATTCCCCTTCAAATTAAAAACTCCAAAATATAAATTACTTCCACAACGAAAAAAATCCTCATACACCAACCAATACAATTTTGGTTGTATAGAAGCACAAATATTTCAATCTCATTGTTTATCCCTATAAGTATTATTTGGGGCAATACATACTTACTCTCAATGGGTAATTTAAGGTCACAACACTAAAGGAAATCTTGACTTTGAACAATGAAGATATTACTATATACTATTATAATGCACACGCTTAATCATGTTATTTCCAACATATGTCAAATACATATTTTTACGTGATTAAAGATGGAGGATTTGGAAAACCAGCAAACCCATTCGATTTTGAGCAGTGAATATAAATATCATTCAAGCTATGAATCCAAGATTGATATGCAATGCAGGCCTAGCAAATTATGTAGTGTTTCTCTACAGTCTTGGTTTTATTGAGAAGAAAATCAAAACCATTGTATCTTCACCTGAATTAAATGTTACCTGCCCTAGAAATTTTTTTGCTAGTGATCTTAATTATCCTTCCATTACTATGTCGAATATGGAATCCACCACCATAATTAAAAGGACTGTAACCAATGTTGGCCAAGATGATCGTGTAATTATATATAGATTCCAACCCGAATAGGAGAAAGGTTTAGGTTCCAACCCAAAACTTGATTATGAAACAAATTAATGAAAGGAAAACATGTAGAAATTAGATTCAAGACCACCTAAAACCTTAACACTCTCTCGAGGATAAGTGAACATGTTTCGTTTTGAAACCTGATTTTGATAGAGAGAAACAAAAACAAGGAAAAAAGGAATAGATGAAAAATGAGAATGAAAAAGTGGAAACATGACAAAACCAAAACAATAGAATGAAGGAAAGCATGGGGATCCCTGAATTTTGCAAGCAAAAATTTGGGGTGTGTATGTAGGGTATAACAAATTATGACTCGGCTAGGAAAATGATCTAGGCAATTTGAGACACACAACCCTCAAAGAACCCAAAAATATTTGGTTTACACTCATTCAAGGCAACCTAAGAGGTGTAACCACAATCAAAACTAAGACATCACAAAGGTCCGAGATGAAACATAAATCTATTTGTGTGCAAATGATTCATTCCCCTACATAAGCATTGTTGTGATCAAAGTGGAATAGACTCTACCCAAGCTACATAGTTTTCAGTTACATTTCTAACGTGTAATGATATCCTAGGCATAGCTCTAATGCCACACAAGCATTTATATCCTTAAATAGATACCTCTAATGCTCTCTAAGCATTTCTCTACTTCCAGCCAGGCATCTATAGCCCTGGTAGAGATACTCAAATCACCCTTGCTAATTAAGTTCATTTTATGATTTTCACTCATTTCTCTTTTTCTCAGATGTTGATTTTTTTCAAGTGTATTTTCTTGTTTTCCCTCAATCCTCAAGCAATGAGCTTTAAGTAGCGGGTTGACAATCATAATGGACATCGTGAAAGAAATGAAACCCTGTAGATTTTGCACTTGAAATAGAGCTACCTTAGCTGATGTAAACTAACTAATGGATTTCTTAAGATGTGCAAAGTGTGTTAGACTTCCAATGAATCTCACAAAATTTATAGTGCACCAAATTCTAATCCATGCCAGCATTCTTGACTTTGAAATGGATGAAGGTAAAAAATAAATTTCAAGGAAATTGACTGATCAAGTGTTTGAAAATATAAACAAAAAAACTCCCAAATGATTCTCCTTTCAATATAAATTGCATACAACAAATCAGTTTCTACTGTCAATGAGAGGAAACCCCAAAGGAAGAAAAATTATAAAATAGGAAAATAGAGAAGAAGAAAGTAGGAACACACAAACATGACGAACCAACAAAATCAAAACATAAAACAAGAATAGTAACCAAAAAACAAAATAACCCCAGACCAAAAATAGAAAGAAAAATAGTAAACCCAAAATTGAAAACCAAAAAAAATGGATACAATGAAAGAAAACCGAAAGGAAAAGTGGAAGAACCAATAAAAGATTGACGAAAAATAAACAAAACTAAAGATAACCGACTAATCTAAAATAATTCCTAACCAATCCTAATCCTAAACTAACTCTAAACCAAGCTCAAAAAATAAAAAAATAATGAAACTCTATACATCCACTTGATTGATTTTTCATTATGTTTAAGAGCATTAACTTACTAGGGAAAGTTCTAAGCCTAGAAAGTTCATCCTTGTATTTAGAAATGTAAATCCTATGTGGAATAAATTCCTTTTGAAGACACAAAGGAAAAAACATTAAATTTTGTGGATCTTCCACCTTATCATGAGTAACCTAGAGACACATCTTATTATCTTCAACATCATATAATCAAACTAAAAATCCTCAAAACATAGAGGATAGTGGAAAGAAACCACTTTATTTAGAAGACCTCTAGTTGCCAATGTGCACTCATGTCATGTGATTTCATCTTCCCGGGGCCTCAACTCATGAAATACCATTCCATTTTTCTATGATACATGCACATCAACATAAAGGGCATCCATTAGTAATGTATCATTAGCATCCAAGACATCCGAACATGATTCAAAAATTTCATGTGCATCCATATCACTATCAACACTAGTTTTGAATAGAAAAATAGTGTGTTTGACTTCACAAGGACTAGTAGCTTTAATCACTCTCCAAGGTTAATGTGTCACCAATTAAATATTCAACTTCCTCAACCTTTAAATCAATTTGCTTAACAGTTGTCTTACCTATCATGGCAATCTTTCTAGACAGTAAGAAATCAAAACAGCTTACCTCAAAATATGAACCAAAAGGAAGAATCCTACATGAATCACCCAAAGTGAGGTTTGTTTTGTAGCTAGGATATCCATTTACCAATATTTATGTATTCCACTCATATACAGAGTCCCAGATTTCCTTGTTCTCCTTAGATAGACTGAGTAACAAATCATCTGCATTGTCAACTGGTGAAGTCTATGATCGCTTTTCCTCTTGAGATGAAGCATTTCTTTCAACGTTCTCTTCAAAAAGGTCACCAACAAGAGCTTGAGAATCAACATTCATCTCATCACCATTAATGCCAGAGATATTGGCACATAGTAAACAAGGATTTTATTTGAACAACTCATTTGAATGCATAGAGTCAAAGCTAGGAAAATATTTACTCGGTTCATGTTCCTACATATCATCAATAAGAACGTGCAAGTAAGTGTCAACTTTACCATTGTTAAGGTCAAATTCATTAATGTATGATTAATGAGGATTTTCTTCAAACAAATCATTTGTATGAACAAAATCAAAACCAAAAGGGTACTTCCCCATTTTGTTTTCCTCATCATGTTGGAGCAATTAAATTTTTGAGACAACCTCTTGATAATCCATTTGACCTTCTATTTCATCCAACTGAATCTCATCATACATTCCTTGCTGTAATAAAATACTAGACTCATCCATGTCAATATTTTGACTAGAATTAAAATCCAATCTATTTTCTTGACACACATAAATCTTATGTATTTGATCATTGATCAATACTTGATGAATCTACACATCCATGTGACCTTCTTTTGAAGAAGCATTTTGGCACTCAAATCATTGTCCTTGACCATGAGATCCATTTGCAATCTCATCGAGAACTATGTTTTCCTCTATTTCCATGTGTTTTATGTTAAAATCAGCAGTCACTTTCTTGTCTTAACTCGTTGAAGGGAGTTCCTAACTTATCCATCATCATAAAGGAGTCTATGAACTCATTAATAAACTTATTTTCCACCTCAAAAAACATTGCACAAGGTATAGAAAATTCATCAATTGTTGAATCCATCTCGATGCAAGCATTAAGGTCATTAGATGATAGGGAAGAGCTAAACATCTTCTCATAGTTACTCTCATCATTTCAAATATAGTTGTTATCATTTTCATGTGCACTAACTATTTCATCTCCCTTATTGAGTGGAGGACTATCCCAAGAATATTTCATGAATATCCCTTCAACAATGATCAATTTCTTGAAATATAACTCCATCCTTACAAGGAAAAAATGGAAATCTATCTAGTGTATCCTACATCCATCTAACTTAGTAAGTTCTGATAGCCTTGAAGCACCTAATTCTTCCAATTTCTCCCTCAATTGATTTTGCATATGTGGGATATCTAGCCAACATGTACCATGCTCTTTTGTCCCTTCACCACCTTGTTGTGCATCTTACTCAAAAGAATAATTTAAAGCGTTGGAAGGTATTACTGATTTCTCATGACAACAGTTATATGTTGATACTTCATCTCTTTCAATATCATCGTTAGTATTAACACTTCCAACAAATTCAAATTATAGCTTGATATTTCCTTTATGCTTTGAATTTAAATCTGTTTCATGCTCCTTTTCAAATAGAACATCAAAATGATATTTTTTCTCATCTAAAATTTCACTTAGAACTTCATCATGATTTAGTGTATTATATGTTGGAGCATTACTGAAAATAGATCATATAGTCATAACTTCATTAGAACTTACCTCTGTGGTTGGGTTTTGCAAAATCCAACCTGTCATGTGGGTAAGTGTAGTGGGTAAACCAGTGCAAAGATGTCATGGCTAACATTTTGCGAGTACAAGATCATTATAATTCTTGCTTTGATTACTCACATGTTTCTAACATCTTGTCTAGATTGTGCGAGCAAGAGAGCTTTGCTAAATACATCCCATAAGGTGGTAACGTTACCACAACATTTAATCCTTTCTATTAATAAAGTATTCAAACCCCAATAATAGTTCTCTTTTACCACATGATCATTAATAACTAGATCTAAATCTATAAATCGCTTAAACATAAGAAGGAACCTGTAATTGAACTGCATAGTTGATTCTCGTGGTGCTCTTTTCATGGTTGCAAATTGGAGTGATGGATTTCACATGTACGTGCAAAAGGATCAAACTGATCTAAGAATAAGACTTCTAACTCCATCCATGAACAAATAAAACTTGGTGGAAGATTAACATACCATTGCTATGTTGTGCCTTGAAGTGTTTTGACGAACAATTGACAAGTGATTTATTCATGCTGAATCCTAAGAAAAGTTATTAAATCCCTGCAAATCTTAACATGATTTGAAGCATTTTGTCCCTTGTCAAAAAAGAATAAAGGAAGCCTATAATGCAGGTGAGGCATAATTTCATGAATAATCCTAGGGATGTACAAGGGGTTGTCGATCAGAGTTGGGTTTTCCTAAGATCCAACCCACTCTAACACACAAAAAACCAAAAAATTCTTGAGTGCCCTCCTTCTAGCGCCAACTTTTTTGATGGCCAAATTGACACAACAACATGCATGAAATATGTTATTACCATACCTCTCCTGAGAAAGACAAACAATCAATAATTCTATCATCTTCCAAAGTCTTGGGTGTTGGGTCACAATGTTACTATTTTGTTAATGAGGTTGTAATGTTCAAGGGGGCTACTGGTTATTGAGCTTCTTGGTTGCTGCAAGATCGAATTCCTATCTAAACCTACTCTAATCAAAGGATAAAGAAAAGAAAAAGACATATCAAGGATGCAAGGGAGAAAAGAATGTTGATTCATCTAATTAACCAGACTTGTTACTCTTCAAGGAACCTCCTAACTTAAACCACAGAATAAATTAACCTGTAATCAATACAAAGCTACATTCGTTGACAGTGCAAAAATTAATAGTAAATTTCAAACCATAATTTGAACAAAAGAAAAGACAAAAATTCATTCATTCCTCATAGAACTTTAAATCGGATGATTAACAAAGTGAATACCATTCTAAAGTAAAACATGAAACAACATTTACAAATCTGGCAAACTTCACTAGTGTACAAAAACCAATGTCTTCAAATCCAATCGATTAACTAAAAATGCAGAAAACTCCATTGTCTACTATGTTGCTAAACTATATGAAACTTCTAACTAAGATGCCTAATTGATTTTCCTAAATTTCTAACTTTCAAATATCTAAAAAAAACCTTCCAAAATGAGCAGATTTGACAATAAATAGCTCAACAATCCATAACTCCCAGCAAAATGAGACATCAAAAGTTGTAGCTTTTTGCATCATGCAACCACTCACCATAGGAAACTTTTTGTTTCGGCCTTATTTTGACTTTGGTTGACTTTAGTTGGTTGTTGCAACTTTCTATTTCGACTCTAAGTTCTCCTCAACATTTTCTTTGCACGATGTGCAATAGTATCTTCTTCCACTAATCACTACAGGTGGGGACCATGAAACATTCAGTTCACTGTCAACCTGATTATCATTTTAGAAAATCACTTCTCTTGCATGCAAGCTTTGTAAATCATGACCACGAGTCTTTGTTAATCTTCTCATCATCTCCAGATCTTGAGCATTGATTACTTCGATTTATCATCTTTCCCTTTCAAAAGTTCCTGCAAGAATCAAAGTAGATTAGTTAATCAATAAAATTAACTAATCAATAACATTTAATTAATTCTGAAAGTTAATCAAATATCCAAATATTTCAATTAAAGGTGCATGATGAACTTTGAAATAATAAGAAAAACCCCCCTTTGTAAAAATTTAATGTTCTACGTGAATTTGAAACTTGACACCATTTCACTCCCTAAACTAGGAAACTACCCGCACATTACCACGAATGCATAATTAATTCATTCATTCATAATCAGCTCACAAAGAACAATAAATTAAAGCATATAAATCAATTTCACTTTTCATCGAAATCCATGAAACTTCTGAGTGCTTTTTTAAATTCCAATAACATCTACTTGGTCTATCATCTGAGTCAAGAAGTGACAAAATCCCAACTTGTTCCAAAAGCTTGGCAATTGAAACTTTCTATACTTTTGTTGAATCTTTCTTCATTTTCTCCTTTTCAACCCTTCAAGCTGCACCTTAAAAGTATCCTTTCGATCTCTTAATATCATTAGTTCATTACTCATTATTCTATTTTGCTCCATCAGATCACCTACTTCTGACTGTTGAAGAGGCCTTTTCTTGATTTTTCATTCATATTGTGTTAATACCATATTTTTACCGAACATGGCTTGGAAACTCCTCTATCTTTGCATTAGAGATCTCGTGAAACACCTTCACTTTTTGAAACATTGCACTTAGCTCATTCATAACCACTCCCAACACATGCTTCCAAAGTTGAATTTTTCATATTTGCAAGTAATCTCTTCGATTATTTCTTTATACGTGGAGTTTCCATTAATGTACAAGCAAGAAAGATTCTAGGAAGGGTCATGGGAATCTATTTTTAACATTTGCAAACTGTGAACTCCCCTTTTCAACAAATATGATCTGTGCATAAACTTGCTCAAGAACCAAAGAATTCATGAAATACAATTTCTTTAGCGACATTCTATCATACATGTCACGGGCTTTGTCTCTGCTTCCATGTTTAACATGCATGTGTTCATTCAGTAAAGGTTGTGGGACTTGGTTTGAAACTAACTGATTGCATTTGCTTGTCAGTTGAAAGTTTCCGAAACCCCTTTAACAAAGGACTTCTTCCTGGAAAAAATTTTGGCTGACTCCCTTTTGTGCCCAATCTGCAGTCTTTGTCCATCATGAGTGCCTCTATCGCTTTGGGTTAGAGGCTACAGAATTTGGCTTTATGCTTGCCATTGGCATTGCTTGTAAGTTACTAAAACATTTTCATCAAATCCATTATTTGTCGATCCTTCAATCATTAAGATTCTGCGAGATTAGATTTCATTGAGGCACTCCAAATAAACCCATTTTTTGTATCCCGCAACCATTGCAAGTCTTGCGAGGAAATCCCTTTAGGGTAAAGGCCATCAAACAGTTCGGCCTCTTGGCTTTCATATTGGCTCGCACAAAGAGAATACTAGCAAAGGTTGTGTGATCGGCCTTTTCCCTTCATGCGCATCACATTCACTTAGAGCTCTCAGCGCCACTTCAGTAAACCAGTTTGGCATTCGCAATCATGCCTTTCATGAGAAGAAATATCTTTGAGGTGTTCTATTGCACAGTTCACGAGGCCATTCATGCTTCTCCAGGGCAGTTGCAACTACAACATTTGACAAAATTCCTCACTTTTTTATGTTTTGATGAATGCCCATTCACGCCTGCTAATAGCAATTGGGTGAAAGTCTATTAAAAGCCCTTTCTTCGATCCTTCTCTGCACATATATGCAACTAAAGCTTTGATGAAAATGATTTCTATTTGATGCGTTAAGTCAAACAGTTTGTGTGGTTTTGAATTCAATGTTTCCATTTTGTGCATATTTGCAAATATCACATATCATTAATGCTACCTCCTACATTTGCTTAAAAGTTTCTAAAGACTTTTCAATGAATGTGTTCTGTGCATGACCTTTCATCATTGCATCCCATAAGGCGACATCTCTGATGAGGCAGTGACGGCACTCATAGAGGCTGCGGGCATTTGATTAAATAGTTAGCGCGCCTCAGTATATGTTTCCTCTGTTTGCATATATGCCTTTACCAGGGCGATTGCTGTTACAACATCGGATAAGATCCATACCGTCAAATGCTTTGGTGCCTGTCAATGCATTTGCTTTGAATTTATAAAAAAACCTTCCATAGATTCATTTTATACACATCTTGCGACAGTGTATCGATGAGATGACATTTTATTGCAGTGTTCTGCACACCCACCCGCGCCTTAAACTATGCTTCAATATTTGCGTGTGTTGCGTATGCTTCCCCATTTTACATATTCTGGAATCATTGCACCTCTAGATGACTTATCTGTGAGGCATTTTATGAAACGTTTTTAAAGGCTCGGGATCGGGAGTTCATTGGAAATCGGGACCTCGTCTATTTTTGGAAGTCTGTCGATTGTTAGGATTCCGATGAAATTTAGAAACTTGCTTGAAGCGGGATCAGAGTCGGGTTCAGACCTGCTCATGAACACTCTTTTTGTCAGGTTCCAATATTCTATCTGAACTTGAACTCTAACCGGTATTTTTCGATTTTATTTCCTTTATTTACCTGCATAAGCAGGTCAGGTTTGTGATTTTTCAGGGTTTTTAAATTTCCATGACCCTCTTTAATGGTCCATAGAGAGTTTGGTATTCCCGGCGGCGGGATAAGGTTAAGCACATGCCCAAGGGTTAAAATTGTTTTTGCAAAGATGATTGATCCTTCTTTTTATTGCTGTTCTCTTGTTCCTCTGATTGTACGGTTTTGTTGCTGTCATTCTGGAATCAGCATTTTGCTGTCAAGCTGTCCATTGTCTTTGTAATCAGATTTTGCATTATGTATCTGGTAATTGTTGGTGTTTTGTTGCTGTCCTAAGGAGTTGACTGTTTCTTCGCAGTTTTTGCTGCATTCTTTATTTGTAATCTGCATTATTCAATACAAAAAAAAAAGGTTAAGCACATGCCCGTAGACATTACTTACTTGGGTTCAAAGATCCCTTCGGGATCCCAAAGGCCCTAGTACTATTTTAACTTTATTTATTTATTTATTTTTATTTTTTTAATTTTTTAAATGTAAATCTTTTGAAATTTTATTTTATACAAGATTTATTTGTCTCTTTATTTTAAATCTTTTAAATTCTTTAAAAGATTTGTTTACTTTTTGAATCTTTTAAAATTTTAGAAGATTTATTTATTTGTTCTCATTTAATTTTAGAACTTATTTATTTATTATTTTAATTTTCTAATTTTCAATTTTTTTGAGAATTTTTTTTTAAAATAGAGTTTCTATTTTTTTGTATTTTTTCGACCCTAAGACAAGATGGCACGAAGAAAAAAGGGGAAAAATGTGAAGAGATCAAAAACAGATGAGGCAAAACCACAAACAAAGATATAACACAAGACCAAAACGAACAAACAACAAACTAAAAACAAACGACACGAGAAACAAGCATGGAGGAAAGACAAGTGGAAAGACGATGAAGCAAGATGAGGCGAAGTCGAGACCAAACACGAAACACGAACTTGAACAACCCTCAAAGGAAAAATAGAAATTAGGATTGAGTCAGAACCAGGAACATGAACCTTGCTTAGGAGCGAGGTTCAGGTGTAGTTCTGAAACCTGATTCCGAAAAAAAAAAAGAAAAAAAAGATGAGAAAATAAAAATCAGAGTTAGGACGAAATTGGAACATGAACCTTCGAAAGGAGGAAGGTTCAACTTTTGTTTAAAAACCCAATCCGAACAAAGACACAAAAAAAATGAGAAAGTAGGAATCGAAGGCGAGAAAGACCCAAAATGTGATCTAGAATAGGAGAAAGGTTTAAGTTTCAAACCAAAATCCAATTGTGAAACACATGAAGGAAAGGCAAACAAGTAGAAATCAAATTCAAGACAATACCTAGAACCTGGACACTCTCTCAAGGACAAGTTAAGGTTTTATTTTGAAACTTGATTCCAATAGAGAGAAAAGAAAACAAGGCAAAGAAGGAAAAGATGAAAAATAAGAATGATAAAGTGCAAACACAAAAAAACCAAACAACAGAATGAAGGAAAGCAGAGGGGGTCCCCGACTTTGACAAACAAATTTTTTGGGTGTGTATGGAGGGGATTACAAGAAGAGAACATAGACTATGAAGATGTCATATGATCATAATATCTTGAATCTAGAATTCATCTACTTGATCCATGGCCTTTAGAGCCACAAAGATCTTGTCATTTTTGGTTACTTGTCACAATAGTATGATTCTTTTCCTTATCAAATTATATGTTCTTAGAAGAAGAAGTTGAAATAGACATTCTAGAAGGTAAGCTAATTTTGTTCTTCTCAAGAATATGTTTTAATTCACCAAGGTCCTTCTTTTAACAATAATATTTTTCATGTCCATCCTTTTTACAATATGCACAAGTAGGATCTTCCCTATATAATTTCCCTTATCAGAGGAATTTTTATGGTCATCTATGGAATTAGATATGGATTGTGTGTTCTTATTAGGCTTGTTCTATTTGTTCTCTTTTCCACTCGAATACATATCATCCTTTCTAATCAATTCTTTGTATTTTGAAGACTTCAAAGCACCCATTTGAATAATATTATCTTGCTCCCTAGTGAGTTTCATAGCAAAATCCTCAAAGGAAAGCATCTTAGAGTCACTCCAAAATTCATTCTTTATAGTATAGAAAGTAGAAACAAATATTGAATATCTAGGTCCTAGATTTTAAATAATAATTAGCACTAATTGTGTATCTATTCCTTCAATTTTATAGTCCTTCAACTATGCTCTTAGTGAATTTAATTTGGTGATGAAGTCATGTATGTTTTCAAAATTACATGGATTGAGACTTATTAATTCATTCTCCAACAAATTTCCTTGAATTTTATCTATTTTCCCAAATAATTTTGACAATGCACTCCACATATTAGCCATGGGTGTAGTATCTAAGTGCTCAATGTGAAACAATTCAGAAGATAAATATAAGAAAAAATAGCCAATGGCTTCTTCACAACTATTCAACCACTTATTCATTTTAGATTCATCATCTTTTGGTTCACCATCAAGCCCATGAACTATCCTATACAACTTCTTAAATCTTAGCATTGTTTTAATTTAAAATTTCCATTTAGGATAGTTGAGAGGTGTTAGAAGTGGAATTGAAGATTTATCCATGATGAAACAAGAAGGAAAGAACACAAATAAAGAGGAATGCAACCACAACCATAAAAAGATCCACACAAATTCACTCAATCAAAGAACCCCCCCAAAAATATATGAGCTTGGAACTTTATGGTTAGTGTGATTAGAAATGCCACTTGCTAAAAATAGTGTTCAATGGTCTTGATCTTGGTACATGAAAATGTCAAATATGAACACAAAATCAAGTGCAATTTTTGAAAAATGAGATCAATCTGATCACACCACTAAAAATTATTGACTTTAAAAAGTTGCACCCAAAAATATTATCATAGGAGCATGAAAAGAGCCTTAAAATTTCTAAAAACCATAACAACTTAGCAACACCTATGAGAATCTACAATTTATAGAAAATTAAGTCACAAAAGTGAAACTATCTACACCACTACATAGAGCATGGAATTCTTCCTTGTTGAACACACTTGAAGACTGAGAGGGGGGTGAACCAGTCTACACAAAAAATTAAGTCCTTCCAAACCTTGAAACTTTCAACACAATCCAACCTTCTTTATCAGATCAAAACCTTAAAACATAACAGTAATAGATAATGATATAGTAGTTTGAATCCTAAGCAACTTCAACAAAATTTAAGAAATGCAAGAGATATCAGTTCTACTTCTAACCAAATCAACAAAAATGAGAAAGAATGAGAGGACAAACAAATGCACAAGGAGAACACTGATTTACATGGAAAACATAATGAGGGAGAAACCACACTGAGAGTTAAGTCAATATAAAGGCTCACTACCATAAAACTTCCAAGAAGGCTCACTGCCTTAGAGCAAGATATAAAAGGACTTGCAGGATTGAAGCCAACACAACTTCAGGAGTAAGACACTGAGGACCTGATGAGATTCACTATCTAAGAGTGGGATACAAATATTTAGATGAAGATTACAATGCTTGTCAACATAACACTCTATTCACTAAGGCGTTATAACATAATTGATCTTTCCTTTCACCCACTTTAGCACTATCACTATTGGATATTCAATATAATTTGCACACACTTCTTCACACTTGTACGCAACTCCATTTTGTTACATCTAAAATGATCTTACATTTATATCCATTGTAACACTTTAAAACTTCAATTAGGTTAGACAATATAAGGATAAACAATGAAATCAACCGCTCAGCCACCAAAGCATAATGTGGTCCTATCCAAAAGATAGAGAGGAAAAAAAACACTCTTAGCACTTCCTCCAATGTGATCCAAAACAATTTACATGCAGACACACATCAACCTAAGTTGCCATCAAGGAAACAGGTTGATGAAACATTGAAGCACATAACTAGTCAGACCATAAACATACTTCTTATCAAATTAACTTGATATGGTCCCAAGAAAGATAGCTCAATACCCAAATCTATCATAACACATCTTCCATTACTGAAGCGAGCCCCCAAGCACATGACAAAAGCAAAGGAACAAGCCTTGTTGACCAAATATCCACAGATATCCTAGAAATCCAACTCAAGACATAATGCATCACCAAAGCAGCCAATTAGCAATGTATGGATCACATGGGAATGTTACCTGAACATCCAAATCAACAATTTCATATAATTCTTCCATAGCATCATTCCATCAACAGTCACCACAAATCAAATAAGTAAAAAGTACTTCATTTAGGAAGTGCAAAATGCATAGACAAATGATGTAGCATTATCAGAATAACTTACAAATCACTTAAATGCATGATATTAGAATTGAGACACTACACATATGTTGACAGCACATTCACCAAGCCATTGGACTAGAGACATCTTTGGATACGAAAATCTGCAAATGGTTAGTAAAACTCTATTACACACACCTTGTTAGCATGATTAGCATAACCAAGCGAAAATCCAATATCCTCATAAAATAATACTACATTCTTCAAAGTACAAAAAAATGACAAAACTAATCCAAGCATGTAAAGAAGACATGAAGTATATCTATTTTATGATGGATTGGTGCTATCCTTTGTGTAGAAGATATCCCTTTCCCAATCCTTGCCAAGCTAAATGATGAAGTGGACAAAATTAGTTCTCAAATGAAGAGAATAACTTTGCATGAGAGTGTGTTGTATGTTTGAAGGAGAGAAGCCTTGAACTTATAGGTGAAATTGAAGAGAGGAGAGGCCAAATTGAAGAATGTGGGACTAATCCCCAACAAATAGGAGAGAGCCACTTGTCACAATGTGATTGGCCCATGATTGTGCAAGTTTTGGCCAATGTGCCCATTTAAAATTTGAAAATGGCAATAAATGCATGTAGTTGAAGGATTTGGGGGGAAATTTGTTTGTTCAAAAAAGTCTAACAAGGGGAATTAATGAGGGGATATTCCTTGGGAATATGCCTTGTGAGGAAAATAGTGGTTTTTTAATAAATCAAATTAAATGATTTATTGTGCAAGTGGATGGGAGATGGGTTAGTCTTAGCATCAATCGAAGATTTGACTAATTAAGCTAGTGATTGGGTGGTGTGACATTTGATTTGCATTTTTGTATTTGTTTTCAATCAAATGAGAGGAAAATGAATATTAGTCTTTTAATTAAATACATGTGATTTAATTAAATCAGGAAACTTTAGGAGATAATTAAATAATTTGATTTATTTAATTAAAGAAAAAAGCTTAGTGAATTAATTAAATTGGTTTATTTAATTAATAGACGAAATAATGTTGAATGAAGCATGATTAGATGCATGAGTAAATTTTGCATGTCTACATTTTTCCCCTCTTTGAAGCGATGTACTCATTGCATTGGTTCAAAGAATGATGCTACCGACATCAAAATTAAAACAAATTATGATTTTTTCGGATGCCTCGACGAAAAGAAGTGTGTTATTATATTGCCCCCTCGAGAGATCGAGCGAAAAAGATTCAATTTAAGGTCAATCTCGTGACAAAGAGGTTCAAAATGGATGTATGGATCGATATGACTAACTGATCTATATGGTAATGATGATGTGAATGAGATGTTTTTAAGATGCTTAGAATAACAAATCTATATTATCCTAAAGAACTTAAATGATTATGGAAATGAGATGTTTGGAAGATGCTTAAAATAAAAAATCTATATTATCTTAAACATTTTAAATGATGATGCAATGCATGTGAGATTAGATGAGATGGATGATGTTGTTAGTATGAAAGAGGATAGAAGAATGAGAGGGATCAACCCTTAAATCCAAGAAGATGCAGAAGTCCAACAAGTCCCCTAGTCGTCGAGACTTTATTGGATATGATAATGAATGATGATGATGTATTGCTTATCCAAGGATTGGAGAGATAAAGAGCATACCCTTCTTTATGTTTGATAACACACATAGGTGTGATGCATCAAGGTATTAAGGACTAGGATGGCATTGCGCCTAGTGTAATGGACTTTGACTCGACAATCAAATAGGAGTATTCCTATTCACACTTGAAATACAAAAACCTTGCTAGGATGGACAAGAGTATCCAACAAGCATAGCAGACAAAAAGATAATGATCGTTTCCCCATTCCTTTCTCTCTAAACCTATTTTCTTTAGGCATCATCGAGAGGTCCTTGGAATGAGCACAAAATAAGATAAGTCTTAAAAGACCAAGATAAAGTAAACAAACAAGCTAATGTTCTTCATACCGCTAGCGAAGGCTAAACTAAGGTGATACCTGATGCTGATGTCCATCGACAGAAGGTTACATTCCTTGGACATTTTGTGATTAGGGTTTTGATGAGATTGATTGGATGATAAGCTATTGATACTCTGAGTTGACCAACTTGCTTACTCACTGATCTAGACTTGAGACTTTAACGATTGAGCGTTCACTTTTAAATCTGCTAGACTTGCTTCTAACTAACTTACCAAAGGATGAAAGCGACGATGCATTATTATGAGCGATGATTGCTATGGGTGAGACCGAGATGAGATAGATGCACCATTTTGGGTTTTTTTCAAATGTTTTGAGGCTATTTTTTGTAATTTTGAGATATTTTACAAATGTTTTTGGTATTTTCAAGATTTTATGATGAAAATACTTAATTAAATACCTATCCTAGGGGTCCGGGAGTTGATCCATAGATTAGCCTTGCCTACGTTATACATGCAAAGACCATGTAGTTTCACTGATGACATACTTGACTCAATGATAAGATAGATGGGCAAACGGATTGCCATTGCGATGAATGCCTAAAGGACTAATGTAAAATAAATTGATAATAAACTGCTAATGCGACGAACGCCTAAGGAATGACCTAGATGTCTCGGGGGATGATCAAAGATCAACCTTTCCTACGTTCGAGCTCAGAGATGACGTAGTTCAACAAGATGAATCACTAATATGATTTTTATTTTTTGATGACTTTTGATGAATTTTCCGATGTTTTGAATGTTTTTGAATTTTTGCATGATTTTGACAATTTGGATATGGATACATGATGATATCAGTGCTTTCTTTTTGGATTTTGTTGAAAACCAAGCTTAATGTTGATCAATTGGATTGATTGATTAATAGTTTGACTAAGTGTGTTAAGTCAAACAAAAGTGATAATGCACTTGTAAATTCCAAGAAGTTGTGTTATCCTAGAGTAAACTTGTACATAAAAGGATGGTTTGACTAAGTGTGCTAAGTCAAACAAGTTGATGATGGATTGGATAATTTGACTAAGTGTGTTAAGTCAAACAAGTTGATGATGGATTGGATAATTTGACTAAGTGTGTTAGGTAAAATAAGATGATAATGCACTTGTAAACTCTAGGAAGTTGTGTTATCCTAGAGTAAACTCGTACACAAGAGGGTGGTTTGACTAAGTGTGTTAAGTCAAATAAGGTTATAATTGATTGGATTCGATTGATCAAGATTGATGAAGCTTGGTTTGGAACAATTTTTTTTTTATGATTTGATGTTACGCTAATGTGCACATTAGATGCAACTGATATTGATTGTCTGGTTCAATGTTTGATGAAAGATAAAGCTTGATAAGGAACATCGTCTTCCTACCAAAAATATGCCATGGGCTAGTGACTTGGATTTTTGGCTCACAAATTCTTTGACCAATTTGATGTCATGTTTTCCAATGTTCGGATCACCACATAAGTTGGAGGATATAGATCAAGATTTATTCTTGAAGCAAGACATACATATCTGCCCCTAGTGTCTAGCAATGTTTGAAAGGTCATGGGTAGATTCTTGAATAGGTGTATGGATAGATACGGTAAGCATGCAAAGGATGCCAAGGATTATCTTGTGACAAGATAAGGTGTTTGAACAAAGGAATGCTCATTCGGATAATGCTTCAAGGCTCAAACAACATTGGGTAGGACGGGATCAGTGAAAATGACCCATGTCAAGATGTTTACCATAAGCGAGCATAAAGTGTGCACCAAACTTTGTCATGATCAAGATAAGGTAGATAGATGGCAGTGGGTTGGTTAAATGGTTTGTGGATGAATGAATGATATGGCTAGAATGTTGGCTTTATTATGGATGCGATAAGATGCTTTCTCCTGAACTGGTGCACGTAGATGCTTGATTCTACACATGACGACTGTTTGCTAGGTTTTCATCATGGTATCTGCCCAAAGCACCTCCCATGCGGTTTTCACTAGAGGACAATTTTTTCTTTATTGTTTTCAATCCCTTTTTTGATTTTTTTTTATTTTTATGTTTTTTTGATTTTTTTCTAATTTGTGAGAGATTCTAAGCTGATGTTGAATCACCTAGTACTGATGACATTGATTCTTTTGTCATAATGTACCATTGATATTCTGCTTGAAGAAGTTGCTTTGCTAAGATACGTGCACTTGAAAGCAACTTTTGAGATTCTTGATCTGCTTTGCTGATACCGGAGTTAGCTTTGTCTTTGTGCGCACATCACGATAGAGTGCCTTATGAATCCTTATGATGAAGGGTTTTTTCCAACACATGGTCAATATGAGAATTTGATATCATGCATGGAGGCATGGATGGAGTGTGTTTAGGAATAAAAGATGGATTGGTTGATAGTTCAGAACCTTTGACTTTCCAAACTTCGGAAGATGAGCAATGACGAGTGGATACAGAAGTGTGCATGGAATCAGGACCAACTACTCGATATACTTTGTATGTTTCTCAAGAATTCTGCTTTTTCCTTAGTGGAAATATTTGATGGATACTTTTCCCTTTTTGATTTTTTTTCATAGTTTCTTTGACTAATGGAGTTTGATAGGGATATTATTTCTTTGTATTCTTTGGTATCCATATGTATTTGATTTGTCCTTCATGCTTTAGTACTTCTTTTTCTTTGATGATGTTCTTCATGCTTTAATTCAAATCTTTCTTTTGATGTTGGTCCCAATTCATGGATGGGGTGATGGGTGGATGAGGATTCATGACGTGGCAAGTTGTAGTATTGGCATTGGTCTCATCATAAGGATTCTTCATGCTCCCTATGTTGACGTTTTCTTGTGACAAATTTGTCCCCAGTTTTGTGGAAGTATCACTGATATGTTTATATTCCTTGATTTTCGAATAACCAAGGCCTTGCTGCTTAGGATTGGCAATAATTTGTACTCATTCCAGGATACCCTTTTCATGTAGGCCTAATCCTTTGCCTTGATAATTTATCTGTTGAAACATTTTATTTGCAATAGGCTATGATTTACCTTGGAAACAAGGTGCTAATCGTTCTATGTTCTGTGGTGGATCTTCAAAAGTGACAACTTCTTTATTGATGAGATAGATTTCTCTAAGAAAGGTAAGTGATCCAAGTTTATAAATGATAGGATCCTCCATATGTGGGATGAATGCTTGATTGATATCTTTGTCTTGATCTTGTGAGATATCAAATTTTAATGCTTCTTCAAGTGATGTTAAAGATTTACTGTAAAATTCTTCCTCATGATTCATTCTTGATATGCTTTCATATGACGTTTTTGATTCACAACTTCTGTAGAAGCCTTCTTCATGATCTATTTCTGCTAGGTGTCCACAAGATGTTTATGATTCACAACTTATATAGAAGCCTTATGATATGTCTCCACATGATGTCACTGATTCACAACTTCTGTAGAAATCTTCTTCATAATCCACCTTTGGTATGTCTCTAGATTTTTCTATACTTTGATCATGTGTACAAGTGTTAAGATTAGGAGGCTCTTGAACCTTGGTAATGATGTCAAGAGTATGAGACTCTTGTTTTGAATTATGATCATCTATGTGTCCATCCAAAGAAAGCATCTCACGGGTAGGCGGAGGAATATGTGCTATATGGATCTGATCATCATTTGTGACATCTTGTATAGATAGAAGAGTGCCCATTAGATCATTGTAGTATCTCAGAGATACGAATTCTTGATCTTGATTAATTTTGGAATTTCTTTCAACATGCTTTGGATCAACTTCTTGACATGGATCAATTTCAAAGGATGGATTATCTACAAGGATTCTTGGACATTGTTATTAGGAATGGGAAGTGGATCAATATCTTGTTGATCTTTGAGGATTCCTTCACTATCTGCAATCATGAGGTTGAGGGATGTCAATATGTCTTGGGAAGGACCATTGCTAGACCTTGGTGATAGATGTTGATCATGCTTTGGAATAAGCTCTTGAGATATGTCGTCTAACCCATAAGGTGATGCAGAGACATTTTCAATATGATCATTGGTTGATGGATCGTGGATTATGTCAATAGGATCAAATAATGTTAACACATCTTGAAATAGATCACTAAAAAGTGGCTCTTGAAGAATGTTGATTTGATCAATGGATGGGGTAGACATATTTTTACAGTGCTCATTGATGGATTGATTTTGATCATTGTCTTCAGTAGTTATGGTGGAGAGATTGTCAACGCTATCGCTAGTAGTTGAATTGTTGCCAATAGCTATTAGCTTTTGATCAATCAGGTCTTGGATGAGATTTTGAGCTGGATACAATCTGATGTTGTTTGTCCCTTTACTTTGTGAAAATAAAAAAAGTGCTTCTCATCATACCCTAGTGGTTTCACCACTGGCTCTTGATAATTCACATAAATGGGGATTTTAATGAGATTTTCTTGTATCAATCGTTGCATGACTGATTCGATTAGGTCCCCAAGTGGTGAGTATTTTTGTTTGTTACCTTGTGGGATTTGCACTTTACATTGAACTTGTGGCAATTGATTTTGGAGATGTGGTGATTGAGTTTGATGTCATTGATCTTGATATCCAACTTCTTGACATTGGAGATATTGTTCCTAATGTGGTTGTTGAGACAACTCAATATTTCGATGACATGGTTCAACCAATGGAAAAGTGTATCCATTTTGGGGTGGAGATGTCGCTTGGCACAATGGATAAATTACTTTGGCAAGTGAAGCAAATTGATCCCATAAAATTTGATCTTGATTTTGATTTTGACACCTTTGATATCATTGATTTGGTTTTTGTTCAAGCAGATTTGGATTATATACTTGTCTGGGATCATGGACAAGTTGATTTTGGATAATGCTCTGATTTGGTGTGATGTTTAGATTCGACATGATAGATTGAAATTTAACATTGTTGTGATTGGGAAACACATTTCTTTGATTTAGGTAACTTTGATTTTGCATGGGGTTTCCTTGACTTGGATCATTACATGGAGTTTCCAATATACTGCTGGGATTTTGAACAAAATTGATGGGATTTGCAAACATGTCCACTCCAAAGTTTACCAAGTGTGGATTTGAAATGGTCATGTTTGGTAAAGTTGTACTTGATATATTCCCATTTGGCATGTATGGATTCGCTGGGATAATGTTGTTTTCTTGAAGATTCATGCATTGATTATTCGTTTGATAGATTTGTAGGTTTGGAATTTGCCTTGAATCTACCAAAGGGAAAGGTGTTCCAAAATTCAGATTGGGCATGCTCACATTTGTTGTACCATTGAGCTTTGGAGGAGATAATGATGCCGTGTAGGGTTTGCATAAATGTGAGTTTCGATAATCAATTGGCATTGTAACACTTGTATAGTTTGGTTGACTTGGATTACTCATAATGTATGAGTTGAGTTTAAACTCCATGTTTTTCTTATGTTTTGACCTCGTTGTGAAAGTGAACCTCTAAGGTGTTTAGGACCAATGATGAGATGAAGGATGAAAGGGGTGAATGATATGGGTGTTTAAACTTTTAGAAACTTTGGATCAATGCTAGAATTCAAGACTTGACTTGATTTGATTCGGATTGAGGATAGTTTGACTAAGTGTGTTAAGTCAAACAAGGTGATAATGTACTTGTAAACTCTAGGAAGTTGTGTTATCCTAGAGTAAACTCGTACACGAGGGGGTAGTTTTACTAAGTGTGTTAAGTCAAGTGAGGTGATAATGAACTTGTAAACCCTAGGAAGTTGTGTTATCCTAGGATAATTTGACTAAGTGTGTTGAGTCAAACAAGTTGATGATGGATTGGATAATTTGACTAAGTGTATTAAGTCAAAAAAGATAATTTTGAATTTGCCTAGAAGTCTAGCATGAATGATGTTTTCAAAGTTTCCAAGAGTTGTTTGTGAGATGGGATTTGATTGATGCTTGAGATGGGTGAAGTGTTTGACTTGATCCTAGATGAACCTAAGAGGATTTGTTTACAAGACAAAGGTTTAGAAGAACATGCTTTTCCCTAAGAGTAATTCAACCAAAAGACCAATGTTTTCATGAAAACCATATGACCTAGAGGAGAACAAGCACATTTGTGGTTCAGTTGTCTGTTATCTTTCTTAGATTCGGTTCTTTTTGACACAAGCACTTTCTTGATAATGTTTTTTAAACTGAATGTCCAATGTCTTAATTTCCTTTTATCCCATGTATTATGTGGAAATCGAGGAAATCAAGGCAAAAGGTTTCCTAGTGTTGACTTTGGGAGAAACAAATTGAGATGTATGAATGTTTAGAAGCCTTCTAGAGATAAAAACCCCTAGGGACAAGCAGTAACATGTGGACACCTCCAAGATATTTGTTCTTCCAAAGGGTTTGAGATTCTGATGGTTCATTGAATGTTTGTTTTCCAATGTTTTGGGATCCAAGCAAAGTGTTTTTTATACCAATAACATGCACAATCCTAGGATGAAAAGACAATATTTATTGGGATCCCACTTGGATAAATCCAGCTATGCATATTCAGTGCAGATGATTAGATTCTTGACCACACAAGCTCCCCCTTACAGTGCACTCACTTCTTGGGTCGTCCATGCATCAATACCCATGAATCTCCCATGGCATACTTTTCATCTCTACAAATGAACTACATGTATACATGGGGTGGCTTCAAAGGACATGACCTTTTGCACCGACAAATAGATAAGATTTTAGCCTTTGCTAAACAAGGGGTTTTAGTTCGGAATTTCCATTCATGGAGATTGACCCATGTGGTGAGAGACCATTGCTTCCCTTATCATCGGAGCCAACCATGTGATACTGGCTTTTGTTCTAGTACCCACTTTTATATCTCGATTGGAAATATACTTGGCTTTAGTGTGTTAGCGGTTGGGTCGTTCCCTTGGGTGAGTAATTTTTCCCACAAGAAGGCCCTCTAAGATTAAAAAAACTGAGCAAACATATTCGTAGTTTGATCAACCTTTATTTAGAAACAAAGGGAGAACACATGAAAAAATTTTACTCACACTCGCAAGATATTTTGTTCAATTTTAGATCCCAAATCAAAGTGTGGAGGCAATCTTTTAAAAAAACTAATATCACCAAAAGAATTTTGATTCTCAAGATCTCCATGAAGCACGAGAGAAGCGCATACACCTTTTAAATGATATCAATTTGTGAAAAAGATTACAAAACATGAAAAACACTTGTTCATTTTAGACCTCAAAAGCAGTGATTTTGATTCATTTTAAAGCACCAAAATGAGATGTGAAGTTTTCCTTGTCCAATTGTTAAAATCCAAATGAAATCTAGTGAGTTTCTAAGTTCAATTTTAACCAAGTTTGAAAAGATCAAGTCAAATGGTTAATTTTAAACCCAAAAAGAAAGGTGAGTTGGTTTAGAACAGAAAACGAGAGTAGAAAACAAAAGCTCTAGATTGTTAAGACAAGCATTAAAAAATGCCTTTTCAAGTCTTAATTCCAATGTTCAATTCAACTCCAGTCAGTTTGTGTTCCTTGATTCAATGCCCAATTCCAATGCAAACCTACAAAACATTACAAAGTAATTTGCAGATTAGATTTATTATAAGGATGGCTATTACAAAACTAGTACTTAAACAGATCAGATTTTATGCACCCCTAAAAAATAATAAATAGTTTTGATATAGATGATAAAATTTGTGTCCCTTTGGAGAAAGGTCCTCATTGATCATGAATGTGTTGGCCTATAAATTCGTCCTGCATCCATAGGCCTGCACCATAAATTTTGAGGTTGTACCAATACAAATAGGCAAGTAAGCAAGTAGGTGCCAATCTCAAAACATTTATTGCAGCTGAGAAATTACTCACATAGAATATGTATTATTATGAAACTTAGCAGCCACAACTATCAATGTTAAAGTAAATCTCAATGAAATAAAGAAGATAGTAATCATTTACGATGATATTATCACAAAGAGAAAGGTACGCCTATCTGGAAATTTTAAGAATTTCCAAAATGATGTCAAGAAAGATTTCATTCCCCAAAGATTTCAATAAGAGTAACTACGCCTAATGCTTAAAGTGATTTATTTAATACGTTAATTTGCACTTGACCTATGTTGTAAGAAAAGAATGTCAGAAACTAAATTAAAAAAAATACGTGCTAGGACAAATCTTGGTGCATTTAATCAATAATCCAATCCACACACATTTCCCAATGGCATTTCAAATTGGATATATTAAAAAAAAAAATCCAACCTCACAAATGATGGTGTGCCTCTGTAAACAAATCGGACCTAAATCTACAAACTATTTACTACCTTGAAAAAGATTAGTTGTACTGTCTTTTAGAGAACAACACCATATCTACAAACTATTTACTAACGTACTTCTTTCTTATATATCAGCTCACGGATGCTCTTCAAATTTAGGATAGCTTCAAAAAATTAATAAGAAATTAAGCATGGGCTACTGACAGACACTTATTGCCTTTGTCATGCTAAGTAACTACACATAGCAGACAAACCATTAAGGTAGGTGACCTATGATGGCAAGAACAGTCACTTCTCAAAACCTACTCATATTTTCAGATGCATTTATTTACTATGGTTGTTGTAACACCACTACCAATGCATGTATTATACCTAAGAACTTTAGCAACCTCCATTGATGGACTTGCAAGACGCTATGCTTTTCATTTCACATTAATTTCAACCCATCGATGAATGCTAGCAAGATATTGCAGAGACAACTAATGTGGTAGTGAAGGATGAAAACTATGAACCTGCTGATGTTCTTCAGAAGTTAAGGCCTGGTGAAATAGATCCTAATCCAGAATCCAAACCTATAAGGCCTATTTTGAGAAAGAATTCACAAACTAATTAGATATTCAAAAATTTGATTCAACTGATACTATAAACGAGTTTTTTACACCAGAGTAATAGGCGCGCTAGAGGAGAAAGGAACACAAACAGTTGTGTGCCTCCATTGGAAGATATCTTTGAGGGCTATGCACCTCCATCCCTACATTGCTAGAGGTCGACACATATACTTCTCAAGCGATTATACACCTATGCATCCAGTTTTCCTTTCACATTTTATTTCGGGTCAGAGAATTTAAGGAGATTAGACCCAGTCTAAACTAGGGTCACTATCATTCATTGTAACAGTACATATCAAGCTCGAGTAGTCATTCATTCTTATCCAAGTCCTGGGTTAGTTTTGAGAACATATATTTGCAAACATTGAACTCTTAATAAAAAAAATGCAGACTTGATTCTTTGCCTCCGAAGGTAAAGTTTGAGATGCTTACCCTTTCAAATTTTATTGGACAAGGCCTTCCATGTAATTGATATTTTTTCTAGTGGACTATAAGATGAATTTGTTCCAAAAGGAAAATCTGATAAAGGAACCACAAACGCATTCAGAGAGAAATAAACTGTATCTCAGCAAAGGCAAACATAGGCAGGGGATGGTCTTCAAATTCAAAGAAATCAACTTCAAATGTAATGACCTCCAAAACTATAAGAAATAGTATAGAGTATAAAGCTATAGCAAGGCCTATTCAGATTATGATTTGATCTCCTTAGATTACTTGTTTTCAGGATACATGAACATTAAGCATTTATCAAACAAGAATCAAGACTTGTACTCTATGGAAAATTTCTCAAATGTTATAATATAAAGAAATGGAAGATTTCTCAGATAGAATAATATAAAGAAATGGAAGATTTCTTAGATGTTAAACCTACACTTTCATAAGAATGTAGAAACATAGATATGACATGAATCATTCGACTGAAAGTTTATCAAATAATTGTCTTCTCATGAAATGCAATGATGTGCAAAAGGCATTTAACCATAAATAACAACAGAGAAGCTACTATCAATAGAACAATTAAACACATCTACACGAATGAAATTTGCTGCAACAAAGATACAAGTAAACTGTAAAACAAAACCAAATTCAGTAGTGCCCTTCTTCTAGTGCCATTTTGTGGATACGAAAATATGCAAAGGGTTAGTAAAACTCTAATACACACACTTTTTTAGCATGATTAGCATAACCAAGCAAAAATCCAATATCCTCATAAAATAATACTACATTCTTCAAAATACAAACAAATGACAAAAATAATCCAAGCATGTAAAGAAGACATGAAGTATATCTATTTTATGATGGATTGGTGCTATCCTTTGTGTAGAAGATATCCCTTTCCCAATCCTTGCCAAGCTAAATTATGAAATGGACAAAATTAGTTCTCAAATGAAGAGAATAACTTTGCATGAGAGTGTGTTGTGTGTTTGAAGGAGAGAAGCCTTGAACTTATAGGTGAAATTGAAGAGAGGAGAGGCCAAATTGAAGAATGTGGGAGTAATCCCCAACAAATAGGAGAGAGCCACTTGTCACAATGTGATTGGCCCATGATTGTGCAAGTTTTGGCTAATATGCCCATTTGAAATTTGAAAATGGCAATAAATGCATGTAGTTGAAGGATTTGGGGGGGAATTTGTTTGGAAAAAAAGTCAAACAAGGGGAGTTAATGAGGGCATATTCCTTGGGAATATGCCTTGTGAGGAAAATAGTGGTTTTTTAATAAATCAAATTAAATGATTTATTGTGCAAGTGGATGAGATGTGGGTTAGTCTTAGCATTAATCAGAGATTTGACTAATTAAGCTAGTGATTGGGTGGTGTGACATTTGATTTGCATTTTTGTATTTGTTTTAAATCAAATAAGAGGAAAATGAATATTAGTCTTTTAATTAAATACATGTGATTTAATTAAATCAGGAAACTTTAGGAGATAATTAAATAATTTGATTTATTTAATTAAAGAGATAAACTTAGTGAATTAATTAAATTGGTTTATTTAATTAATAGATGAAATAATGTTGAATGAAGCATGATTAGATGCATGAGTAAATTTTACATGTCTACAACATCAATGCAGAGAAATATGGAGCATTTCTTGGACTAGTTTGGACAACCAACCTTATGTAATTCACAGAGATCTCCGTGACAAAATAGGTGACCTGAAAAGATAGGAGTGCAACATATACCTAATATTTCCATCTAACCCTAAATACTAAACCATAATATCGTAAACCTAGTCCTATCTTATTCCTAATAAGCCTAATTCTAAGCCAATTTCTCATAACCCTAACCATAATGCTAACTTTATCCATGACCCTAATCCAAAATCTATTCCCAACACTAACCCTATTTCTAACCTTAACTCTAACCCTAAACCTAACCCCTACCCTCACCCTAAACCAAACCCAAAACCTAACCATACCCTTACTTTAAACCATAATACCATAACTATTATAAGAACTTACAACAATGGAGGTCAACAACAAGCACAAATGAACAATACAAAATATTTATAAATTCAACCAATTGTATTAGCCAAATAGGTGTGTATATAAATGTAGGAGGAAGGCACCCAACCTCCATGAAATAAGGACAAGACTCCTCACTCACATAGTGGTGGTGAGTTTCCTACCATGAAAGTATCATGAGGTGTCGAAAGTGACTCAACAGCTCTAAAACCTCCTAACTAACTTGACACCTCATAAAGGCAAGTGTCAAGGGATGCCTAAGTAGGCTTATGGCCTAATTTTATATAAAATATACACTAACACCCCTCTTTAAGCATAGCTTAAGTGGGTACAAAAAGCATGGGTTAGGCTACAAGGCTTGGCAAGGTACCCAAGTATAGTAAAATATTTCATAAATGGAGAGAGATAGAAACTCGGTGGGAAAAAAATATCCTCTAAAAGAGAGATAAGAAGAGAAGAAGGCTAGAAAGCCCCCTCCTAAAGATGATGTTGTTGATGTAGTTTACATGCCAAGAAGAGCTCGTAGATGAATGAACTTTCTCTTAGTAAATGGTTCGGTGAAAATGTTACCAACCTGCTCTGAAGACTAGAAAAAGGCTAAGTGTAAAGAGCGAAACTCTTTAATTCAAAAAATTGACAATACTTTAAATAAATTCATTTATATTCAAAGAAATTCGAAAAATTCATTCATTAGACTTCATAAAATCCAAACGATTTCAAAACAACGACTTAAAGTCAACAAATAGATTCATAATACTTCCAGTTAAATTCATACACGTGTCATCTTAACACGACATTGATAATAATACAAAAGTATTTGTAACATAATTTTACAATTCAAGACTTAGGAATTTTGTCACCTTAAGCTCTACAATACATATTTCAAGAAATAAAAATACATAAATGAAGAAAACATCCTTTGATCTTCAATCCAGTAGATTATCTTCAAATATGAAGATGAGAACAAGAATCAGGCACTTTTTCTGCCCAACCTCGAAGCTTACACTTCCCCGAAATTCCTTAGTCATTCAAAGAATACTCGACCCTACACGAATCTCTTAGCAAAAAGAAGTCGACAAGCAAGATGGAATCTGGTGCGTGCCTAGTATAACTAGTAAAACCACAAGCATTTCCATTTTTCTAATTCATTTAAGAAACAAGCAAGTTCAATACTAGGATATGGTGGAGAGTTAATTCATTCCGTCTATTTCAATGGTCCTTAAGTTACTTGGCCAAGTAAAATGTCATGCATGACAAATAATAGTGGTTTTGGGAAAGCAAAACTACACTCTCTAGAAACCCATATTCGGCACCCATCTCGGAAGGTAACTTTCTAAACACATGTCATTCACATTCATTTATCAAACATGCATGGTTCCTTTCAAAAATAAAAATGATCTTTCACAACATCTTAACTGCAATCTTGTTTCAAGCAAAAATGGTTCTAATGCAGTGTTTTCATTGTTTTAATTCATAAATAACATTAAATTAATATTTAAATCAAATAATAAAATAACAAAAAGAAGGTGTATCTCATGTATGTAATCAAAGTACATATTTAAATAGGAATAAATGAGCACACATTCTTTCGGTTCATTTACTCAATAGTTTATTTTCACTCCGAATTACTCCTATTTTAATTCATATTTTTAATTTACTTGATTTATATTTTGTTTTTCACATTTCCAGAAAATAAAATAATAACTTTTCAAAAACAAGTTTAATAACTCATTTTTACTTCTATTTCGTAGTAATTTTAGTTTCATTTCTGTAGGTTTATCTAATTTCATTTTTACTTTTGAGCATGAATCTTTACAAAAAATTATTTAATCTTACATTCTGGAAAATATTTAAATTTCGTTTAGTTTAATAACAGTATCTTTTTGTTTCTTTTGTTTTAATAGTTTTATCTCTCTCTCTAGCAGTTTGATTTTGAATCTACAAAAATAGATTTTACTAAACAGAAAAATCTATTATCTCCTAATTGTTTTCTATTCAAAATCATTCTACAATTTTATGTTCTAATTGTTGAATGGTTTTTTGGTAAAATCATTGTTTGGTGTTTTAAAATTTCTTCAGAATTTAATAGAAACAGTGATAGTTTTTAATAGATAATATACAAGAAACAAAAGAAAGGATTCAATTTAAACATACTACGATCATGAATTTGTTAAATAATGCTTATTTGATTCTACCTGGTAATTTTTGAATCTGGAGTTGAGTTTTTGTGTCTTTTCCTGTCAATTTCTGTTCTATGCTCTTTTCTTCTAGCTGTTGATGATTATCTTTCATTCTCCCCTCTGTCATGCCTCTACTCTCCTTCTTCTAAGCACATCTCCTCCTTATCTCTTTTTGCTGTCCATACGCATTAGAGAAGGCAGGGTAGACTTTAAATATTTGATCAGTCTCCTTCCTTCCTGTGCGCGCATGGTGATAGCGGAAAGAACTATATTAAAATCTGCTCTATTAATCCTTTCTCCTGTGGCCACGCATGGGGTAAGTAGCCTCCAAAAATATTAATCCAAACTGTTCTTCCTTCTCAATCGTGCATGATGGGGAGAACAGTAATTATTAAGTTTCTCAACCTTCTCTCCAGGCCGCGCATGGGGTTTAGAAGGTGAGAAGAATTTAAACAAAAATCTACAAAGCTCTCCCTGGTGTCTGCGCATGCAAGGGGATTACCTATACAATATAATCACTCTCTCCTTTACTGGCCATGCCTCCCCCAAAATTAGATGAATCCCATCAAAAATATCAATAATCATGTGTATTTTTCTGTCCAACTTTGCAAAAATGGATTTTCACTCTCTGAATTCCAATTTCTCTCTCTGACTGTTTTCTCTCATGCCAATGGTGGAGTTATTAACAAATTCAGATCCACTTTCAATGCTTTGATCTCCAGCCAACTAGCCATAACTCCAAGTTCCATTTTTTTGATTGCATTGAATTTGATTGAAAGATATTTTCTCTCAATTTGTAAACCGTTGTTTGAATTCCATTTCAAATTTTGAACGTAATGGTTGTTTTTTTTTTTTCAATAACTTATTTTTTTATTTATCTATTTCTTTAAGCAAATCTTACCTCTTTCATTTATTAAATGAGAAGATATGAAATAAATCAATAACACTATTTTACATTTTAATATATTTTCACAATTAGAAGTCTATTCCATTAATTTAAAATAAAAGCATCATTATTTTTAAATAATAATAAAATATTGACACTAGGAATTTAATTATTTAAATAAAATCAATTTCCTCACAAAAATAATCAAATTTCCATTCAAACAACATATTCTTTTCACACATATTTGAGATATCAAATAAACTTATTTTAAATTTACAAATATAATCATCACAAAAAAATACATTAAAATAATAACTAAGTGGTGTGTGAGATTCCATCATCCTCATAAACGTCTAATGGCTAAAATGACTCTACCTAATTGATGTTCCCACCTTCATTCTCATTCACCTGTTCCTGCGTTCACTTGCACTCGAATTTTCATCAGCAATGACAAACCCCAAATTTCATAAAAATGTGTTTCAAATCATCTCAAATGCATTTTTAAATTCCAATTTCAATTTTAACCAATCATCTAACATAATAATTAAAAGTCTCATGATTAATAATTGCATTTAAATAAATGACAAAAATCAATATGTGACACTAAGTCAATGATCTAGCCATGAATAAGATCTTGAATATAATGCATATGACTCTCTAAGTTTGGTTCACTGACATTGAACTAGATTCTTGCATATTTTAATGGTTCTCTATTTATCACAATAAATCATTGTGGGCTACCTGAAAGGAATAGGAAACTTTGAAAGAATTACCTAAAGCCATATAGCCTTAGTAGCTAAGTTAACAACCCCCTAAAATCTACCTTTGTGGATGATATAGCAATTGAATTTTGCTTCTTTCTAGTCCAATTGATAGGACCCGAACCATGTGAAAAAATATAACTTGAAGTGGACTTGTGATGCTTAGTATCACCAATCTAGTCTAAAACTATAAAACTAACTAGGTGAACTACTAAGCCAAATTTATAATGAATCCTAAACCCAATAGTACCATGAGGGTAATGAAGGATCCTCTTAGTTTCTTTCCAATGTAGCTCATGAGGTTCTTGCATAGATCTCAAAACCATGCCAATTGCATATGAATTGTCTGGCTTGTATGAGTCAAGTATATAAGACTACTAGAACAAGTTGTCAATACAAAGTAACATCAACAAATTTAGTACAGGAAGTCTCAAGCTTGACTCTAGATAGAAAGGGAGTCAAAAATGGTTTACAAGTAGTCATGTGAAACTATGCAAGTAAATCAAGAGTATACTTTGGTATGTACAGGATCATCATGGAAAAAACAAACGTAAAAATTCAGAAAATCAGAGTTAGGCAACTTGACGTAAAAATTTGAATAAGTTATCTATATTATTTCAAAAATATGTAAGAATAGAATCTATAAAAAATTGAATATATTTTCTAAACAACTAGGTTTATTTATTTATTTTTAAATCTATTTGGTGAAAATTTGAAATTTCAATGTAGTAGTACTTAAATTTCAGGGAAAAATAAGAAGTAGGTCTCTGTCTAACCACCCTAACCACAATAAAATGATAATAAATTATTATAATATTTTATATATAAGTAGAGGACTCATGTCCCGATGTGATGCATATTTTTTTGTAATTTTTTCCAAAGTAAATAATTAATTATGAGGTTTTTATTAGAAATTTTATAAAATATAAAAAATCGTATGTCTGACCACCTTAACTTGGTCAAAACTTCATGAAATTCATTTTTTTTTTTTAATCCTATATTATGTGAAGCATAGAATGTGGCACATGTTTCAGATTCAAAAAATGTGATATCGTTTGAAAGCTATAGATTATTTTCAATCAGCCTATCAATCAGGACTTTAGTCATAATTTAAATAGAAAATAAATAATAATTATTTATTAAATTCAAAGAAAATCATTATTTAGATTGGTGGAAAGCTAAGAATTGCCTCAAAAAACCCTTTTTGTTTCATCAATTTTGGGTAAAAAAACCGTCAGCCACATGGGCCATCATATCACTTATATATCGCCACTTTTTGGCCCATCATGATCCTACACATACCAACTTAGGTTGTGCAAGAGTGATCCCTAAATCAGATAGTGAAATCTTAATGCTAAGGAAGTAGTGCAATAAACCCAATTTTGTCATATCAAATCTATCCTGAAGTACTGACTTCACTGCTACAATGGAAGATGAAGTACTCCTAGTAATCAAAAGATCAACATATAGAATAAGTATCAAAAGCGAATCATATTGTTGCAATAAATACACATTAGGATCTGAATGGAATCTACTAAAACCTAAATATAGGAGGTAGAAATCCATCTTGGCATACCAAGCCCTAGTTGCTTATTTGAGGCCATAAAGAGATTTTCTAAGTTTATAAACTAAGGATGAATCTTGAAAAAAACCTAGTGGTTGTTCCATGTAGATTTCCTCCTCAAGATCTCCATGAAGAAATGCACTCTTCACATCTATTTGATGTACAAACCATCCATGTGTTGAGGCTATAGCTAGTGTGAGTGGAATAAAAATCATCTTAGTGATGCATGCAAAGGTTTTTGTATAATCAATACCAATAGTTCTTTGTATTTATCAACTAGCCCATTTGTTGTAAACTTTGTTTAATATATCCATTTATTTCGAACTATCTTCCTTCCCTTAGGAAGAGAAGTCGAATCCTAAGTGTGATTTCTAATTAAGGAATCATGTTACGCATCCATAGCAATATCCCAATTAGGTATGTTTGATGCCTCTTTAAATGTTTGTAGATCACAAGCTGAAGCAAAGAAGGCACATGGATCCCCCACAAAATCTATCTAAATTTGTATGTCATCTACTAGATCTTGTACCCATGTATCTGCCTTGTGAAGTGATTGTAGAGTTTGAAATGTGAGTGAGTCTGGTTCAAAAATATAAACTTCTAATGTAATCCCTGAACTAGATGAAGATCAACCCTCATCATTTTCATCATTGTCAGAACTAGAAGAAGAAGAATATACTACACCAGGATTTTGTTGTGAATGATCTAAATCATCAAAAGAATAATCAAGATCTAGTGAATCCACAATATGTTGAGAAATGTTAAGTATAGATTCAAGAGGAGTTTCATGAAAATTTACAAGGTAAAAGTACAAAGTTGTTTCACACTTTCGGTCAACTTATCAACACAAGTGAATTTAAGTATTTATAACTGAAAATCAATTATGGTCAAGCATATGATCTAGTAAGATTCATTCGAGATAAGTTAAATATGTCAACAAATTTTCCAACTAAAATTATTGGTTAAATGCATATGTAGCACTACTTTGAGACCAATTTACTAAAAAATTGAAATTATTTGAAAATTAAATGTTTCAACAACTCCTACTCATATAAATAACACTTTTAAAAGAAAATTAAAAATACCCTTTTGTAGATCCATAAGTGTAGTTTTCAAATATATATTTATTTTAATACTTCAATTATTATTTATATATTTTTTTAATTGTTTACTAAAAGTAGTTTATCAACACAGAAAAAGTAGGCTGATTACCTTGTCAAGAAAATAACTAAAACTTATTTTAAAAAATAAAAAAATATGATGCCTTAGATAAAAGAATCTAGATTACGATAGTATAATTTGTTTTCGATTTTAGGTAAATATTTAATAAAAAATTGATGTTGAGTTGAAACAATTGCATTTTAATACACACATTTAAATAGTTAGTTAAAAATATATATTTATTAAATTTGAAAAAAAAAAATCCATGCTAAGTTAAAGTTTCAAGTTATAAATATACATTAAAAATTTGAAGGAAAACAAAAAGAAAATTTACTATATAAAGTTTGACATCTCATATAACATCATTTTTCAGCATTTTATCAACAACTAAATTATAGTGTTAATTTATAAAAAATTATATTCAAACAATTTTTTAATTTTGTCAAAAAAATGCAAACATAAAATATACTAAAAAATACATATTTTATTAGTTTACATCATTGGAAAATTTAAAGCATATATGCCACTTTATAGTTATTCAAGTTTAAAATTTAGATCAGTGTTGGTCCTTTCCTTTAAAAAAGTGTGACACAACTTTTTACTTTTACCCCACACTTATCAAAATAAAAAACTCATGTGTGGAAGGGTAGAGTAGGTGATAGCCTCTTACACCATCTCGATAACTGAAAAAGAAGCAAGGTTTGGATTATGGATCCATGGCCTTGTGTTTCTCTTTTGGAATGTGTACCATGGCAGGAGATCCAAAGGCCCTAAAATGATCAACTGTTGGTTTCCTTCCTTTCCAAGGTTTAAAGGGAGTGATACCCTTCAAGGTTTTATGAGGAACTCTATTCTGACTATAACATGCATAGTTGGTTGCTTCTACCCAATATTATGGTCTTAGGCCCTTAGAATGAATCATACAATTAGCCATATCTTTTAAAGATCTATTTTTGAGTTTGACAACAGCATTTTGTTGGGGGGTATATGGAACTATGTTTTACAAATATATCCACTTTTCTATACAAAACTACTCAAAATGGTTGTTGACATACTCACCCCAATTATCTATTTGGATAATTTTGATGAATTTCCCTAACTATTTTTAGTAATGGCTTTGAAGTCTTGAAAAAATTCAAATACTTTTGATTTTTTCCTAAAGAAGTAGACTTGTGCAAATCATGAGTGAACCAAAAATTTTAGGGCAAAGATGTACTCTCTTGCACTTCTAGGGTTTCACACCTAAAAGGAGAGAGATCGTCCACACCTAAAATCTAGGAGGGTTCATTCAAAGGATTAGGAGTTTGGAATAGGTGTGGTGTGTGTGGAGTGTGATATAAGTGTTGAAAAATGGAAAAGAAACTAACTATTAAATACAAACTATTGAAATGCAAAATATGTACAAGATGACCTAGAAATGTACATTAAACTAAAACAAAAAGTTAGAGATGAAATATGTGCACCTGGGAGTGAATTGTAGATTGGATTGGAGGTTGGAAATGCTACTGCTGTTGACTGGGACACTTGTGTCAATCTAGGCGACTTAGTCCCAAATCTAGAAAGACTGGTTTGGAACCCATTTCATGGGTGTCCAGATCTACAAAAACATTTGAAAAGAAGGTTCGGTGGGACTAAGTCACCACTATTTGTGACTTAGTCCACTTCCAAGTTTCTAAAAATCAGAAAGTGGAAATAGAAGCCCCTGGTCTGCACTTTCTGAGTTGCTCCAAGTGTTCTGTTTTGGAAGTGAAGAATTTGGTCTACAAGTGTTCTCCAAGCCTCAATTAGGTTTTCTGCAACCTTGAAGGGCTTTGACAAGTTGATGAAGATTCTTTCACCTTGGTTCCTTGGCAAATCGGCATACAAGACCTGTAAATCACACTAAGAGGGAAAACTTGTTGAATGTTAGGGCATGGGGGTTTGCCTTGGTCAAAACCTTTTTGAGTAATTAAACCAAAATTATGAAATAATGTAATGATGCATGAAAAAATGGAGTTTACCTTGTCATAATGATTGATCTTGAGTTGCAACAATAGAGGATTCAACCCTTGAATGCTTCAGAAAAGATGTCTTGATGACTTAGAATACTCAAACCCTAGCTTGCATGAGAAGAGTGATGAGTGATTAAGAAGAATGAATTGTTGAGAGTGAGGATATGTAGAATTAGTTAGGGTGAAAATGAGGAGGAAAACCCTTATTTATACATATTGTGGCCTAATTTCCCAAAAATAACACATCACAGGCCGAACTTAGGGTTTAGGAGATAACATCTCATCAGAAATTTAGATTAAATTTGATTTTTATGTCACATAGGACTAAGTCGCCCAACGTGGTGACTTAGCCACCTAGGAAAATTTGAGTGGTTGTCGGGGATTAAGATGTGACAAATGTTGTTTGTCAGGATTGTCTTCTAAAACACACTTAAGTAGGACCTATAAGTGCATTAAGGGGTCATTTTAGCATAAGAAAGGGTTGATTTAGTGATGACAAGCCTAGAAAAGTGTGAGGGTTAGTTACCACACCTTACAACACTTTGACATAAGGCTTGGTGATAGGTTAATTAGATGAACTACGATGAAAGGTTCCTAGAAAAGTGAGGAAATGTGTTACAACCCTTCACAACACCTTTGCAAGTCACCTTAGAATCTAGAAAAAACTACGCCAAAAACCACAAGAGAGGGCCCAAATGAGTGAAAAGTGTCAAGGATACACTTTTTGGTAACACAGTGAGAAATCATCAATAAAGGTGAGAACATATTTAGCCTTTGCAAAATATGGACAGGGGAAATGCCATGAAACATCACTATGAACAAGTTCTAAGACTTGTGTTGACCTCCATGATTTTCCTTTATCAAATTTCACTTCAGGATGATTGCCAACTACACAACCTTCACAAATTCCACTAAAAAATTTAACCTTTGGTAACCCTTGACCATATTATGTTGACATAGTTGTTTAAGATAGCAGTATTTAAGATGGACAAACTGATCATGCCATAATTTGTTGACTTCATTTGAAATATTTAGCAATTATTTTGAAGAAATATCTATGAAAAAATTGGAGAAGGTATATAATCTAGATTAGTGATTTTCCTCCCCTATTTCTACCAGCTTGTTTCTTTTCAATTCTCTTATCTCAACTAAATTTTGAGAGAAATGCACTCTCATGCCCTTCCCTAGATGAGTCATTTGATACATCGAAAGGAGATTAGTTGATAGTGAAGGAATACTTGTAACATTTGAAAATGTTCCTCCTTCAAATTCAATAGACCATATCCCTTTGACCAATGTTGGAGTATCATCACCTAAGGTGATTGTGGACATACTAAATTTCTCTAAGGATGAAAAAACAACATGTGAACAACCCATATGGTGTGAAGCACCAAAGTCTATTATCCATGATGAAGATAAATATCTTATAGAAACTGAGGCTTTTCCTTTTGATTTCTCTTTTGCCTTAGTATTTTTCTGGTTTGATGAAGATGCTTTTACAAAATTAGGTAGCCCTATATTATTCTTTTTGAGAATATGTGAGAGATGCTCAATTTTTTTCCTCATGCATTGATGTTCATCGTGTCCATATTTTTTACAAAAGGAACATATAACTTTCTCAGTAATTGTTTTACTTTATTGAGAAAAGTTATCTTTTTTGGAGTTGTCAATTTTTTGTTCTTTTTTAACTTCCTTGTCCTTTTTAGTGTTCTTTTTATTTTCTTTTGAATGTTTTTTCTTTTCATTCCTTGCAATTAGGTCCTGAGATTTAGTGGACTTCAAAGTTCCCATTTGAATTAACTTTTCTTGCTTCCTTATGAGATCGACAATAAATTTATCAAGTGTGGGCATTGACCATGAGGCTCCAAGAGCCCATTTGGTGGAATAGAAAGTTGAGACGAAAATAGAAACATCTGGACCTCGCTTATAAAGTATTGTAGACACGTAAAATAGACATTATACAACTCGCTCTAACTAACATCAAATTCTCCTATTAATCAGTTAAAACAATTTATTGATTAATTCCCTCAACTTCATCATGCTTAATTAAATAAATCAGACTATTTCATTAAGTCCTTAAGTTCTTCTCATTTGATTCAATAAATCAAAATGATTTAAATCAAATGTCAAACTCCTAAAATCGTCCAAGTTAATTAATCTAGATTAATTAACCTCTAAACATAATCACCCATTCTCCATCTTTTGACTCAACTTGAGTCAAATCTAAACTCTTCACTAACCCACCCACTTGCACCAATAAATCATTTCTTTGATTTATTAAATCTTCTAATTTCTCTCAAAAGGGTATCAAGATGGAATATTCTGTCAATTTGAATCTTCCCTCCAAAGGGCTTGTCCCTTCCAACAAGGCATTAAATGCTCTTACACATGCTCTTACATGTCTCTTGCACAAGTCAAATTTGGTATTTAATTCACCTTTCATCCCCCCTAAACATGTCATTTCATCCAAATTCAAAATTCAAATTGGTACATTGGCCAAAACTTGCACATTCCTCATCCTCTCAAATCTTGACAAGTGTCATCTTGTCATTGGCTTATGAATGATACCACATTCATCAAAATAAATCAATATTTCAACATTGAATCTATAAAAGCAAGACAACACAACACAAATTTGGGGAACAACATAGATTTCATGCAAGGTTATTCTCTTCATTTGAGAATTAATCTTGCCCATAACATCATTCAGGTTTTTCAAGGATTGGGAAAGGGTTACATCCTACATAACAGAGTGGCACCAATCCACTATGAGATAAGGGTTAATCATGTTTTCATATGATTTTGTTTAGCTTGCATTGTTTAAAATGGTTAAATTTTTTCATAGGGATGTCTAAGTTTGCTGATTTAAACTAACTTTCATGCTAACAACATGAAACTGTTTAAGTCTCTTTTGTAGGTTTTCAGCATCTAAAAGTACATAATGTTCTAATTGATCCTATTTCTTGTCAATTCCACATTTTTTAGCTAGAACTTTAAATATTTAAATTTAGTGAAGAAAACCTCTAAAGTTCAAAAGTTCCTAGGACTAAGATCTATGAGTTGATTTTCCAACTCGTGCATTTTAAGTTTATCAATTTTCCCAAATAGTTTGTTTAGATCTTCCCAAACTTCGTTGGGTGTTTTCAAGTTCTAAACATGGAATAACAATTCAAGAGACAAATTTAAACCTAGAAATCCAAATTCTTGGTCATTCACTTATTGAAATACTTTTCTTTGTCTTTAACTACATTGGGTTCTTTTTTCATTCCCATAGTTACCCTAAATAAACCTTTCTTTTTAAGTACAAGAATTACTTTCAACTTCCAATCATGGTAGTTGAAAGGTGTTAGGGGTTCTATAGTAATATTAGACTCCATTTTGTTAGACTTAGATAGTTGCGTTGTAGAAATGTGGAAATGAAGAACTTAAAAGTGCATTCAGAAGTGAAGAAATAATACGACACACAAAATCACTTCTCGAGGAAGTGTGAAAAATATAGCACACAATACCCCCCTTGATTATTCCTTCCCCCATAAATTTGACACTTTATAGGAGTGCTTTGTAACTAGTCCAAAAGGAGCATAAATTGGCACTTTAAAATATGAGTGTTTTATTATGCTAGTTGGATTTGGCACAAGAATCAAGTAGGTACTAGAGAATGTATGGCACAATGGTTGCATAGGTTATAGACCAACATGGAAGAGAAGATCATTGCAGCTTCCTTCGCCTCTATGTGTGGAAGAGGATGGACATCTGGAAATGCAGATCGAGCCTTTGAGTATCACACTTCAAGAATGCAACTTTTGTGATTGCTAAGTTTGGAAAAATCCATGCCTCATTGTGAGTGTTAGCACAACAATTTTGGAGGGAAAAAACAATCACCAAAGCCTCCAAATATGAAGGCAATGGATATGCTAAGTGACACGGTGGCTTAGTGATCAACTTCAATATCATATGAAATGTATTTCCTTTTAGCCTATCCAACAATTTCCTCCCACTATGATACCATATAAGAACCTGCAATAATGGGGGTCAACAACAAGCACAAATGAATAATACCAAATATGTATAAATTCAACCAATTGTACTAGCCAAATAGGCGTATATATATAAAGGTAGGAGGAAGGAAATTGACCCCTATGAAATGAGGACATGACTCCTCACTCATGGAGTGGTGGCAAGTTTCCTACCAAGAAAGTAGCATGAGGTGTTGAAAGTGAGTCGACACCTCTGAAACTACCTAACTTGACACCTCATAAAGGTAAGTGTCAAGGGATGCCTAAGCAAGCTTATGTCCAAGTGTATGTAAAATATACACTAACAAATATAACCTAACCCTAAATTGCACCCTACCCCTAACCCTAAGCCTAACTCTAAACCTTACCCTAACCCCAACCCTAACTAAATTCCAAAAACAACCCCTAACCTTAACCCATACTTAAACCATAAACCTTATACCATAATTGTAACCTTAGCCTTACCCTAACCCTAGCTTTAAACTATAATCTTAACCCTAACCTAACCTTGAATATAACCATAACGCTAACCTTAACCCTAAAATTTAACACTAAACTATAACTCTAATCTAACACTAACCCTATTTCTAATGCTAACATGTAATTGAAACCTAACCCTAACCCTAAATCACACCCTAAACCTAAGCCTAACCCAAACCCTAACCCTAACCTAATTCCAAAAATAACCCCTAATCCTGCCACTAACCCTAAAACCTAATCCTACATCTAACCTTAACCCTAAACCATAATATCATAAATTCAACCTAACCCTAACCTTGACCCTATCTCTAACCCTTACCCTAACCCTAACTGAATCACAAAAATTAATACTTTGTGTGGGGGTAAAAGGATGGGTCCTCTACAACTCTCTAGGGTTTCACCTAGAAGGAAGAGGGTTTTCCTTTACCACAAGGGGCATCAAATATTGTGATTCATTCAATGCTAGGGATTGAATATTTAATGGAATATGAAAAGTGTTGAAATATAACATGAAAATCTAACTACTTAACCTAAACTAAGAGAGATTATAATGCTAGAAAATACATGATGTAATACAACCTTGTTAAAATGAAAGCAATATAAGAAAATTAACCTAATAGATCAAAAAAGTGCACCTAGAAACCAAAGAGGGCTGTAGCAGAGATTGGGTAAGTCACTGGAAATCTAGAAAATCAGGGTTTTGAGTCATCTGGGACACTTACGCCAAGTGGGGCGACCTAGTCCCTTTTCAGAAAAACTTCCCTAGAAGCCATTTTTGCCAACTAGGTCTCTAGATCTGCAACATTCAGTGTCAAGAACCTCTACTAGGACTAGGTCACCATTATGGGCAACCTAGTCCCTTTCAAATTTTCTAAGAAACTTAAAGTGGGTATGTAGGCCTTCGATCTGTGTTCTACTTCTTCATGGGAATTCGGATCCAAATCTGCAAAATAACCTGCAAAATAGAAGATATTTGGGTTTCTAATGTGGGGTTTGCCTTGATCAAACCTCTAGTTTCTATTTAAACTTGTAATGGAATATAAAATCTGCATAAACCCTAGCCCTAAGTGTGTCTAAAACTAGGAAAACCTGAAATAAAGAAAAACCCTATTCTATTGTTCTAGAATAAGATGTAAGTAATAGATTTGAAATGATGCAAGACTTTGACCCTAGAAACCCTAGAACATCACAAATAAGTGTAACAAGGAAGGGAAATGGGATGCAAACCTCATCTACAAATGGGTTGAAACTAGAAGATGGAGGCACTTTGAAATCAGTCTTTAGGAGTGATTTAGTGGCTAGTTGCACCTCTTCAACCTTGATTTATCCATGAATCTACATATGAATCTATCTTCAACCTTTGTCAATGCTTGATCTTGGATGTGAAGTGAGCTTGAAGACCTACAAAAAACCCTAGTTTTTTGTCTAAAAGCTTCAACTTTTGTTATGTGAGAGATGAATCTTCTTGACAAAGATGTTTTGCACTTGGTTCTTAGAGTTGGATGTGAAAAATGACCAAAAAAATATATATATATGCAACAAGACCTAATTGTCAAGAATTTTGACCTAAGAAGTCGACACCCATCAGGAATTTATGATAAAATATTCATTTTGCTGCTTGAAACTTCAAAAATCCTCAAAAAGGACTAGGTTTGCCAACTTGGCCAACGTAGGCCCACAAAGAGATTTTGGAGTGGGAACGGTGCTTTTTGAATGGTTTTGATATTGCTTGTCAGGGATTGAATGATCCTTTGGGTATAAAAATCCTCCAAGTCAAAATTAACCAACCTTAGGGGCCTACAAATTTTGTTTTAGGGTGATAATTGATGAAATGGGCCTAAAGTAGGACCAAAACGGGCACAAAATTGTCCTTTTCTTCAAAGGTGTACATTTTTTTGTGACACATTTAGCCCCCACTTTAGTTTCCATATGACTCTACGTGCATATGTAAGCTAAAGGACTCTAGAACAAACAATGCACCTTATTTTCATAAAAGGATACTCATTTAAAAGTTAGGAGAATGAAGCCCCTAATGTAGTTATCTGCGAAACCACAATGTTAGGAACTGCATCCTGCAACACTAATCTGTTAGCAGTCCTAGAAATCCTCTTATCTAATCCCTAAAGATCAAATTTGAGGGTAGATGTATGCCCCCCCTTGATTTTGGTTGCTTTATGGAGTTGGAATTGAGGTAGCTATCGAACCACATCGAATAAGAGCATGCATATTGGAGGGCATTTCCAAGTACCATGCCTCATAATGATAAGTGAGTGATGATGTAGGGCATGGAAACATGATTCTGACACAACAAATGACATAAAAAATGGAGTTCACTAGCACTCGGTATGTTGATTTGAATGGAAAAGCGCACTAAAAGGTTTATAAAGTGAAAAGGTACAATTATGCACATGTGTGTGAAAAGTAAGTTAAAAGAAATGAAAAAGAGTAAACATGCACTTACTTTCTCATTTACCTTTTATACCATTGAAGAGTGATGATGAGAGAGTTAGAGGATACTGAGCACATGTGATTTCACCCCTGGTAAATTGGGCATACTGCAGGATCAGGTGGTGAGTGGCAACCGCCAACATGAGGTTAGTTGATTCTTCAAACTTTTCTTTGTGATTTTTCAATTATAGGATGAATTTAATGCATATTTAGAGTATATTAGGATCTTTTCATGGTGTTTTCCACACAACAACAACTTAGATAGAATATAATATCCTATCTCTCTTGAAAGGTAGATCTCTATCAGGAAAGAGATAACCCCAAGGTCTCTAATGTCAGGTCTTGACAATGCACCAAAACAACTCAGTAATAAATGTGAAAATGCGGGTAATCACAAGAGGCCTTACAAATGAACAATGTTGGAAGTGTACTTTCATCAGATCTAGCAATATGGTGACGCTTTCAATCCCAAAACTAACCTAAATAATAAAAGAAATAGCAAAAGATAAGGTCCAGTAGAGAGATCAGCCACAAAGATGACGTTGAAGAATATTGGGTCAACAGCAAAGATGAGTTTGAGGTCAGAAAGAAGAAGCTCTCAAGGCTACAAATCAATCTGATTAGATTGTACAATGTCAAAGCCATCCCTGATCAAATTGATGATGATGGGAATTTAATCCAAAATCATGATTATGAGCCCATCAAGGACAAATCAGTAGAGATTGATTGGCTGGAAGAAGAGAAAAAAAGTTGGAACAAATCACAGCTCTCATCCTCAAGTACACTAGATTATGGATCAAACACAAGATCTGGGAGTTGGACATTAAAGGCATGTAGTATATCTATGACTTGCTGGGGTACCTATAATCCCATTCTACCTCTGAAGAAACTGAACAAGATTTAAAAGGAAAAAGTAAGGTCAATTCTCCCTTCAAGATCAAAATTAAAGGTGCTCAAGGAGACATGGAGGTAAAAAAGAAGAGGAAACCAATTGACAAAAAGAGGAAGAATATCACCAAGAAGGACAATTCTACTGTAGAAAAGGAACCAGGTGAAAAAGGTGAAGAGGACAATGCCCCTATTTTAAAAAAGAAGGGTGACAAGAGCTTCAAAGAAAAAGAATGAGTCATCCAAGGAAAAAGAAGGGGAACCATGTCCAGTAGTGAATATGGAGAGTTCTAGAGAAAGGACATAAGTCTATACCAGGAGATCAAGGACTCCTTCTCCAAAGGGTAGTGAATTGAAAGAAGATGTTACCATAACTGCTCCTGTTTCAAAGAAATAGAAGGATGCCTCTCCCCTTCCTGAATCACATGATGTGCAGCATGAGTCCAAGGATGTAGACATTAGTGATCACTAGGATGAAAATGTAGAAGAACTCAAAGAGGGGGAACTCCATAGTATTGAGGTAGAGATAAAAAGAATCATGCAATCTCCTTTGGTAACTTATGAGGATTCACCTCTAGAGGATAATGGAGATAAGTCCCCAGGAAAAGAAAAATTTCTTGCAAGGACTCCTCCATCGATACACAAGGAGGATGAACATAATATGGAAAAAGATGAGAATCCATAGGAGGATAAAGAAGATAAGGAAGAAAATAAAGGAGCAGGCAAAAGTGAGAAGTTCCCCTCAGAGCATAATGTAAATGTTCAACCCTTTGTGGATCAAACTAAAAAGGGAACACAAAATGAACAACAACTTGATGCATCTACTCCTAGTTGGCTCAGTGAAAGATTGAAGAATAAGTAGATTGTTGTAGATGATACCCCTCCAAACTGTGATGACTTACTAGCCAACATAGGAAAGGGAAAGGCAAAGAAAAAGGCTAAGGTTATTTCTTGGATTGGTATAGATGAGGCCAATAACTGGGTAACCCACATTGCTACTCTTGCACCTGATAAGAACAAAGATGAGGTAGCTAGCTAGGACTACAATATTCAAGCTATTAATCCTGGCCCACCTCCATGATGCAAGAAGTTGAGGAATTCAAAGGCTCCAATGTTACAATTTTAGGCAGATTAAAGAAGGAGGTGGAAGCTAAGGAAGAATTGAAGAAGGAGAATCAAAGATTGAAAAGATATTTGTAAGATCTCATGGAACCTTTTCAATATATCTCTTCATCATCGACAATAGGCCTTCTACTTAAGGAGACCATCACTGAATTGGAAAAGATGAAAACCACCACACAAGTCACACATGACTGGTTGCAAGGAGTAGAGGCCAGAGGAGATGATACAATCAAGGATATCTTATCAACTGGTGGAGATTCCCATAGGTCGGTAGAATGGCTAATAGATGTGTTAGCTTAGGATAAGGAAGATGTTGACCTCTTGCTACAAAAAACCAAGGTTATCATGGAGTATATTGAGGAGAAGCTTGTAGGCGATGGAATTTTATCCTCCTCAAAGGTTTTTGAACCCTGGGAATGGTATGAAGCTCTGCAAATAAGGAAAAGGGTATTGAAGATGGTACAAAAGTAGGGAAAACAAATAGAGAGCACACTGACTGATATATATAATAAGTGAATTTCATTCTTTGAGATCATGAATAGAAGGAAAAAGTTTGCATCAAAGCACTTAAGTTTGGACTAGCTGAGGAAATGGGGGCATGAGGTTTACGCCTTGGTTGATGATGGTCCAGTTACTATGTACCAACTTGATGATGCGGCCACTTACGCTATAGTCATGGAGAAGTATCGAACCCTAAAGGTGGATTGGGATAAAATCATTAAGCAATCAAGAGAAGAAATTAAATCTATTGAGAGAAAATTCAAAGTATTAAATATTCCACCTTTGGTTGACCGAGAGGGAATTTTCCTTAGGGTACAGGACAAAATGGGTCAAGAAAAGGATAAAGGGCTAGCAAATGAATGACTACTTCAAAATTTGTGCTTCTCATTATCCTTCTTTTATTCTTTCCATGTATTGGACTGAGCTATATTGGAGATTTCAAGCTGACCTGGAAAAGAGTCTCAAGCATTTAATACAATATTATATTTTATTTTAGGAGCTCTTTTTTTCGTTGGCTGACCTGTTTTGTGGTCAACTTCTCTTGTAACCCTAATTGGGATGACATTATCTATAAGTATGGTGTTTGGCCTCATTTTGTGGAGTTAGTTAGAGAATTAGACTTTGAAGCAAGCAAGGTGATAAAGTAGAAGCTAGAATTAGGAGTTACTTTTTTTTTGAAGCAAATGTTGTAACACTGAATGTTGGAATTGTTGCTATTATTGGATGAACTCAATACAATTGAAGACATTGTGCTTTCATGGCCTCTCTTGGATTGATTTATCTTGCATGGTTCTTGTTATTCTATCTTTCTAAATTGATTTTTGAAAATATTGAGTGCATGTTAGATTTAGGGTTAGATGATTCAGTAATATTCATGGTTAGATGCTTGAATTGTTTATAGTGATCCCTGGTCCATACTTTTGGCAACTTATTATTGTGGGTTGTTGTGCAAAGTTAGCCCGGACCTTAGATTTATGTGCTCAGTTTGATTGTGAATATTTATTCATTTCAATTTAAAAATAAGGTTGGTGTGGATGGATGTTCATGATCTAAAAATCTATAATTTCTTAGAAGATTGCACTATTTATGTGAGATTGCAGGATAAATTTGGGTCAAGTAGAAATTTTTTTTGAGGGATTGGTCCATTTCAAGTATCTTGTCCTTTGTATTGTTGATATTAGGAGCAATTTTACCTTAAGATTTCTGTAAACCCTTAGCTTTTTCTTTTTTTTTGAATTCAGGTTAAATATAGGAATTTAAGTATCAACATAATGCAAAATATGATAAGTTCAAAGATCTAGAATTGGTCATTTGTAAGGCCCCTTCTGATTACCAAAATTTTCACATATTATCTGAGCTATTTATGCATTGTCAAGACCTAACATTAGAGACCTTGGGGTTATCTCTTTGTTGATATAGATTTACCTTTCAAGAGGGATACGATACTATATTATGTCTGAGTTGTTATTGTGCAGAAAACACCATCAATAGATTGGTGCTAGAAGGAGGGCCTGAGTAAGCAAACTAGAGTATTTTCTAAACACCATTTCTCCTAGGAGACTCAGAAGGAGAACCAAATCCACACCAAGAGAGGAGTTTCAGGAATTACCACCCTCAACTAGGTCAAGAAGGACGAGAAAGAGGGAGGAATCATCATCCACCCAACCACCCCCATCATTTCCTTCATCTTCAGCTTCATCAATCCCGTCTTCATCTTATTATAAAGCCATCGCTATTCAAAAACCCCAACCTGTCATCCATTAGCCCTTACCACCTCCACCCCCACCAATGGCTTTCTTGGCAAACAACCCATCACCTCTATCATTCAATAACTATAATGTCATGCCCAAGAACCCTGATAATTTTTTCTCTGAGTTCCATACAAATGACCCTAATAGGACAGCAGAGGAGCACATCTGAATTTTCCAAACTTGTTTGAGGGATAGAGGAATTAATCATGCAGATGTTGCATGTAGGCTTTTCCCTTATTCTCTGGGAGAGGATGTGTTTTATTAGTACAATAATTTACCTATTGCATCAATTCACAATTGGATTGAACTTGAGGTTGTGTTTCTATAGAAGTTTAAAATCCCTATCAGTTCCAATGAGATCTACTTGCAATTTATCAGGGTTAACATGGAATTTAATGAGCCTATAGGATCATTTAACAATAGGTTCCACCATGCATATACTATATTACAATCTCCCTATGTTGTGGATGATGCTACTTCTTTATAAGTTTATTTTGAAGCCCTTGATAGTCTTACATCCACCTTCCTTAAGTGGAGAACTAATCCCACAACTACCTTGCTCACTGCATATATGAAGGTTCTTATGGTTAGCGTTGATCTGAGACAACACTTGTCGGGACCTTTGCTATCTTTGGGACCTGTTGTTTACCCTGGACAAGTCCAAGCTCTCAACCAGGCTTTGATTAATCATACTCCCATTATGAACCCTATTCTGTAGTTGCCTTTGGTTCCTCACCTAGGTCCTCCAATAAGTCAGGCTCACCCAAAACCTAGTTATCCCCAACAAAGTGACAATCAACCCCTTCATCCACAAAAATAGGCTAGTTTTCCTACAAATTTGTAGAATTCAAAAGTCTTGAATCAATCCATTGGTTATGGAGGAGCATCAGGATACCCTCAAAATAATGTGAATTTAGTGCCCTATAGTAGTCCTGATAAGGAGAGGTTGGATGAGCTAACAGAGAAGGTGAAAAAATTGAATATGGAGGTAACTCACTTGAGAAACTAGAACAATCAACTCCAGGATGCTCAGAGGAACATGCAATCAAATTACAACAAGGAGAATCGAGATGCTACACGGGGACAAAATTTTGACAAAGGACAACATTTTGACAAAAATCTGAATTTTGAAAGAGGACAAGGTTCTGGTCAAAACTTTGATAGAGGGCAACAAGGTGGACAGGGATTCAAAAGGAGACAACCACCCTGGAAAAATAGGCCATGGAACACTGGATCCAATAATGGAGGAGTACCTACTCCGTTAGATCAACCTCCTAATCAGGAGAAAACTCTGAGTGGTGTATACCTAGCAGAGGTAGCTTTATCTAGATGGTGTCGGCTTCACAAGACAAGTCAACAGTTTGAGTTGGATTATCTTGAGTTCCAAACTATTGCTTAAATCTTCTAGTATGAAGTTGAGAATATGTCCACTCGTTAGGTGATTGTACATTCCACTCCCTACAATTTTCTGGTGCTAGTCTTGAACCATGCACCTTTCTCGAAGGATGATGAGAATGAGCCAGAAGAGGAGTCAAGTAGTCACAATGGGGGGATTGAGAAAGTACTTAATGAAGATGAAATTTATCAGTTATTCAATGAAGGAATTGAGAATGATAATGGCCCCTTGGATGATGAGGAAGCTGGCATTAAGGAAGTACAAATGTTCCAGCAACCTACTAGGAAATATGATTTTAGGAATAGGCCTAACAGGAACCCTCAGGCTAGAGAACCATTCACAACATCTATCCCTCAAAATAATTTTACTAATCAAGCAGATCCACATGCCAATAATAATCCATCCTACCCTCATGTGCCAACATAGTACTTTGTAAAAGGAGGACAACCTGATGCACTGAAAGGAGGTAATGTTGATAAGCAGATTGGTCACCCTTTGGAAATATATGCTAATATGAATGTAGAGAAATTGGGTGAATATGTGACTAAAGAACTCAGGAAATTAAAGGTGATTCTTTCTGATTTTGAGCTGGTAAGGGTTCCTACTATCAAAAACATAGTTTTATAATCTTTTAGTTCACAAGGGAAGATAGTAAGTGAAACAACTAGGAAGACTCTGAGTCCATAGGTGCCTAAAGGCCAAGGTCAAGTATAGTCTTCTGAAAGAGGGAAAGAAAAGGATAAGAACTAGGTTGCACAAGCTGACACACAATTGAATTTATTCCAGGGCAAGGCAAAAACTCCTTTTTTAATTTATGTCTGTATCTTTGGGAAGAACCTACACAATTTCCTTCTGGACTCAGGAGCATCTACAATTTTATGCCTTTGTTGTCTGTAGAGCTCCAGGAATTACTCTTGCTGCCTCTCAAAAGAAGGTCACTCAATTGGTTAAGACATAGGTAAATGTAGTAGGAGAGCTGAACATGATTCCCATACAGGTTGCATCAGACCCTAGGGTGCAATAGGTAATTAACATTCAAGTAGGAGACATCCCTGATACTTATGGTCTAATTTTAGGATGAGATTTCACTAAGGCACTAAATGAATACACATCCATAGATCATTCCCACATGTGGCTTCCCTGGAAAGGAGTCCCAAATCAAATCCAAATTGAAAGGAAACCTAGAATGATGTATGTAATTACTAAATACCACAATACTTCAAATGAGATATTGGTATCATAGGTTAGTATGGGAAATTATGTATTGGTTGCCTCTATTCTAGATACAAAATAAATTTTTATGTTACACATCCCTGTTGGTGAGCTCACATCATAATCCAGCAGTTCTAAGGCCCTGAGTGATTCAACAAAGGAAATTGATGGCCAAGAAGATGGACAACTTGGGCTATTGAACAATTTTCAGGAGTTCATACAGACATGTGTAGAGGATCAAATTCAGCTAGGAAGAGGCATGAAGTTTGAAGACCTACTCCTTCCCAATTGGTGTAGAGTACATAATTCTCCTCACTCTAAGATGGAATGTTACCTATGTCAACTAGTAGTGGAGCAGATCCAAAGGTGCATCAATCCAACCCCAACTATAGGATTAGATATACAAAGCTTCTGAGATGATCCTAAAGGTAAAAGCCCAATGCTTCTTGAAGATTCTCCTAGTAGCAATAAGGCCAAGGATAACTCAAAGAAATCAAGAACTAATAGTTGTTGGACATTAAGATTTGATGGATCCAAATCAAATAAGGGCATTGGAGTAGGGTTTGAATTAATTAGCCCAAGAGGTGAGACATATTTTGCTGCTCATAGACTCCAATTCTAGTGTACAAATAATGTGGCTAAGTATGAAGCTTTAGTCCATGGGTAATTAATGGCCCTAAGGAAGAAAGTTAAGATTCTACAAGTATTTGGAGATTTTGAGCTAATAGTAAGGCAAGTGAGAAAACAATATTCATGCTGGCAAGGTATGTGTAGGATCATGATGGGCCAACTAGTGGGAATATCTAAGTGATATGATGGCCCAAGTGGCTGATGACCTTTTTTTAACCCAAAATTGATGAAACGAAAAGGGTTTTTAAAGAATATTCTCAAATTTCCACCAATATAAATTATGCTTTACTTTGAATTTAATAAATAATTATTATTCATTTTTTATTCGAATTACGACTACAGTCCTAATTGATAGGCTAATTGAAAAACATCTATAGCTTTCAAATGGTATCACATTTTTTGAATTCAAAAAATGCATCACATTCTATGCTTCACATACTATAGGATTAAAAATAAAAAATAAAATTGAATTTCATGAAGTTTTGACCAAGTTAAGGTGGTTAGACATACAAGTTTTTATATTTTTTTAAAGTTGTAATAAAAAAATCATAATTAATTTTTTACTTGGAAAAAAATTACAAAAAAATATGCATCACATCGGTACATGAGTCCTCTACTTATATCTAAAATCTTATAAAAAAATATTATCATTTTATTGTAGTTAGGGTGGTTAGACAGACACCTACTTCTTATTTTTTCCCTGAAATTTAAGTATTACTGCATTGAAATTTCAAATTTTCACCAAATAGATTTTGGTTTTTTTAAAATAAACCTAGTAGTTTAGAAACTAAATTCAATTTTATATAGATTCTATTCTTATATATTTTTGAAATAATATAGATAACTTATTCAAATTTTTACATCAAGTAGCCTAACTCTGATTTTCTGATTTTTCATCACCACTTAAGGGTCTATTTTTTCCATGATGATCCTACACATACCTACCATGAAAAAAGAGTGACTAATTATAGAAATCAAGTCTAGGATCTTATTGAGGGATTTGATGCTTTCAACATTCAGTTGATCCCTCATAGAAAAAATCAAACTGTAGATTCTCTGGCACAAGCAGCTAGCATGTTGCAACCCCTATCATTCTCAGGTTTGAAGAAGTTCACCATAGAACTTACTCCAGTGCCTTCAGTGCCTAATAATGTAACTAATTTCTAGGTGTTTGAGGATGATAAGCACATTCTTGATTTTATCACCAGCTCTGTGATGTGTTTACTTCTCAGGTGATTGATGAAGTAGAACCTCAGGAGACAGAAATGGACCTGGAAGGGGTTATCAACCTGAAAACTAGTACTATCCCAAGAGGTATGGTCTAGTTAGAAAGGATTTTTTATTTTGATAGGATGAAAGATCAAGAGAAGCAGGCTAAAAGGGAATCTCTTAGCAGTAAATGTGAAACATACAACATGGGGACTCAAGATGATATAAATAATGTCTTTATTGGTAAGGTGTGCACTCCAAAAGAAAGGAGAGGGATCATTGATTCTTTACTTAAATATTAGGACATAATAGCCTAGATTTATGAAGATCTGAAGACATATGACACTTGAATTATTACACACACCATACCTCTCAGGCCAAATATTAAACCATTCAGGTAGCGAAAAAGGCCAATTAATGCTCCATTGGAACCTATCATTCAGAAAGAGGTGCAAAAGCTACTTTCAACACAAATCATATTTCCAGTACAACATTCAACATGGGTTGCAAATTTGGTTTAGTAAGGAAAAAGAATGGGGAGATCAAACTGTGTGTGGATTTCAGGAACCTTAACAAAGCATCAGAAAAAGATAATTATCTGATTCCTTAATTGGATGAGGTGCTTTAGATTGTCAATGGATCTCAAATGATGTTGTTTCTAGATGGATACTCTGGGTACAACTAAGTTATGGTGCAATATGAGGATAGGCATAAAACTGCCTTTACTTAGATAAAATAGGGGACTTTTGCTTACAAGAGAATGCCCTTTGGACTAATCAATGCTAGAGATACTTTCCAGAGAGCCATGGATATTGCCTTTAAAGACATCATTGGTAAGTGTATAATCATTTATATGGATGATCTGACAGTTTTTCCTAAGAAGAGAGGTGATCACATAATATACCTGTGCAAAGTGTTACAGAGGTGTAGGGAGTTTGGTATTTCGATTAATCCAAAGAAGTGTATCTTTGGAGTCACTAAAGGAAAAATTATAGGAAATGTTATTTCAGAACAAGGTATTTCTATTGATCCTAAACGAGTGGAGGCTATTTTGAAGATTCAACCTCCTACAAGCAAAAATGAAATGAATTCATTCTTTGGGAAAATCAACTTCTTCAGAAAGTTTATCACTAGATTTGTAGAAATAGTGAAACCTTTAAATGCAATGCTGAAACAAGAAACAAAAGTTGAATGGAGTGCGGAGGCTAAAGAAACATTTATAGAAATTAAGAGAGCTATTGTTGAGGATCTAGTGTTGGTAAGTCCCGATTACACCCAAACTTTCTACATCTACTCTTTTGCTTCAGAACATTCTTGTGTTGCCATGCTGACTCAGAAGTCTGAACAAGGAAATGAACATCCCATAGCTTTCATGAGTGCTCCTTTAAAAGATGGAGAGGTGAGATACCCTAATGTAGAGAAGCAGGCCTATGCCTTGGTCAGAGCTATAAAGAAGTTCACTCACTATATATTGAGGAATAAGGTCTTTACCATAGTACCTGACCCTGCAGTGAAGCTTCTACTAATGTAGAATGAGTTAGGAGAAAAAAAGGCTAAATGGGTAACCATGTTACAAGAGTATGATATTGAGATCCAACCCATGAAATTCATAAGAGGATAGGGATTAACAAAGACAATGGCCGAAATGGGCCCTAACCTCATGGCCCAGGATTATCACCCCTAGGATGTTTCCCTAGGGGACTGGTATGATGAAATTATTTATTACCTCTTGAATCAGTAATATCTTGAACACCTCAATTCCATGTAGAGAAGGGAATTGTGTCTAAAAAGTGACAGCTTCATGATGAAGGGATTTGTCTTGTATAAGAAAAATCATGAGGGTGTCTACTTGAGATGCTTGGGAAAACAAGAAGTTGTGACAGTGTTGGCAGAATTCCATGACAGATACGGTACAGGCCATGGGTCTATGCCCTCCACTTTAAATCAGATCCTGAGAGTAGGCTATTATTGGCCTACCTTGTTTAAAGATGCACATAACCATGTAAGGACCTACCATTTATGCCATACCATAACAAGTAAGGAGAAATGTGTAGCCTTGCCTCTTCAACCAGTAATAGCAAGTAAAACCATTCACAAAATGGGGAATGGATTTCATTGGTCCAATCAATCCACCCTCTTCTACAGGCCATAGGTACATTCTCATTGTCACTGATTATTTCACTAGATGGACTGAGGCTCTAGCATGCAAATAATGTACTTTTGATGTCATAATCAATTTCATTGAATCAGGTATTATTAATCACTTTGGGTGTCCATTGGATTTAGTATGTGATAATGGTCCTATATTTGCATCATTGAACCTTTCTAATTGGGCCTTTGATCATGGAATCATTATAAAGTTTGCATCCAATTATTACCCGTAGGGAAATGGTTTAGCCGAGTCTTCCAATAAGAATCTTTTAATAGTCATCTATAAGCTATTGGAAAAGAATCCCAAGGATTGACACACCCAACTTAGGTTTTCTCTTTGTCAGACCGTACCATACAAAAGACATCCCTAAGAACCTCTCCTTATCACCTAGTGTATGGTTTGGAACCTGTATTTCCCATCCAGCTAAAGATCCCTACCTTGTAGTTCATTAATGCATATTATGATGAAGAAGATAGGCATGAAGCTCATCTGGCTGAACTATTACACCTTGAAGAAAGAAGGGATGAAGCCCTAGAAAACTTTTCCAAACATTAGGGTGTAGTGAAGAGTGTTTGATAGGAGAGCCAAGGTGAAAGCCTTTCGGATCTCTGACTTGGTTCTCTACTGGGACAAAGCCCATGATCGAAAAGAGGAGCATGAAAATTTTGAAAAACTTTGGCTCGGCCCTTATCAGATTTTAGAGATCTTGGGAGATTATTTTTTCACTTGGGTATGTGCAGGATCATCATGGAAAAAACGTGATTTTAAGTGGCAATAAAATTCAGAAAAATCAGAGTTAGGTAACTTGACATAAAAATTTGAATAAGTTATCTATATTATTTCAAAAATATGTAACAATAGAATCTGTAGCAAATTGAATGTAGTTTCTAAACTACTAGGTTTATTTTAAAAAAATAAAAATCTATTTGGTGAAAATTTGAAATTTCAATGCAGTAGTACTTAAATTTCAGGGAAAAATTAAGAAGTAGGTGTCTGTCTGACCACCCTAACCACAAAAAAATGATAATATTTTTTTATAATATTTTAGATATAAGTAGATGACTCATGTCCAGATGTGATGCATATTTTTTTGTAATTTTTTTCCAAGTAAATAATTAATTATGATTTTTTTATTACAACTTAAAAAAAGTCTGACCACCTGAAATTGGTCAAAACATCATGAAATTCAATATATTATATTTTAATCCTATAGTATGTGAAGCATAGAATGTGATGGATGTTTTGGATTCAAAAAATGTGATACTATTTGAAAGTTATAGATTTTTTTCAATCAGCCTATCAATCAGGACTTTAGTCATAATTCAAATAGAAAATGAATAATAATTATTTATTAAATTCAAAGTAAAGAATAATTTATATTGGTGGAAAGCTAAGAATATCTTTTAAAAAACCTTTTCATTTCATCAATTTTGGGTAAAACAAATGTCTTCAACCACATGGGCCATCATATCACTTACATATCGCCACTTTTTGGCCCATCATGATCCTGCACATACCCGCTTGAAGACCCTCACTGGAGAGGATGTCCCACTGCCTGTCAATGGGTAGTATTTGAAACATTACTTCCAATCCTGAGTTATTTGCAGCCCTTTCCTTGTACATAGCTAGAGTAGGTTTAATTTCTGTTGTTTTTTTTTTCCTTTGGTTAGATTAGGGTTTCTTTTTGCTTTGTTTTGGTTGTTCTCTATTTTGGATTAGAGTAGATTTTCTTTGGTTGGTTTTCTTCCTGCTTTTCTCTTTCTTTGGGTTTTCTTTCTTTCTTCTAGGCTTCCTACACCTACATAACAACTATTGTTCTACTTGGGTTTGTTTTGGCATGTTTCTTTTATAAATTCTAATCATCTTTTTAGAGTCTTTTGGTGGAACTTCTTTATCTGGTGTTAAATATATGCTTGGAATTTGAAGGTCACTTCATTACTTGTCAAATCTAGAATGTATTTGGGTCTCATATTTTGCATAAATCTTAAAGTTTCTAGGGTTGTATATGGTCCTTGTGAAATCTGATTAGGTGAAAAATCCTATATTCTACTTCAGCGCCGCTATGGTTCTCAGCCCTAAGTGTGAGCTCCTTTGCTCATAGGGTGAAAGGGAAATTTTAAAGGATCTTAAAAGAACATCAAAAAAAGAAAGAGAAAGAACTATAAAGATAAAAAAGAAATATTCACCTCATCAGGGATATCCTAGTATCTCTACCAGGGCTATGGACACCTAACTGGCAGCAGAGCTATGCTGGGGGGAACCACAGTGATAACCTCACCTGGGCTATGGATGCTTGACTGGTAGCAAGGCTCTATCCAGGATGCTTTTGGAGTTGGAATCTTCATGTAACCTAGTCAAACCAAGTTTAGTCCTTGTCGTAGTCAGGGAAATGGAAATAAATACATGTACACACACTTCGATCCTGGTGCAAGAAAATGTATGCTTTCCTTTGAATTCAGAGACATTTTCTATAGGTGACCTAGTGTAAGGACTGAAACCAGAGATTCTAGGTTCTTGATTCCAGTTTTTCATTAAAATGCTCTGGAGCATTTCCCAAGTGGAGTCACCATTTGTTGTTTAGTTTTTGCATGCACACCCCACTGAAAGAAGGGACACTCTTTGCTTGGTCTTTTGGTTCTTCCCTGTGGCCTTGCCTTTTTGGGGCTTGTCTTGGGTCTTTGGTGCTTTGATCCTTTGGTTGAGAGATTTGGTTACTTTGTAATGTTCCCAAATGCTTATCTTGCTTGTGAAAATGCCCCCTTCTGAGGTAACACTTTAAAAAATATGAGTCTTGAGGTGAATTTCGGGTTTTTCTTTGGTTTCGAGAATTTTCTCTCTGGACGAAAAAATCCTCGGTTGATTGGAAAACCTAAAAGAGGTTAGTTTTGCACTGTTCTCAAAGATTTTAGCTCCTCCGAGAATTCTGCCTTCCCCTAAATTTCTTGAAATTCCTCCGTCCCCTCGGATTCCCAAACTTATTTTGGGTTGTCATGTCATTGCATTTATACTTCATGTACAAACTCTGTGGACTATGTTTAATGAAGTTTGGGGGTTCTATGTTGTGAATCAATTTCTTTTGTCTTGATTGAATTTGGAGAGATTGATTATGGGTGATGTGTGCAAGTTTAAACACTTTTGGAGTCTTGATCGCTTCCTTTGGTGGCATTTGTTTGGTGATTTTTGGTGTTTGCTTGAGTTTTTGAGGATTATTTCTTGTTGTTGCTATTTCAACTTGCTCTGCATTCATGGTATGTTTATGGTCCCTTTGCTTTCAATTGATGGATATCAACAACTTTAGGGTATCATGAATGTTCTTTGAGTTTGGATTTCAGCGTGGTATGAGGTCTGTGAGTGAGTTAGGGTTACTCCCTTTATTCTTTCGACGTACCCTTGAAATCAACATGGGTCATCCTTCCTAATATGATGATCTGATTATGCAATCCTTTGCTAGTTTTACCTCCCCAAGCCTAGTTGTGTGCATGATTTTGTTAACCTGGAGTTTTTATCTTGGATTCCCTTGCATCCAATGAAATTGTTGATTATGGGCAGGTTTGAGTGTTTAGTCTTCATTTGCATTCGTTAGTTTCCTTTCCCTGAAGATTTTGAGATACTCATCATTATTTATAAGGCAAACAAGTGGACTGAGTCTATAACCGCATGTTCATCATGAAACCCTAGGATTTGATCTTGAATTTATTGCTGTGCTATTAGATTACCCTTGGAGAAGTTAGAAAGTTAAATCCATCAATGGGAAACCTGAAGTGAATCAAATCTGAGCTCAAAATCCCAAATTTGTGATTGTTCGATCAATTTGGGTGAAATCGTGATGAAGTCAAAGATTTCAAGATTTTGGTGATTTCGGGGATTTCCTTTACTTTAGGATTTCCCTGGATTTCCTTCACTTAGTCATTTTCCCAAAGGCCTGCATGAAATGTGAAAATAAGATTGACTTCATGGAAATCCGTTGTCTTGGGAAATTGTTGAAAGCCTATTGCTCCTTCATTTCCCCAAAATTTGCAAAGATCCATTACTTTCATGGATTTTCATTCCCAACGGAATTTCCCGAAGACCTGTGAGAAGTGAAGAACTAAGGGAATGCATGACATAATTGTTAATTATCTTGCATCACATGATTGATTTGAGTGTTCATTAAGGATATATGATGTTGTGACTTGGATTTTGCATGATGATTGAGTGAGCTTTTGATGTTTCCTACACTTTCATCGCTGAATTCCGCCTAGCTCAAAATTCCCCGAAATTCCCCTTGGCCTGAATTCCGAGAAGGGGTGAAAATCCCAAACTTTCAAGAAAGAGTGCCTTAATGATATTTTATGGGTATTTTAATTGTTGTTTGGGTTTCTTTGATGGTGAACATGTTTTTTGTGATGGACTAACCTTGATTCTATTGATGTAATGGAAATTCATTATTATATTTTGTTGGGTGCAGGCCGAATCTAGTAAGGCAATGGCTAGCAAGACCAAGAACAAATAGATAGATCCTGGTGTAGAGGGATCTTCCATCTCAAAGGTAGAAAGGATCAAACTAGATATTAAGAGCAAGGTTCCAGAGAGCAAGCTAACCTCCATTTGGTTAGATATCACTAACATCAATGTGGGAAAATGGGAATATGAATAATTTAAGGCAAGAATGGCAGTGCAGGATCCTCCATTGTTGGCTAGAAGATTGGTGGATTTAGGATTGGCTCATGTAGTTGGGTTTCCTCCCACAGTCCAATATTATGAATTGGTTTTAGAGTGTGCCATACATTATGACAAGGGAACACAAAGAGTGATTGGTCCACAAGGCAGAGTGCTGGCTAATTTCTCTCCTCCCTTGGTGGCACAAACCTTTGACATGCTTGATAGATCCTTTGTGGTAGGCCTAGATCTGGATATAGCTAGGAAATACTATGAAGAGGATACCATCAAGTCACTACAAGTCATTAACTCTTGGTTGGAGAATCCTAAGCCCCACATTTCTAAGTTTCCAAAACAACTATTCAGGGAAAAGTTTAAGATGGAATATTATGATGCAATCACACTCCTTAGAAGAGTAATGGGCCTCAAGAGTGCAGGGGTCTTTGAGAATTGGATGTTCTATGTTATAGTGAGGATGGAATAGAAAATTGATTATCACTGGCCAGGCATCATTAATGCAGTGATACATGAGAAAATTTGTAATGTGTTGTGGATAAAGAGCTTCACCATGACCTCCTTCTTGATCTATGATTTGGCTAGATTTCATCCATACAAAGGATTGGGGACAAGAGGTGTCTTTGGGCTAGATGTGATCTATGAATTTTATCCACAATTTTGTTTGGGCAACTCAAACTAGAGGAGAGTTAATGATGCATTCACTATGTACATCACTAGATTGCTCCAAGGTGTAGAGCATATAAGAATTTCAATTGCTTCAAAAGAGTTGATAAAGAGATTTGGATCCTAGTTCGTAGAATTCCTCACTTTATCCTACATCAAGATAGATAGTTTCCAAACGGATCCTTTGTTGAATACCTCTTATGTTATTTTTTTCCTTGATGTCACTTGATGTTTCTCTAGCATCTTGATGGTTATCTTGTTAGTTGATCCATTTTTTGATCGGCACATATACTTCATTGATCTTATTATATGGTGGTACTGATCATTTAATTCAATGTGCAGATCTTAGTTAAGGCACTCTGGTTACTGGCTCCTTGTTTCATTGAACAAGTTCTATGTTTTTGGTTTAAACAATTGTGTTTCAGTGATGATCTTAATTATTTTCCCTTGGCATGAATCATTTTTCTACAGGTTGTTACAATCTGGTTTGATCAGGCTCTTGCATCTTGAAATTGTTAATGTCTTATATGATGCAACTTGGTTCTTAGTATAATCAGGATTAATGGTAAGTGGAATGGCATTGTGAGCTCATCATGAAAATTCAGACTTCTCTATTCATTATAAGTCTTTGGAATTCATTTGGAAATGGCACATAATATTGCATTTTGTCTTTGAAAAAGAATATCTCTAAGTTCATTCTTTTGCAGACGGTATTCAGGGTTTGGCATATTATAGGGGGTTAATCATTATTATGTTAATGGCATTCTGAACTTTACATGAAGTTAGCCTTCATTAACCTTCACAAGGCATTGGAATGTATGTTACATTGAAAATTATATTGCATTAGACTTTATCAAGGTGGCACTAGACCATGGGTAAAGGCATTCTATTCGATCTTCTATTTGTATTTGTGTTGGGTCATTTGGTTGAAATTTTCTTCAAGCCTTAAGGCCGACAGCTGGTAAAGGGATTAAGTTAATCATTTTAATGTCACCATGGAAGTGACTTTGCCTTGGCTATATGGGAACATAAATTCTTATGTTTTTCACCCCTTCACATGAAATAATGTTGGTCATTATTTGAATCGGAATTACACTTGCCTTGTCTATTATTCAAACAATGATTTGGTCGGCATGTCTACCCTTAATCTGGCCACGGATTTCATTTAGCATTATGAGTTTGACTTATCATTTTCTGTCCTTTCGGACTTCAAATGCTTATCCATTTCTACAAAGGAACTCATTTTTGTTTGATGTGGAAGGTTAGGGAAAACGTTTTTCTGTTTCACATTTTTGGACACCCCCATTCTATCCACCATGCTCAAGTTTGTATCTCATCCATTTCTTTGTTATCCTTGGTATTTTTTCTCTTGGACAACAATTGGGAGCAGTCAGGAGACCATCACAATGGTCGCTCTGTGTGTCAGTTTCCAGCCACTAGGTATAGGAAAATTTTTGGAAGGTAGTGTAGTCGTTTTTCTCCTCTGTAGGACTGGTAATCTTCTTTTGACAGCAACCTCATTGCTGTCAAGTATTCTTCTATTGATTGGTTTGCAGATCCACTTCTAGACAAGCAAGATGAGTACGTGCTAAATCTATCTCTCTTTTTGCGAACAGAAAAATGGAAAACGTCTTTCCTTCTCATGAAAGATCTGAAACGTTTACTTCATTCTTTGATACGATTTTGGAAAATTTATCATAATGTTTTCTATTATTGGGCATTGTTGTTATAGTTTGTTAAAAACTTGTAGTTGCTTATTGGTTTCTTCAATAACCGTTCTTTTTAGCATTTGTTATTTGAAGGTTACCTTATCCTTTTAGTGAATCAAATATTTGAGCTTATGGGTCAGCTTCAAAGATTAAATTTCTTAGGATTCTTAATTGGTTAAGTGGGTAACTAGTCATTAAATGCGTGATTACTTGCTTTCAGTTACATGCTAGTTGGGGTTTTAGTTACTTCATTTTCGTAGTAGCTTATTTGTCAAAACTCTTATGGAATATGCACTCTTCATTACTACTTCTGGGTATAATCTGAAAGAGCTTTGTTTTGCTAAAAATACTTCAGTTGCTTTTATGGTTCTGTCAGGGAAAAATGGTTATCTTTTTATGTTTTTAAATGATGAGTTCTCACTGCTTTTGTGAAAGCCTTGCATGTGCAGGCTTCTAGTGAAGATATGCTTTGTCACACCTCTATTCTTGGACATTGTTGTTCTATCCTCAACAAAAAGAAATAATATTCCTTTTATGATCACTGCAACATCAGAATTATTACTTGGCAATCATTCTGTAACCTAAGAAACAACCTTGTATAACCTTCTGGAAAGTGAAATTCGTGAAACAGTGGTAATACTTCCAATATGTAATGATGTTTTCTGTAAAAAGCTAAAAACAATGAGATTGGGGTTCTATCATGAGAGGAAAAAAAAACTTGAAACAAGGGTATTACTATTTAGAGATGTGAAAGTCTATTCTGTTTTTTTTATTTATGCTGAAAATTGGAAAACACAGTGTGTAGTCAGATTTGTAGTTTTTGTACGAAAAAAGGTTGAAAATCAAACAGTGAGAAAAGAAAGAAAAGATGTATCATTGTAATACAATTTGATGAGATTGTATTGTGATTGTGATAGGATTTTCCTCAAGCTGCATCGAGATTAGATAACGTATGGAATTCTGAAGAGTCAATTTTGACTCTTGAAAATTCTATGCTTTGTCTGTCAAGAGGCACTTGACAGAAATCAAGTGAAATAGAGAGATCCTTTGTACTATTATACATTCTATTGAATATCAGGAAAGGGGTTGGTGCTCCTTGAGATTGGTGTCTCTAAATAGAGGGGTTGGTGCTCCTTGAGTCGGTGCTCAGAAATCAGCCATTGAGGCTTTGTCAAAATAAATTATTGAAATGAAAGCCTAAAAAAGGTAGCAGGTTCAGGAGTGGTTTTTCTACCCCAGGAGGGTTTTCCACTCGGCATATCTTGTGTCTATTTGTGTCTTTGTGACTCATTTGCTTTAGTACTTTACTGCTATAAAATTCAATGTTACATTACTCATTTCAATTTATATGATTGCATTCGAATACATGAATGACACTATCATTGATAAATGAGAACTTATGTATGGTTCTTTTCAGTATCAGTTTAAATTGTTTAAGAAGTTATAAACACTGATTCACGCCCCCTCTCAATGTACTTTAACTCCAACAATTGGTATCAGAGCCTAGGGTCCTCTGATAGGCCTTTCCAACCTAGGATTGATTCTAGACTTGGAGTCTATTAAAAATGTCTCAAGCTCATGAAGGTACTTCCATGACTAGAGCTCCATTATTTGATGGAACTGATTATGTATTCTGGAAAATCATAATGGAGACTTATCTAACTTCCATTTTCCTTGATGTCTAGAGCATAGTATTGACTGGGTACACTGTACCAACTACTTTTCCAAGTACTTCTGATGAAAAGAAGAGATATGAAACCAACGCAAGAGAAAAGCACACTCTTCTTTGTGCTCTAACTAAAGATGTCTTCATCAAAGTCATGCACTATAGTTTTGCTAGAGAAATATGGACAAAACTTGAAACTATCTATCAAGGGAATGAAAAGGTAAAATAGTCCAAAGTCCTCACTTTAAAACATCAGTTTGAAGAATTAAAAATGAGGGACGTTGAAAAAGTTGCTGATTATTTTCTCAGAGTTGATGAAATAGTAAATGCCATGAAGGGTTTGGGAGAAGAATTCAAGGAGTTTGATGTTGTAACCAAGGTCATCAGAACCTTGCCAACAAAATTTGAAGCTAAGGTAGCTATTCTAGAAGAGAAGATACATTTTACCCAGCTTACCCTTGATAGACTACAAGGCACTCTGACTGCCTATGAAATGAGGATTAGTAAAAACAACACCACTACAAAAGAAGCAGCATTTAATTCTGAGAGGAAAGAAAGGGATGAGCTCTCTAAATCCAAATTTTTTTCTTCTAAAGAATTCCATTTTGCGAGGAAACTCAAAAAGGGTTCTGGAAAGTATAAGGGAAAACTTCCCTTCAAATTCTTTAACTGTGGAAAAATAGGCCGCTTTGCTGCAAAGTGTCCCTATGGTGACACAAATAGTGATAACGAAAAATCTAAGAAATTTGCCAAGAAAAAGGCTTATAGACCCAAACATAAATTTAATTTCAAAAAGAAGAAAAGTTTGTTCAGCAAAAATGAAACAGATTTTGAATCTAATAACTCTCTAGATGAAGAGGTTGAAAATATCTTCATGGCTGAAATCATTCAATAGGATGAAACAAATAGAAATGATGTTGAAGAAGGTGAAGTGGACTATGAAGGAGAACTGAAATGTGCTCTAAAAGAGTTGAGAAAACTTAAGAAATAGTTGCGTTCTCAAGAATAGAATGTTGTTCAAGATAGTTCACAAGAGCAACTCATAAATCTTGAGATAATTTCTTTAAAAAATCAACTTGAAGAATCCAAGAGAGTTGAAGATTGTCTTCACATTCACATAAGTTTTAAAGACCAAGAAATTCAAAAAATTGAGCATGAGATTGTAGATCTTAGGAAGACTATCGAGAAATATGAAAGCACTCTTAAACTGAATGAAATGCTCAGTAAACAGAAATTAAACAAAGACAAAATTGGTATTGGCTTTGTTAAAGGTGAATTCTCAAATGACAGTGAAAAGAAAAATGTTGTTGCTATAAACAAAAATTCTGAACTCAAACATTCTAAGGTTGTCAAGGATCATATTCATCCTTTTAAGAGCAATAGAATGGTATACAGCTCCTACCCTCTCTTTTATGGGTACTATTACTTGTGCAATAAATTTGGTCACAAAGTAAATTCTTGCAGATTTATGAATGCTAGAACTCCTAGATTTGGCTTTAGGTAGAATCATGGTTTTGCAAGATAGATTAGATGTTTAACAAGCAAATCTTTGGGTCATTCTGCAAAGCAATGCAATGCTGATCAACAGAATAAACAACTAAAAACCATCAAAGTCTAGAAACCCAAAGCAGTTAACAACATTGAACAGACTATGCTTGTTCAATCTACTTTTCACTCAAAGAAGAAGGACCTATGGGTCCTTGACAGTGGCTATTCAAACCACATGACTGGTGACAAAGAAAAATTTACAAATCTAGAAGACTATGTTGGTGGATATGTAAAATTCGGAGACAACTTTGGAATTCAAATCAAAGGTAGAGGTTCTTTGTTTCTGAATGAAGACACTCCAATCTACAATGTATATTATGTAGAAGGATTAAAACATAACCTTCTGAGTGTCAGTCAAATCTATGACAGTGGCTATCAAGTCATGTTCACTTCACAAGGATGTGAAATCAAAAACCAGTTTGGCAAAGTTGTTACTGCTAGAAGAAGGACCAAAGGAAATGTCTACAACTTACTTGACACCTTTGGACATGAAAAAAATCACGGTATATTCTTAATGAGTCATGTTGAAGAAAGTTGGTTGTGGCACAAAAGACTAGGCCACATTAATTTTGACAATATGGTCAGAATTAGAAAAAATCAAAATCTAAGAGGTCTACCCCTTCTTAGAAAACCTGACAAAACTGTTTGTAAAGAGTGTCTCAAAGGAAAGCAAACCAAAGTAAGCTTTAAATCCAAGAAAGATTTCTCTACTAAGCCTCTACAAATTGTTCATACTGACTTATGTGGTCCTACAAGGACTAGATCCATAAATGGTGAGAAATATTTCATGTTGTTTGTTGATGACTACTCTCGTATGGTATGGGTTACCTTTCTCAAGAATAAATCAGAAGCTTTTGAACATTTTAAAGTTTTTAGAAAACTGGTAGAAAGAGAGTCAGACTTAAAACTGAAATGTTTACGATCTGACAAAGGTGGTGAATTCACCTCACAAGAATTCATAGACTATTGTGACAAACATGGCATAAAAAGACAGTATGTTGCTGCCAAAACACCCCAACAAAATGGGGTTGTTGAGTGAAAGAATAGGACTGTAAAAGAGATGGAAAGAACCATGCTGAATCAAGCAAATCTCGCAAATATGTAGTGGAAAGAAGTTGCTCATACAACTATCTATATTTTCAATAGAGTCCAAATTAGAGTGAAATCAAATTTCACTCCATATGAACTGTGGTATGGTAAATCTGCCCAAATTAAATATTTCAGAATATTTAGCTGCAAGTGTTTTATAAAGAGAGATGATGAAAACTTAGGCAGTTTCCAATCTAAAACTGATGAAGGTATCTTTTTAGGATACTCTACTCACATCAGAGCCTATAAATGCTTTAACAATAGGTTGAACAAAATTGTTGAATCTGTAAATGTCAAATTTGATGAAAATTTGCTTCTAGATGTTGAACCTATGGAAGATGATGAAGAGGGTGAATATGAACTTGATATAATCATTGAAAGCTTTGAAACTGCAAAGCCTGAAACAAAACCAACAAGCCCTAAACTTGCTGAAGCATAGCTTGAAGATGCTGAAATCAACTCAGAAAAATTTGAACCCAAAGTTCCTTCAAAATCTCTTGCTAGAAATCATCCTAAGGATCTGATTATAGGAGATAGATCTGCAGGAGTTCAAACAAGGAAAAAATCAGTTAACTATGATGAAAAAGCTCACATAGGTGAGCTTACTGCATTTTGTTTAATCACCCAGTTTGAGCCCAAATTTTTTGATGATGCTCTAACTGATGAATGTTGGCTTAATGCAATGCAGGAAGAAATTGATCAAATTGAAAAAAATAAAACTTGGGATTTAGTCCCAAGACCAGATGATGAAAATTTTATAGGAGGCAAGTGGATCATTAGAAACAAACATGATGAACATGGTCATGTTGTTCGCAACAAGGCTAGATATGTCTGCAAAGGATATGCTCAGCAAGAAGGTATTGATTTCGGTGTAACTTTTGCTCCTATTGCTAGGCTTGAATCCATTAGAATTTTCTTGGCATATTCTATTTTCAAAAATTTCACTATATATCAATTGGATGTAAAAACTACCTTTCTAAATAGATACTTAGAAGAAGAAGTTTACATAGAACAACCTAAAGGGTTTATCTGTAAAAACAAACCCAATCATGTCTACAGGCTGAAAAAGGCTCTAAATGGCCTAAAACAAGCTCCTGGAGCTTGGTACTCCAGATTGGACAGTCACTTACTATAAAAAGGGTTCATTAGAGGAGGAGTTGACAACAATCTATATGTTAAAATTGAAGGATATGATATTCTTGTTGTCGAAATTTATGTTGATGACACCATTTTTGGTTGCAACAATATTGCCTTGAGTAAAAAATTCTCACAAATCATGGAATCTGAATTCAAAATGTCAATGTTGGGAGAACTGTCATTTTTCTTAGGTCTTCAGATTTCACAACTTGACTCTGGCATCTTTTTATCTCAATCAAGATATGCAAAAGAAATGTTAAAAAGGTTTAAAATGGATGAAAGTCATCGTGTAAGCACTCCAATGGCTACTAGCTGTAAACTTAGCAAAGTTGATGACTCTCCTACTATAAACTCAACTGTTTATAGGTCAATGATAGGCACCCTATTGTATTTAACAGCTTCAAGACCTGACATAATGCAATTTATTTGCATGGTTGCTCATTTTCAATCATCTCCTAAGGAATCTCACATCAATGTTGTGAGAAGGATTCTTAAATATGTACAAGGCACAATTGATTATGGGCTCTGGTATCCCAGAATCAATGATTTCTCTTTAGTAGCTTATACTGATTCCAACTAGGCAGGATGTGTAGATGACAGGAAAAGCACCAGTGGTGCTACTTTCTTTCTTGGTGATCGTTTAGTGGCTTGGCACAGCAAAAAGAAAGAATATGTTTCGCTCTCTACTGCTGAAGTAGAATCTATAGATGTCACTTCTTGTTGCACTCAGGTAATTTCTATGTCACAGACATTATTAGATATGGGTATTGAAATTCCAAAACCTATTACTATTCTATGTGACAATACTAGTGCAATAAATATCTCAAAATATCTAGTTATGCACTCTCGAACTAAACATATAGCTATAAAGTTTCATTTTCTTCATAAAAAGGTGTTGGCTAACAAGGTATCTATGTAATATGTTCATATACAAGCACGGGTTGCTGACATTTTTACAAAACCATTGGCTAAAGATGTTTTTGAGAGACTTCGATCTTGATTGGGAGTTGTCTCTCAATCTCTGTTATCTTAAATAGTCTATCTTGGTGATAGGGGGAGCTTATTAGCTCTTCCTGCAACTCATACCTTGCTGCTCAATGGTTAAATCTGTAGTTTGATGGCATGTCACAGCTGGTTCTGGTTTATCTTTCTTGGTCTCCCTTAATCCTTGTGTCAAAAAGGGGGAGAATTGTGAGCATTCGGTTACAGTTCACTATCTTTGGTTTGGTGGATCAGTTTTTCCATCAAGGACAAAGGGGGAGTTTGTTGAATCCCTCTTATACTATTTTTGTCCTTAATGTCACTTGATGTTTCTCTGGCATCTTGATGGTTATCTTCTCAGTTGATCCATTTTTTGGTTGGCACATTTAGTTCATTGATCTTATTATTTGGTGGTACCAATCATTTAACTCAATGTGTAGATCTCAGTTAAGGCACTCTGGTTACTAGCTCCTTGTTTCATTGAACAGGTTCTATGTTTCTGGTTTAAACAATTATGTTTCAGTGATGATCTTAATTATTTGTCCTTGGCATGAATAATTTTTCTACAGGTTGTTACAATGTGGTTTGTTCAGGCTCTTGCATCTTGAAATTGTTAATGGCTTATATGATGCAACTTGGTTCTCAGTATAATTAGGATTAATGGTAAGTGGAATGGCATTGTGAGTTCCTCATGAAAATTCAGAAATCTCTATTCATTATGTCCTTGGACTCCATTTGGAAATGACACATAATATTGCATTTTTTCTTTGAAAAAGAATATCTCTAAGTTCATTCTTCTGCAAATGGTATTCAGGGTTTGGCATATTATAAGGGGTTAATCATTATTATGTTAATGTCATTATGAACTTTACATGAAGTTAGCCTTCATTAACCTTCACAAGGCATTGAAATGTATGTTACTTTCAATATTATATTGCATTGGACTTTATCAAGGTGGCACTAGACCATGGGTAAAGGCATTCTATTCGATCTTCTATTTTTATTTGTGTTGGGTCATTCGGTTGACATTTTCTTCAAGCCTTAACACCGATAGCTGGTAAAGGGATTAAGATAATCATTTTAATGTCACCATGGAATTGACTTTTCCTTGGCTATATGGGAACATAAATTCTTATGTTTTTCGCCCCTTCACATGAAATAATGTTGGTCATTATTTGAATTGGCATTACACTTGCCTTGTCTATTATTCAAACAATGATTTGGTCGGCATGTCTACCCTTAATCTGGCTGCAGATTTCATTTAGCATTATGAGTTTGACTTATCATTTTTTGTCCTTTCGAACTTCAAATGCTTATCCATTTCTGCAAAGGAACTCATTGTTGTTTGATGTGCAAGGTTAGGGCAAACATTTTTTTGTTTCACGTTTTTGGACACCCCCATTCTGGCCGCCATGCACGAGTTTGTATCTCAACCATTTCTTTGTTATCCCTAGCTTTTTTGCTCTTGGACAACAATTTGGAGGAGTCAGGACACCATCATAATGGTCGCTTTGTGTGTCATTTTCCAACCACTGGGTATAGGCACATTTTTCGAAGGCAGTGTGGCCATTTTTCTCCTTTGTAGGACTAGTAATCTTCTTTTGACAGCAACCTCATTACTATCAGGTATTCTTCTATTGACTGGTTTGTAGATCCGCTTCTAGACAAGCAAGATGAGTATGTGTAAATCTATCTCTCTTTTTGCAAACAATAAAATGGAAAACGTCTTTCCTTCTCATGAAAGATCTAAAACGTTTACTTCATTCTTTGATAGCATTTTGGAAAAGTTATCATAATGTTTTATGTTATTGGGCATTGGTGTTATAGTTTGTTAAAAAAATGCAGTTGCTTACTGGGTTCTTCAATAATCGTTCTTGTTAGCATTTGTTATTTGAAGGTTACCTTATCCTTTTGGTGAATCGAATATTTGAGCTTATGGGTCAACTTGAAAGCTCAAATTTCTTAGGATTCTTACCTAGTTAAGTGGGTAACTGGTCATTAAATGCATGATTACTTGCTTTCAGTTACATGTTGGTTGGGGTTTCCATTACTTCATTTTTGTAGCAGCTTATTTGTCAAAACTCTTATGGAATATGCACTCTTCATTACTACTTCTGGGTATAATCTGAAAGAGGTTTCTTTTGCTAAAAAAACTTTAGTTGCTTTTCTGGTTCTGTCAGGAAAAAATGGTTATCTTTTTTTTTTGAAATGATGAGTTCTCACTGCTTTTGTGAAAGCACTGCATGTGCAGGCTTCTAGTGAAGATATGCTTCGTCACACCTCTATTCTTGGACTTTGTTGCTCTATCCTCAACAGAAAGAAATAATCTTCCTTTTATGATCACTGTAACATCAAAACTATTACTTGACAGTTATTCTGTAACCTGAAAAACAACCTTGTATAACCTTTTGGAAAGTGAAATTCGAGAAACAGTGGTAATACTTCCAATATGTAATGATGTTTTCTGTAAAAATCCCAAAATAGTGAGATTAGGGTTCTATCATGACAAGAAAACAAAACTTGAAACAAGGGTAAATTACTATTTAGCAATGTGAATGTCTATTCTATTTTTTTTCTTTATGCTGAAAATTGGAAAACACAGTTTGTAGTCAGATTTGTAGTTTCTGTACAGAAAAAGGTTGAAAATCAAACAGTGAGAAAAGAAAGAAAAGATGTATCATTGTAATACAGTTTGATGAGATTGTATTGTGACTGTGATAGGATTTTCCTCAAGCTACATCGAGATTAGATAATGTATGGAATTCCAAAGAGTCAATTGTGACTCTTGAAAATTCTATGCTTTGTTTGTCAAGAGGCACTTGACTGAAATCAAGTGAAACAGAGAGATCCTCTGTACTATTTTAGGTTCTATTGAATATCAAGAAAGGGGTTGGTTCTCCTTGAGATTGGTGTTCTAAATAGAGGGGTTGGTGCTCCTTGAGTCAGTGCTCAGAAATCAACCATTGAGGCTTTGTCAAAATAAATTATTGAAATGAAAGCCTGAAAAAGGCAGCAGGTTCAGGAGTGGTTTTTCTACCCCAGGAGGGTTTTCCACTCGGCATATCTTGTGTCTATTTGTGTCTCTATGACTCATTTTCTTCAGTACTTTACTGCTTTAAAATGCAATGTTACATTACTCATTTCAGTTTATATGATTGTATTTGAATACATGAATGACACTATCATTGATAAATGAGAACATATGTTTGGTTCTTTTCAGTTTCAGTTTAAATTTTTTAAGAAGTTATAAACACTGATTCACCCGCCCCTCTTAGTGTACTTTCACTCCAACATCCTTATAGGCTGCCAAGGCATCCAACATATCATATCATACTCCTGGAGGTCTCTAGGCAGATATGTGACGTTGATGCTATTGTGAAGAAGGATAAACACAAGACCGGATTTGGTAATGAATTTCCCCTGAGGGTAGGTATAAATGAGCCATGTTCTTCCATCATTTAAGCACATTCTTCTGAGGAAGAAATGAGTGCCTTGGGCTTATCATTCCACTCTAAAAATCCTAGATTTGACATGACTAGTGAAGCACAAAAAAGGGCCAATAGAGAGTTCAGCCACAAAGATGACATTGAAGATTATTGGGCCAACTGCAAAGATGAGTTTGAGGTCAGAAAGAAGAAGTTCTCAAGTCTACTAGTCAATCTGATTAGATTCTACAATTTCAAATCCATCCCTAATCAAATTGATGATGACGGGGATGTAATCCAAAATCATGATTATGAGCCCATCAAGGACAAATCAGTAGAGATTGATTGGCTGGAAGAAGAGAAAATAGAGTTGGAACAAATCACAGCTCTCATCCTTAGGTACACTAGATTGTGGATCAAACACAAGATCTAGGAGCTAGATAGTAAAGGAATGTAGTATACCTATGACCTAATGGGGAACCTAGAATCCCATTCTACCTCTCAAGAAACTGAACAAGATTCTAAAGGAAAAGGTAAGGTGGATTATCCCTTCAAGATCAAAATTAAGGGTGCTCAAGCAAAGACAGAGGTAGAAAATAAGAGGAAACCAATTACCAAAAAGTGAAAGAATATCTGGGCCAAGAAGGACAAGTCTATTGTAGAGGAGGAACCAAATGAATAAGGTGAAGAGGACAGTGCCCTTGTGATTAAAAAGAGAAGGGTGACAAGAACTTCAAAGAAAAAGAGTGAGCCCTCCAAGGAAAAATAAGGGGAACCATGTCCTCTAGTGGTGAATGTGGAGATTTCTGGAGAAAGGACACAGGTCTATACCAGGAGATCAAGGACTCCATCTCCAAAGGGTAGTGGTTGAAAGAATATGTTACCATAACTTCTTATGTTTCAGAGCAACAAAAGGATGCCTCTCCCCTTCCTGAAACACATGATGTGGAGCATGAGTCCAAGGATGCAGAGATTAGTGATCACCAGGATGAATATGTAGAAGAATTCAAAGAGGGAGAACTCCATAGTACCAAAGTAGAGATAGAAAGAATCCTGCAATCTCCTTTGGTAACTTATGAGGATTAACCTATTGAAGATAAGGGAGATAAGTCACCAGGAAAAGAAGAAATTCTTGTAAGGACTCCTCCATCGATACACAAGGAGGATGAACATAATATGGAAAAAGATGAGAATCCAAATGAGGATAAAGAAGATAAGGGAGAAAATAAAGGAGGAGGCAAAAGTGAGGAGGTCCCCTCAGAGCATAATGTAAATGTTGAAACCTCCATGGATCAAACTGAAAAGGGAACATGGAATGAACAACAACTCAATGCATCTACTCCTAGTTGGCTTCCTGAAAGATTGAAGGATAAGAAGATTGTTGTAGATGATACTCCTTCAAACTAGGATGACTTACTAGCCAACATAGGAAAGGGAAAGGGAAAGAAAAAGGCTAAGGTTATTTCCAGGATTAATAAAGATGAGGCCAATAACTGGCATATCGACATTGCTACTCATGCACCTGATAAGAATAAATATGAGGTAACTATCTAGGACTATAGTATTTAGACTATTAATCTTGGACCCACCTCCATGATGCAAGAAGTTGAGGAATTTGAAGGCTCTAGTGCTACAATTTTAGGCAGATTAAAGAAGGAGGTGCAAGATAAGGAGGAATTGAAGAAGGAGAATGAGAGATTGAAAAGATATTTGCAAGATCTCATGGAACCTTTGCAATCTATCTCTTCATCATTTGCAGAAGGCCTTCTACCTAAGGAGACCATCACTGAATTGGAAAAGATGAAAACCACCACGCAGGTCACACATGACTGGTTGCAGGGAGTAGATGCTAGAGGAGATGATACAATCAAGGATATCTTATCAACTCATGGAGATGCCAACAGGTTGGTAGCATGGTTGAGAAATGTGTTAGCTCGGGATAAGGAAGATGTTGACCTCTTGCTATAGAAAACCAAGGTTATCATGGAGTATACTAAGGAGAATCTTGTAGGCGATGGAATTTTATCCTCCTCAAAGGTTGTCAGACCCTAGGAATGGTATGAAGCTCTGCAGATAAGGCAAAGGGTATTTAAGAAGGTACAAAGAAGGGAAAATAAATAAAGAGCACCCTAACTGATATATATAATAAGTGAGTTTCATTCTTTGAGATCATGACGCGAAGGAAAAAGTTTGCATCAAAGCACTTAAGTTTGGAGCAGTTGAGGAAATGGTGGCATGAGGTTTATTCCTCGGTTGATGATGGTCTAGTTACTATGCACCAAATTGATGATGCGGTCATATACGTTGGAGTCATGGAGAAGTATCAAATCCTAAAGGTGGATTGGGATAAAATAATTAAGCAATCAAGAGAAGAAATTAAATCTATTGAGAGAAAATTCAAAGTATTAAATATTCCACCTTTGGACAACCTAGAGGGGATTTTCCTTATGGTATAGGATAAAATGGGTCAAGAAAAGGATAAAGGGCTAGCCAATGAATGACTGCTTCAAAATTTTTGCTTCCCATTATCCCTCTTTGGTTCTTTGCATGCATTGGACCAAACTATATTGGAGATTCCAGGCCGACCTACAAAAGAGTTTCAAGCATTTAATACAATATTATATTTTATTTTAGGAACTCTTTCTTTCGTTGGTCGACCTATTTTGTGGCTGACTTCACTTGTAACCCTAATTGGGA
>CM021100.1:16093196-16149376 GCA_007115665.2 Sequoiadendron giganteum
TATGTATATGTGTATGTCTGCATGTATGTATTTGTATATGTAAATGTGTATGTTTAAATTTGTATGTCTATATGTAGATGTGTGTGTATATAGATGTGTGAAGAGGTCTTAAGTGGACAACCTTGTCACATCTACTTCTCTCAGTCAGCCAACCGAACACTCCACTGCATCACATTTATCACTTGCTTCCCCTTGCTATACTTCTCTACAATCGTGTTTAATTCACTTATGTCTATGTCTATGTATATGTTTATGTGTATGTGTATGCTTCATAAATTCAGACTTACAACAATTGTATCTTTTGTAGGTGTCATTGATTAATTTGGGGGTGTCCTCTACTTTATATGATGTGCACCTATACATCGGTCCTCAACAACTTAAAAAAATTCATCCATAAGTAGGCACGATGAAATCAAACATAAATCAAATTTAAAATACACATTTAATAACATTCATTTCAATGAAAAAAAGGTACATGTTGGCAACTAGACATGATGAAGTGTATCCAAATTGTATTTGACATATAACAAGTGCCATTCTAACATGAAATTTAAACAACCCAAACATTAAGACATGCACCCTTCCCCGTAAACTAGTAAACCCAACTGTTGCACCAATGCAAGTGTCACTTTCACACTAAACACAACTACACAACGTAAACAAGGTGCCAAGTCAACACAATTCAAACCCATCTCACCCATCTTTGAGTGACTGTCGAACCCATTACAACCATGTTTCCCATCGTAGCATAACCAAACCAACAAGAAAATGCATATGCTTGTCTCATCAATCATAAAACTTACAACACATATCAGCACTAGTTTGTCCCATTTCTCCAAGTACAGTGTGAATGTAGTAGTGGTGAACTCCAAAATCCCATTTACTTCCATTTTTACAAGTTGTAAGACACCCATTATTAAATACAAAATTATGGAAACAATTGTAAACAATAAACCAAACTAATCAACTGAATAATTAATAGCCGAAATCAATTAGATTCACCAAACAAACATCAATCAGATTCAAATAATTCTCAATTCAAATAGCCATGAAAACCTTCAAGTATTCACATGTATTACCATAGAAGAATATTGAGTAGTAAAGTTTTGTTAGAACATGTAATTAGGGGACCTGGTTTACCTAAGGCCTTTCATGGTTGCCTATGTAGCACTTCATAGTTGAAAGGTCCAATTATGGATAAAGTGCAACATAGATTACCATTACAAAGGCTTTGGAAAAATCATGTCTCCCTAAACCATTACATTTTGTAACAATTGCACAAACTATTGAATCATGCAACTATTTTAGCTTTGTATTTGAATCACTTAGGGGATTTGGTTTTGTGAAGGCTTGTCATGGTTACCTATGCAACACTTTACAATTCGAATGAAATTGTGGACCCATGGAACATAGGTTGCCATCAGATGAGCATCCATAAAATCAAGTCTCCCTAAACCATTACATCTTGTAACAATTGCACAAACTTTGACATTGCAGATTGTGTTTAATATTTGTATGGTTGGAATTTACAATTCTTTTAATGGTTCCAACATGAAGGTCTACTATTCAATGTATTTTGAGGGGTTCTCTTTTGCATAGGTTATCCTTCATCAAATCAGTCTTGCAACAATTCTATCAATTTTAGGTGCCTTTGATTAATTGCAAGTGTGTTCTATTTTATAGGTGCTTTGATTCATTTGGGGGTGTTATCTTTTTAATAGGTTAGGGTACATCAATTGAATCATGCAACTATTGTAGCTTTGTATTTGAATTATTTAAGGGACTTGGTTTTGTGAAGGCTTTCAATGGTTATATGTATATGTATATGTGTATGTGTACATATATGTACATGTATATGTATATGTGTATATATATATTTGTAAACATATATGTATATAAAATTTTTTACATGCACTATTTTTCTTACAATTTGAATATATTTATGTCTCTATTGCTTAGTTGACTGAATTGATGAAACAAAACCTATATGTATATTTGTATGTGTATGTTTTATGTTATGTATATGTGGATGTGGACGTGTATGTGTATTTATATAGAATTTCTTACATGCATAACCTTTGAAAAAGAGAACCCAAAATTTATCTATAGCATCAAAACAACCAACAATATTATTTGTTACTACAATGACAAATTGCAGCATTGCTTATATGCATTCATTTGAAAAGTAGAACACCCCCAAATTTATCTATGACATAGAAACAACATACAATGTTATGTATATGTATGTGTATGTGTATGTGTATGTGTATACATATTTATATGTATACATTTATGTATATTTGTGTATACATGTATATATATTTACATATACATATATGTATATATATGTGCATATGTATATAGAATCGCTTACATAAAAAACCTATGAAAAAGAGAACAACCCCAGGTTTATGAATGGCATCAAAACAACCAACTATATTGTTTGTTACTGAAATAAAAAATTGCAGCATTGCTTACATGCATTCATTTGCATGACTAAATTAAATCACAACAAAATAATATATATGCATTCATTTACATTGAATTGAAGATGAAGCATCACCTATGAAAAAGAAAACACCCCCAAATTCATCAATGGCACTTGAAAAAGATAGAATAGTTGCATGATTGAATTGTATATGTATATGTGTATGTGTATGTATATTGATATGTATATGTATATGTGTATGTCCATGTATATGTATATTTGTATACATATGCATACATATGTATATGTATGCATATATATACATATGCATATGCATATATATACATATGTATATGTATATGTATATGTAAATGGAACCCACTCATGGCGGTGACGAACCTATTCGTTGCTTGCATGGCGTAAGTGGAGCCATTGGTAACATTGACTAATTGGCGTGTACCCATTACCTAACCAACTTCTACCCAAATATGAACCCATCTCTGAGCATTGCAGATTGTGGTAAAGGTTTGAAGGTTGCAAGTGACGAACCGAGTAGGTAGTGGTGTGCAAGTGAAGAAAGAACAACAACTTGCTAGAATGAAAGGCTGAAAAGCTAGCAACAAGAGTGAGGCACTGGGAGCATTCAATGTGGGTTGGCTCAGAAAATATGTATGTATATGTATGTATATACATATGTATATATGTGTATAAATATATATACATATGTATATGTATATGTATATTCATACGTATATATGTATATGTATATTCATACGTATATATGTATATGTATAGGTTGGTTGGAAAAAAATTACGGGGTGGCATGGAGCTTAGGAGAGGAGACATTAATTCAACACAACAGTCGAGAAGTATAGGAAGTGGTGGCGAGTGATAAATGTGACATAGTGGATTCTTAGGGTGGCGGACTAAGAGAAGTTGATGAGGCAAGGCTGTCAACTTCAGATGTTGAGCCACATAGGAAGTGGCACCCAAGGTGCCTACGTATTGGTCGACGGGTCATTTTTTCGATTTGTAAAATGCATGGACAAATATCATCCTCCCGTGTGACAAAATAATTGGAAAAGGAATAGAAGATGAAAAAATGTCAATGAAAAAGAAAACATTGCAAATCAAAACAATGACACATTGCAAATTACATAGAACACACATTGCAATATGATCATAATACATTGCAAATCGAAACAATAATGGTGCATCTATAATTATCATATATTTAAAATTGTCAACGAAGAAGCATACATTGCAAATCAAAACAATAAAACACATTGCAAATTGCATACAACACTTTTTGGAATCTAATCAGATTACTTCACAAATCAAAACAAAAATGATCAATCTGTACTTATCAAAAAATTACAACTGTCCATAATTTTGGTGCATTTGTAAATATGAAAACTTCTAAAGTGTATGAAACTTGAATTGCATGTGAAAAAAAGAGAAAAGGAAACATCTAGCTACTACTGTTGTGAAATGGATCTTGGCTGGTTGGGGTGCCAATTTCCATGTTCTCGTCCCCTTCCACTCGACAAGGATTGTTGCATACATGAGTGGGACTTGGAGTGGTAAATTGGGTGCAAGTGACATGTGTTGGAGGCGGTTGTGAACACATATGTACATCCTGAGTGCCAAATTGATATGGTTATTGAGTGCCCCTAAAGTTAGATTGGGAGAGGCTTGAATAATTCATTATTGTGGAGAACTGAGGGATATTAATGTTGAGAATATCACATAGGACTCCATTACTTTGAGACAACAGATTATAAGTGTTCCTTAACTGCCTCTCTTTTTGTAAAGCCCTTTGTGCCTCCTCAATCTCTTTTTCCTTTTGGTCATGTTCCTTGTGAAGCCTCTCTTGCTCCTTTTTCACATCTCTATCCTTTTTTTATTGTAATTTCTGCTGCTCTTTTTCTTTTTGCAGTATGTCCTCAATTCTAGCATTCTCCTTCAACTCCGCTTCCCTTTTCTCCTCATTCTATTGTCTCTTTCTTACTTTTATCTCATTGACCTCTTTCTTCCTTTTCTCTTACTCCATTAACAGCCTCATGTAGTCATCTATTGATCTGAATTGCACCACCTTTGGATTTCTTTTGATGGACAGTGTGCATAGGCAACTCGAGGAAATTATTGATGTGTGAAACTATTTGTGTTTCTTGTGTCCCATCCGACTATGTGGCAATGACCTCCTCCACTACTTCTGAGCCTTCTGGTACATCTTCATTGCCTCATAAATCTTAATTGTAAGAAGGAGCATACTAATGCACAACTTGAGAAGGGTCAATTTTTGGTGGTGGTGATGGGAAAGTATAGGTATCCTACTGTTCTAGGACTTCCAAATCAATTCCCAAGTTCATTGCTCCATCAACCAACCAGGATGTTTGGCTTCGTTGTGATGGAAGATCTAAACTTTCCCTGAATTTATCAGCATGGTTTTCCACCATGGGAGGGGTGTGTTCATTAACCACCACTTGTGCAACTGATTCAACAAGAATACGATGAGGTGAGTGTTGTGTTTCTATTGCAGTCTGCAAGTGACCATCTAGAAGAGTGGACTGCAATACTAAGACATCATCGCTTGACAAACCAAGTCCAGAAAGGCTGAGAATGTTTTCATTTGTGTCAACATCCTTGCTGACCATAAATGTCTCACTGGAATGCATGTCATTGACAAGTGCATCAAGATTCAATTTCCATATACTAGTCCTTTTAAACCCAGCTTTGATGTTGCCAACTGTCAAATCTCTTTTCATTGCTTTGCTACCTAACATTGTAAGTTCTCTCCTCCTCACTTCAATGTTTGGAAACTTTGATAAAAAATCTAGATGTTCTAATTTGAAGTAAGCTTTAAAAGGTGCAAACACACTCACATCCAACAACTATAGCTTATGTGATGTGTGTGATGGCAATGCTAACAAATCTACATCAATTTCTCTTGCTTCCTAGATGGTTTTGAGTGCTACATGGCTTCCATGGCTGTCAAAGATCAGCAAGACCCTGTTGGTGGGTGAGACACCACCTGGAACTAAGGTTTTGAAGTGGGTCAACCAATCTATGAATAATTCTTTGGTCATCCATGCATGGGACTAGGCTTCCATGCAAGCACTTGGTTCGTCGTATATGATGTAATTATCTATGTTCACCCTCCCCTTGAATAAGTAGAATCTTGGAATGAGCTGCTTGACAATATTGACACAACATAGAATGGTTATCCATTTATGGCTCTTTGGGATAATGTAAGAGACATTCCTTCTACCTTTTCTTGTGAACACCTTCATGGACCCATTTTTTCCTACTTGAATGGTAGTTTCATTGCAATTCCATATGTGATTAGGACCATATGGCATGGCTTCATATGCTGCAGATAGTGTTTTATAGAATGCATCTACAACATCAACTCTAAGATTGAATGAACTATCTTTGTCTAGGCCTTCAATAGTTTGTAATGCGAGTTCAAGATGTCTGTGCTTGAAGCTTGTCCACCAGGATTTTCTTGGGAACCCATTGGTAAAAGGGTTTGGCCTATTCTGACATATTTGAGCAACCTCAGACTTAAGATTGACTATCTCAAGACCATGAACAATATGGGCCATTTTCTTGCACCATTCCACAATAAGATGTTTTTCCTCTTCGATGAGGACTGTTGGCAGACCTTTGTTGGAAGTTGTCGTTAGACCCCTTAGCCATTTGGACAGTGTGGCTGTTGGGATTGACCACTTTTTAGAAGCCCCCTTTATCGACATGTCATTCTCTTCAATGCCATAGAGTGCCATTTTCATGTCATCTAAAGACCACAACTTCTGTATTTGTTTTACCTTCTACGATATTTGAGGTGTAGTAACCTCAGTCTATGGTATTTAAGGAGTTGAAACATCATCTAATTGTGCAACAAGATCTATTTCAGGGGGGAATCTACATCCTCGTTTGTCGAAGGGCAACCTTGTCATGACTCTTTTTTTTTTTTTTTTTCCCAATACGGGTCACCACTACATTGCCCTTCGCCATCTACACAAAATAAGTACAATCAAAACATTGATGCTTGAACAGAAAAACAATTAGTTTGTACTATAGAACATATTCAAGAATATGATAACTAGAGTCAATGATAATGCAGAACCTATGAAACATAAATGGTAAACTATGAAACACAAATGCTTGAACAATTATCTTTATATGTATGAAGATAGTGATGTGATGCTTGAACAAAAGTAATTAATTTGTAATGCAGAACATATGATAATATGATAACTAGAATCAATGATAATGCAAAACCTATGAAACATAAATGGTAAACTATGAAACACAAATGCTTGAACAGTTATCTTTATATGTATGAAGAGAGTGATGCTTGAACAAAAGATTATTTAGTTTTTGTATGTGTTATCTTTTTAGTTTGTTGCATTTCAATTGAGATTATCTTTTCTAATAGTTTAGAGAGTTACATCTATTCTGGAGTGAGCGACATAAGGAAATAGAGGAGTAAGAAGGACAAAATCACAAACTATACAAGAGAGTTAGAGTTTATGAACATCTCATATCTCTTAAGCATTTACAACATTAATATTCGCATGCACAAAAAAGTGAAAACCACACTCATATTTGAACTATGACAATAGAAAGCTTACAAATGAAAAAAATACAAGAGTTTAACAAAGCTCACATATTTTGTCTATAATAAACTCATTGACAGGCATAAATATTTGTCAATTGATGAAGCAAAAACCTATGAAAATAATGAAAAAAAAACCTAATAAAAATAGAAACCTTAGTGACTGATAATGTAGAACCTATGAGAATAAGATATCTAGAGTGAATGACAATGCAAAAGCTATGAGAATAAGATAAATAGAGTGCATGATAATGCAAAGCCTATGAGAATAAGATAAGCATAGTGAATGATAATGCAAGACATATGAAAAAAAAATGGTAAACCATGACCAATATTTACCATATAAATGATAATGTAGAACCTATGATATTACGATAAGAAAAGCGAATGATAATGTAGAACCTATGAGACTACGAAAAGAAAAGTGAATGATAATGCAAAACCTATGAAACAAAAATGCTAAACTATGAGTGTAATATTTGCAATATAAACCCCACTAAAACAGAAAGGCTAAACTATGACTGTAACATTTTCAATATAAACTCTAGGGAAATAGAGATGGTAAACTATGACTGTAATATTTGCAGTATAAACCCTAGGGAAACTGAAATGGTAAACTATGACTGTAACATTTGTAATATAAACCTTTGGGAAACGGAAATGGTAATTTGTGATTGTAATATTTGCAATATAAACCCTAGGGAATGTATATGCTAACGAATGACTGCATTATTTGCAAAATAAACACTAGGGAAAGCTTTAAATGGTAAACCATGATTGTAATATTTGCATTATAAACCCTATGGAACACATATACTAACCTATGACTGCAATATTAGCAATATAAACCCTAGCGATACATAAAGAAACACCTATGACTGTAATATTTGCAATATAAACCCTAGGGAAACATAAATAAAAACCTATGACTATAATGGCTACAATGAAGATCAATATAAAGCTTAGAAATGGAGAACAATAATGTATGTAATGAAGAACATTATAAAGTAAATGAATGGAAAAGTGTGAAAAGAAAACCTGGAACAATATGGATGCTGGTACATTGGAATCTGAGTTCTTGCCTCCCCTTGATGTTAACTCGTTAAATTATGTGCTTCTCACTCCTCCTTTTCTTATGTCACTCATTGCAGAATAAGTGAATACTTGTTGGTTTTCATGGCTATTTGAATTAGGAATTATTTGAATTTGATTGATGCTTGTTTGGTGTGGTGAAATAAGTTGTTGTCCTATTTTGAATTTGAATTATGTTTCATATGAATGGGAGATTTGATTGATTTCGACCATTAATTCTTGACTTGATTGGTTTGGTGGATTGTTTGAAATTGTTTCCATGTTTTTTTTTTGAATAATGGCGTCATTATAGGATTATTAAATGGTCCTTATAGGACTATTAAATGGATGCAGGTGGGATATTTGTTTTTGGATCCAATACATGCACACCCTACTTGGCGAGATGTGACGGATTCAAATTGATACGTGTTGTAGGTCCCATGGTTGACGAGACAGGCGAATGCATTTGCGTGTTGGTTTGGTTATTCTATGATGGGAAACATTATTGTAATAGGTTCGTTAGTCGGTCAAAGATGGGTTAGATGGGTTTGAATGGTGTTGACTTGGTACCTTGTTTATGTTGTGTAGTTGTGATTAATATGAAAATTATGTTTGCATTGGTGCGAAAGTTGGGTTTACCAGTTTACGGGGAATGGTGCATGTCTTAATGTTTGGACTGTTTAAATTCCATGTCGAAATGCTACTTGTTATATGTCAGAAACAAGTTGGATACACTTCATCTTGTTTGACTGCAAACATGTACTTGTTTTGTTTTTAAATTAATGCTATTAAGTGTGCATTTTAAATCTGATTTATGTTTGATGTCATCGTGCCTATTTATGGATGATTTATTTTAAATTGTGGAGGACTGGCTTATAGGTGTGGGCCCCAACGAGCACATATCCCACACACGTTAGGGCCTCGCTTACGTATTGGCTCCTCTCCACTAGTAAATTTTTGACTTTTGGAAACAGTTTTTTTATATATTTTTAATGGCCATAAGTTTGATAAATTTCTACTAAATTTCTGCACCATACTTTTTTGTTATCGCTATTTGCAAGTTTGATTTAGGCCACTTTTTCTATAAAAAGATGTGTTTATGCCATTGTACTGATATTTCTATTAAATGAAGCAGGTTTCATGAATCTAGGCCTTTGCATTGTTCCGGTTGCTTTTGCTCCTCAAGTCTGAAATCAAATTTTCATTTACCCTTTGCTTCCCACTCTGATTTCATCGCAATTTTCATATTGTATATACATTTCGATTGTATATTGGTCAGGGCCATAATTGCTTTCACACCTCTATCCCTAGTAGCTTGAATTTGAGATTTGTTCCATGCACTAAGATAATGGCAGAGCTCTATCTATCGCAATAAATACATATAGTGATAGCGCTCTATTCTTTTGTCTCTGTATTTGGCCCTATGTATGACTGTTTCTTTAGAGTCTGTCTCTGCAAGTGTGCAAGTTCCTCCTCGAGCTTTTGCAACATAGAGAGCTGATTTGAAACCATACTCAAATTTGTATCGATTCCCTCCAACAAGGAAACAGTCAAGACAGGAAGATATTACTCCACTGTTCTTTTGTTGATAATTGCATGTTTGGCATTCATTACTCTTTTGAGAAGGTCCTGAGCTTAACATAAGGATATTGAACATAGCGCCACCTGCCACTTCTTCTTCTCTTCCTTGGATGAAATAAATGAATCGATTGTCCCCAATATAGAAACCGTGACGAGCATAAACATAAGCGCACCTCCATGAATATGATCGCCTGGTTTCAAATCTTCTCTGTTGCTTTTTGTTTGAGAACAATCTATTGGAATATTGTTTATTTGCCTACGTAAGTGTGGTAGGTAAAGAATTAATAGTAGAACTCTCCATCTTTGATCCTGCAGTTTTTATTGGAAACTTCTGGCTTCTAGACACTTCCTGCACCGACCTCCAGCCCTCCATCTGTTTCTTTTGGAGATCTCTAAAGAGATCCATAAATACAGAACTCACCTATTCAGTTCTGTGCGTGTAAATCAAAAAGTTGTATGTTGTTGCTGTAAATAAATATATTCTATTTTTCTGTGTTCTTTCTCTATCTAAAATATGCTTTGTTTTTCTTAATGATCTATTTTTTTTAAGCTCAACATGGTATCGGAGCAATCATAAATCTTGGGCAGTGATTTGGAAATTGTGCAGTATCATAATTTTGTTTTTGCAGGTTGCAATTTGGTTGAAGCAACACTAAGAATTGACTGTGGCAAGTGAATAATATTCCAGCAAAGGAAATAATTTCTACATAGAAAATTGGTGAGAAATGTTCAATTTTTCTAATCTAGGTGTTAAAGATTTTTGAAGTTTCTTTAATTCTCATCTCAAAAAGAGGGAATTTAATATAATGGATTTCATTGGTATTCCTCTACCTGCAATTAAGTTAAATGGAAAGAATTATTATGATTGAGAGTCTCATATGGAGATTTTTCTAACACTTCAAAATTGTTATGAAATTGTTAATGGTAGTGAAAAGAGACCAGCAAGTAGTGGAAAAGATCAAGAAGATTGGGATACAAGGGACAAAAAGGCAGCAACATTAATCAAGTATACACTTTCAGAAGAAGTTCTTCCAGAAGTTCGCAATGAAAGAAGTGGAGTCAAAGTATGGGAAATTTTGAAGAATACATATCAAAATTCAGGTGGTGTATGGATCCTATCTCTCACTGCAGAATTATATAATATGAAATTATCAAGTTCACAAGAGTTAACCCCTCATTTAAGTAAATTAAAGGAAAAGAAAAATGAGCTTGCTTCTCTTGGAAAAAATATTGATGATAAAGATTTTGTGCAAATAGTTCTACAAAGTCTTCTAGGATCTTATCAATCATTTATAAAGGGACTAGATACTGCAGATAAATTAAAGAGTATTAAATCTGAAGAGTTATGTGCTAAGCTAGTGCAAGAAGAAAAACATCAAATTAAAGAAAGAGAGTCATTTAATGATGAATCTCAAGGATTCATAATGAAAGGGAAACAAAATTACAAAAAGTCACAAGAAAATCAGTTTAGAGAAAGAAATTGGAAGTATGAGAATAAAAATATCCCATCTAAGGATTATAATAAAAGTAAGTGGATATGTAATTATTGTGGTAAGCTAGGTCACAAAGCAAATGAATGCTATAAAAGGAATAGAGATGCAGAAAGGAATCCAAATAAGTTCACAAAATCTTTTGATTCTTAAAGTAATGCTTTTTGTGTTGCATTTAAGGCAAATAACTCTTTTAAGGATGACTGGGTTATTGATTTTGGTGCTACACAACATATGTCTCATAACAAAGAGCAATTTGAATCAATAAGTGAAAGCAATACAAAGAAGATATATTTGGGAAATAATAGTGCTTTAGAAGTTAAAGGGATTGGAAATGTTAAAATTGATAATGGTGTGTTTAAAAATGTGAAATTAGTTCTAGAATTGAAGACAAATCTTCTTTCTGTATCTCAAATTGCTAATCAAGGGTATAAAATAGAATTTTACAATGACAAATGTTTAATCAAGGATGTGAGTAATAATTACAAAGTGATTGCAATTGGTAAAATGGACAATGGGTTATATAAATTCCAAGAATTCACTTCTAAATGTGGAAATAAGAATATGTGTGCTATTGCCAAATATGATGATATGAGCAGGTTATGGCATGAGCGTATAGGACATATCAACTATCAAAATCTCAAGCTTATGGAGAAATTATATATGGTGCATGGGCTTCCAAAAATCTCATCAAGTCACAAAGTGTGTGAAGGATGTGCTATGGGAAAACAACACGTGGAGAGTTTCCCACAAGGTAAATCATCGAGAGCAAAAACTCCTTTACATTGGGTTCATAGTGATGTAATGGGTCCTTTTAGAACACCATCACTTGCAGGATCAAGGTATGCCCTCACCTTTATTGATGATTACACTAGAAGAATTTGGGTGTATTTTCTAAAAAGAAAGGATGAAGTGTTTGATAAATTTAAAGAGTTTAAGGCTTTAAGTGAGAATCAAAGTGGAAAATCTTTAAAGATAATAAGAACAAATAGAGGTATGGAATATATGAACAAATTTTTCTTAGATTTTTGTAAACAACATGGTATAAAGAAGGAATCAACTATCTCCTACTGACCCCATCAAAATGGAGTTGCAGAAAGAAAAAATAGAACTATAATAGAAATGGCTAGATGCATGCTTCATTCTAGAAATATAGAAGCTAAATTTTGGGCTGAAGCAATTAGTACTGCAGTTTATATTTTGAATAGAACACCTACTAAGGTAGTTTTAAATATAACACCAGAAGAGGCATGGAGTGGTAGAAATCCTATAGTATCTCATTTTAGAGTCTTTGGCTGTAATGCACACGCCTACATTCTAGATGAAAAGAGGAATAAGCTTGAAAGGAAAAGTGAGAAGTAAATAATGGTTGGGTATAGTGAGGAGTCAAAAGGATATAGATTATATAATCCTAAAACAAATGAAATTCATATTAAAAGGAATGTATGGTTTGATGAAGATATTGAGATTAAACATTCTCCTACATTATCTTACTTTCCAATTTTGATTGATGAAGATAAGTTTACTAATAATCCAAATCAAGGCGTGCAATCTTCTACAGGAGGAGAAGGAACACAAGTTGAAGCATCAAGTGAAAGTGAAAATGAAGACACATAGAAGACTAGAAGCATCCATGAAATCTACCAAGAAGGACCTAGAAATATGTTTGCTAACTATGCTCTTATAACTAGGGTGATGCAGGTTGACACTCCAAGTACATATGAGGAAGCAAAAGGAAAAGAAGAATGGGAGGCAACAATGCAAGATGAATACAACTCTTTGATGAAGAATGAAACATGAGAATTGACAACTCTTCCAAAAGGTAAAAGTGTGGTTAGTTGCAAGTGGACCTATAGAACAAAGTTCACATCAGATGGAGCAAATGAAAAACACAAAGCAAGGCTAGTGGCTAGAGGCTTCTCACAAACATAAGGTATTGATTATACTGAAACCTTTGCTCCAGTTGTTAAAATGAGTTCAATTTGTACAATAGTTGCTCTAGCTGCAAAATTTGGTTGGAAAATCTTTCAAATGGATGTAAAAAGTGCTTTTTTACATGGTGATTTAAAAGAAGAAATTTACATGCAACAACCACCAGGATTTGTTAAAAGTGGTGAAGAACATCTAGTGTGTAAATTAAAAAAATCATTATATGGTCTTAAGCAAGCCCCGGGGGCATGGTACTCCAAAATAAATGAGTACTTTATTAATGCAGGATTTAAAAGAAGTAAAGCTGATCCAAAAGTGTATGTAAAGCATAGTGATGATAAAGTTGTTGTTATTGTACTATATGTGGATGAATTGATTATTACAAAAGATCACACACACAATATTGAAATAACCAAGGCTCAACTCAAACAAGCTTTTGAAATAACTGATCTAGGGTTGATGCACTACTTTTTGGGCATGCAAGTATGACAAGAAGAAGGAAGGATCATGCTTTCTCAAACTAAATATGCTCTTGATATATTGAAAATTTTTAATATGAGTGATTGTAAACCATCTAATACACCATGTGAAGTAGGATTAAAATTGAGTGTTAACTCTACTCAAAAGAAGGTGGATGGAAAATTGTATAGACAATTGGTTGGGAGTCTTTTGTATCTTACTATAACTAGACTAGATATTGCATATGCAGTTGGTATTGTATCCAGGTACATGGCAGATCCACACATTGAACATTGGAAAGCAGCTAAAAGAATACTAAAATATATTAAGGGTACTTATCAGCTTGGCATTGAATACAAATATGGAGGAGAGCCTACTTTAGTTGGGTATACAGATTCTGATTAGGTAGGTAATATTGATGATAGAAAATCAACTTCAGGATATATCTTTCATTTTGGATCAGAACCAATTTCTTGGAGCAGCAAGAAGCAAGCAACCGTATCACTATCATCTACAGAAGCTGAATATATTGGTTCATCAAAAGCATCTCAAGAAGCATTGTGGCTTAGAAGGCTACTTGAAGAAATACACCATCCACAAGGATCTCCCACTACTATATTTTGTGATAATCAAAGCACCATCAAGCTAGCAAAAAATCCTGTATATCATGCTAGGTCTAAGCATATAGAAGTGCATCATCATTTTGTTCGGGATCTAATTGAAAATCAAGAGGTGGAGCTACAATTTTGCGGGACAGAGGATCAAATTGCAGACATATTTACGAAAGCATTACCTATTGTAAAATTTGTCAAACTAAGAAACTTGTTACATCTCAAAGAAGTTGCTATCTTCTCCAAATAAAAATCATGGGGGGTGTTGGAATACTGTTTATTTGCCTACGTAACTGTGGTAGGTAAAAAATTAATAGTAGAACTCTCCATCTTTGATCCTGCAGTTTTTACTGGAAACTTCTGGCTTCTAGACACTTCCTGCACCGACCTCCAACCCTCCATCCCTCCATCTGTTTCTTCTGGAGATCTCTAAAGAGATCTATAAATATAGAACTCACCTATTCAGTTCTGTGCGTGTAAATCAAAAAGCTGTATGCTGCTGCTGTAAATAAATATATTCTATTTTTCTGTGTTCTTTCTCTGTCTAAAATATGCTCTGTTTTTTTAAAGCTCAACACAATCCCATGATTTTCAATGTGGTATCTTAATTTTGGAGAGAGATTGAAATATTGCCGAGGAATGGATTGGATGCTAATTCATCTGGTTACATGATCTATAAATCTAAATTTGGATTTGCTTGGGTATTAGTTGCGATAGAGAAAGGATGTTTAAGTGGCTTAACCAACAAGTTTGTTTCGGTTTCTCAGTTTAGTGCTGCTCGGCACGTTTTGCTGCTTCTTGAGAACTTCGGTAAAATCAAGCAAACGTTTACAGTAGTAAACCTGCAACTCTATCTTATTCTCATCCAAGCCGTGTGAATGGAGGCTTGCCGTAACTGACAGTTGATTGAACCCACATGCATTCATTAATTATATTTGATGTGTTTGCTTTTGAAGTATTGAAGCATTCGTGGTAGTTGACGTTTTTGCTTTTGAAGTGTTGCAGCATTAATTGTGATTGACGTTCTTGCTTTTGAAGTGTTGAAGTTGAAAACTTCTGCATCAAATGTTGGCTAAACACACAGAGTAGTCATTTCCCCAGCTATAGGTTTCTGCTCCTCCAAACTCTCCTTCGTTGGTGTATTCTGCTGTAGCGATTGACGCAATACTGCATCATTCGATATTGGGGGAAACTGAATTCATGAGTTTGCTTATTTGAGCCACCGGTTTGTAAGGAGGAATCGAGTTTTTACAGTAAGAAATTTTAGCAGTGGAAGTTTGAAGTCCCTATTGTTACTCTAAATTGAGCGATCCACCTATTTTCATCTGCTCTTTTGTAAATTAGTGTTATGTGGAATATACTAACTTTTCGGGCCTATCACTCCAATTTAACTATTTAAGTTTCTGTCATATTCCATGGCAAAGTTTTAGTGGGTGAAATGGGGATTTCCCTTATCTTTTGGGTCCACGGCTATAAGGTGGTTTACATCAACGAATCCGCTTTGGGTTTTGGTAGATCCATTTTCCTTTAAATTTTCTAAACTAAAATCACATCAATTTTTCCTTTAGATTAGCGAATCCATTCCTACATCCTTAGCTTTGATTTGGACTAATACGAAGATTTAATTCTGGGAGGATTCTTTTTGGCTCTTTAGACAAAGATCAAGTAAATTTTCCAACCCGGGTTCGAAACATCGGAAAGGCCTGGTCTACTTTAAGTATGTGGGAACTCCATGTTTTGCAGGCACATGCAAATGCTGGCCTTGACTTTAAAGGTTGTACGGTTCCCGATTGAGAACGTCAACGTAAACTGTGGCGACAAACATTCGGCGTTGTTGATGTGTAGTTGTGAAATGTCACAAATCAGAGACCCACAACTTTGGCTTTACGGATGAGGTTATTCAAACTTCTTCCAAAATAGAGAAAAAGAGATGGACAAAAGTGACGGCCATTCACCTCTTTTATTTATATTTAATTAGGGGAGAAGTCCCATTACTGTCATCTATTGAATTACTGTCATCTCCATGTTCATTTAACTCTTCTAATTTTTTTTCACTTTGATCCATTAAAATTTTTTATTTGATTGAATAAATAATTACAAAAACACCAATGACTGCTCATTAAGTGTTAAAGTGAATATTTTTGAGTGGATTTGAAACATAAAAGAGTTATAATTGATTGAAATTATAACCGACGGATACTGGGACATTAGGTGGCAACGACCGGACGACACCTCTAAAAGGTGTCTTTTTGACTTCGCTCCCGCACTGTATCGAATTGCAAGTCAAAACCTTTGTTACAAACACTTAATTCGTGAGTGAAAAAACCCATAATTTTTTTGCACATATTCAAAAAAGGTAAACCACCCTCAATTAGAAGCACAAAATTGAGGGTGGTTTACCTTTTTTGAATATGTGCTTCTAATTTAGATTATGATTTAGTGTTAGATTTAACCTAGATTTAGCTTTACATTTAATTTAGATTTTCATTAGATTTAGATTTTAATTACATTTTACTTTTCCATTAAATCTTACTTAGAGTTAGATTAGATTTAAAAAAAAATATTTTAATTTAATTTTAATTAGATTTAGATTAGATTTTAATTAAATTTAGATATTTTTAGATTTCAATTTAATTAAATTTTAATTAGATTTTAATTTACTTTAGGTTTTCAATTAGACTTTAATTAAATTTAGAATTTTTTAAGATTTTAATTTAATTAGATCTAGATTTTTTAGATTTTAATTAGCTTTAGATTTTTATTTAGATTTTTCTTATAATTAGATTTTAGATTGTTAATTTTTAATTAACTTTGAGATTAATTAGATTTTTAGCTTTAATTAGACTTAATTTATTTTATAGATTTACACTTTTTTAGTCTAGTTTAGGTTTTTTTATTTAATTTAAGTTAGTCTTAGATTTTTAATTTATTGTTAATGTTAGTTTTCTTTCTAGTTTAATTTCAATTTTGTGATTAATCTTTGACCTTTTTTGCAAGAGTGAATGTCCACAATTTGAAAATTAAAACCTAAAATTTCACTTGTCAAATATTGGAGGTCCAAAACTATAAATCGTGCTTTGCAAGGTTCTTGCTTTAATTTGTTTTATCTTAAGTGTCTTTTTCACATAACATGATTAGTAGCTCTAAAATGAACTTGAGTGTTTGATTTGACATCATAAGCAGGTTTAAAATTTACTAGTGCTTGCGTTGTCTTGTGGTTTACATTTTGTTTCTAGGTGCATATGCTCTTCTTTCACACCATTTGGTGATCATAAAAATCAGAAACACCTTTAGACATTTTGTACAACCACCCACACATTTGGATTTTGGAATTAAAATGAACATTATGTGAGTGTGAGGAAAAGGTGTTGTCTATGCTCTCTCCTTGTGCTTCGTGCGATCTTGGATGATAAAAAAATAACATTCTTATCTTTCTTTTGTTACCTTTAGAGGGGCCTACCTCGAACGAGGGAATGAATCCAACTATTTTTTGCTTGAGTTGGTATATAAAAGGATAAGACTAAACCATCAAGTCCTCACAATGGTCTTTTCCCTTTCCATACAGTGTCAATCAAAATAGGGTACCTACCATAAAATGTATAAAAACTGCTAGTAGAGTGATTAAAGCCTTACGTGGCTTATTGGATGCTTGTGAAGAGTCGTGTCCCTGAGTATTCACTAAGAACCTTTGTTATAGTGGCTAACATCCCTTTCACTTGCTAGCATATGAATGATCATTCTAAAGCTGCCCCATGTCTTCATTAAGCATGTGTAGAGACAAAAAATATTCTTTGGGGAATTGAGACTTAGTGAGCCTAAGAAGTGAGTGTCATGGAGGGGAGTCAGTGTTGTTAGGTCTCAAACACACCAGTTTGAATGAACCACGAGAGGTTGCCAAGCTCTCACAATGTTATTGGCCAACTAACAAGGCCAACCAATATAGTTGAACCTTCTACTCTTTAAGGCTCTGCTAAACCTAGGTAGGTGTACCTATATGAATGACACAGATTTTGAATTATGTTTCCTACTTGACCAAACTATCCACAAATGGCAATTTGATAGTGGAAAGATATGATCCTAATTTGGTATAAATTGTATATACAATATCAAAGTGAAAATTTATATGTTTAATTAAGAGATATAAATGAAATGGATGGAACCTAGAAGGATAAATAAGACTAGTGCCTTGTTGGGTAAAACAGAGTCAAGTGAAAGCTTTAGATAAATGACTTATATCTGATAGGGATTCTAATTATTTGGCATATGATATTAGTCTATAACTTGTATAAACATGCAATAATGTAATTACCAAGCTCTTCTTAATGATCCAAATGATACTTCTAGATTACTGTGAATGACACCACACCACACAAATACAACAAATGTGTATTGATAAACCGAGAATATACTTGATATGTCAATTTAAATAACAAAGAAATATCAACCTTGGAGACAACTTGATAATATTTTCAATTAACTTAACAAATAACTGATACCAAAAGGGTGCCATAATATCAAATTTCTTTCATTGATCCTTCAAAATTTATACATGCATCATAGTTCTTTGAAACATTCTGAAAGTACTGTATTTCCTACTAACTATCTTCTATCTAAATTCATCCTCTAACTTCTAACTTCTGCTATGTAAACAACGGATACTTATACATTAGCGGGTGGAAGGACATGTCCTTTCAACAAAATGTTTTAAGCATAAAATACTAACAAGATTAGCATTAACTAGGCTCTGTTAAGCCACAAGTGAACTCCAGACATGTGCTCTGTGTAGTCTCGGTGCTCGTGCATATCTGCATCTCCTAATGCATCATGGATCACGATCTCCATCATCACCATTCTTTCATTCTGCTCACATGCTTCATCCAACGTTGTATCTTTAGTAGTGGCTGTCTTTAACATCTCTTGGAGTATTAATTCACATTCGCTCTTCCATGTAGTGATTTCTTTTAATTCTCCTTCATCATCATAGAACCTAGTCAATCTTTTCTCGATGACTTCTATCAATTCTTGTGCATCCTCCTGTAATTCCTCAAATAATCCCTTGTGCTTATCCATGATACAATTTTCATTTTCAATCCCTATATTATTAGGAGTATCCTTTCGCTTTAATTCCTCAAGTTTCTCTTGGATTCTGACATCCACTCTCCTATGTTCCTTTATTGCATCAACATATTGTGAATGTTTTCCCCAAAGTTTATTTAACCAAGTGGTTAAAACGACCTGCCTCCTTTTGATTATTGTTGTAAGTGTATCCATTTTCCCTTGAGAGTATGCACTTGATCCTTCCCAATGGTCCTTCACCTATGAACTTTTTCCTTGGGTGAGAATCTTTGTTGGCCCTATTGCAACACCTACCAAGTCCTTTAGACATTCATTTTCTCTCAGTATTCTCTCACTGTTGGTTTTGTACATTTCTCTCTCTCTGATCAATGCTTGTGTTTGGGCTTTATTTAATTTTGCTATATTTATCCCAATTTCTGTAGTTGCAACTGGATCAGCCTCTCCAACCTTCAAAGTCATGACATGTCCAAATGCCTTCTCAGTATCAATGACAACTAACTTCTTGTGAGGGGGATATAAAGCCCAAATCATCAATGTATCTTCATTAGGATTGTATTTTGATCCTATATATACTTCTGCCACCTTTTTTATGTTGAGATTGTGTGTAGCATTGTTGTCTTTTAGGAAACTATCAAAAACCAATGCAAAATTGAGATCTAGTCCTAGGAAAATCATGACACGGACCTTTTCCAATAGTTCTCTCCCTTTCTCAAGGGTCATGCTTGTCATCTCTTTCTCCACATCATCCCTCAAGTTTTTTAGCAACTGCTCCTCATTTCTTGGTGTGACATTGTCAACCAATCCTCTTATTTCTTTTCCCTTTTGTTTGTATAAAAATGTTTTGAATTCTGATGTTTTCACAAATTCATCATCTTCTATAAAAGATCTATATTCTTAATGTATTGCATCCATATCCATACTTTCCTCAATATTTATCTCTCTGATAGAATAGGTGCAATCCTGAGTTCTTGTCCTCGATACCTTTTCGGATGGACCTTGTGGCCTATTAGCCTCTAATACTTCTTTAATGGAAGACAACTGCTCAGCATCTAACAATTCTTGATCATGTTTCTCAATTACCATTTCTACTTCTTCTGCTTCCAAGTTTCTAATTATGTCATTAGATTAATAGGGCACATGTTGATACCCTCCAAAGTTTATCCTCTATCTGGCAGAATGAATATATCCCTTTGGATCATAGTTTTTCCTTGATGGCACTTTCCTCATAATATAATGTAATAAATTATCAAGAATTAAATTGTATCCCTCCTTTGCTAACACAGTAAAATCACCAAAACACAGCGTACTTGGCATAAAAGCTTGCTTCCCATAAGAGCTTAAGTTCATGACACTAGAGAAATCCATTTGCTTAACAATCTCTAAGTATGCAATCCTATCTGGAACTGTCTTGGGAAAAATAAATGGAGTACTTTCAAAACCATAAACCCTAATCATGGTGGCATTTTCTAAACAATACCAATCCCCCTAGTTGTGGCTGATTGGTCCATTATAATCCTTAGGCCTAAGAAACCTCTTTATTTCATCAAACAAGGAATAGTCACAAGGATGATTATAAAACTTGTATAATGGCTTTACAAAATATTCTTCAAAATGCACAAAACTAGAATTAGCAAACCTGTTGTCCCAAACAACAGTCCATAACTGAATACGCAATGGCTTTCCTTCCTTATCACATTGCGAAATTCTTAGTTCCTGGGGCCACAACCCTAATTCCTATCCGAAATATAGCACTAAATGCATAAATAATGAATAGTTTCTGAGATGCAGGACAAAGGCTCCATTTTTGATTTCCATCAACCCAGCATCAAGCTCTTTAAACACATGTGAAGCATAATCAAATGACCTAGAATTATGATATTGAACATCCGTAGCAATCACCATAGTTACAACTGCCATATGTTTTGGGACCTCCATCCCCAATACCTGTCCCACTGAAAAAATAAGTGTACTTTATGTAGGGTTTGAAGAGATCCATATGAAATGGTGGTCCCTCACTGTCTTCCATTGGAGTTGGTTTACTACCATGTCTGATTTTGTGTAAGGGTAATCTCCAGCCCTTATAAATGGTATCCATTCTTCTGAATTCACTCTCAAGCTCCTCACTTATAATATTTTCACTGCACATTCCTTCTAATTTGAAAACCTCACTTATTGCATTCTCAGATACATGTATTATTGGGTTCCCAAATAAATCACATATGGCCCTACTTTTTGAATTATAATGACCATCCAATAATTTCGCCAATTCGACATCAACAAAAACATTAGGGCACACCAGTTTTCCCAAATTAAGCCTCCATGGGTTACATACTGGCTCGAAGCGATTTCTTCTATGGTAGTGGAAATTGAACAATTCGTATCCTCTAATTGGGGTCCAAACATCTCCTATGAACTTACATTTGTCATCAATTTATCTACTTCCACCTTAAGATGTGCATAATGCCTAGCTTTAGGTCCTGAACCAGGTAGATAGTCTATGAGATCTTGGTTCAATTTTCACTCGGTGCCCTTTGGTCGTATTTCAGTTTTTTGCTTTTTTACTTTTTGCTGACTACCCTCCCCATGTTTTGTTCCTTTTATCTTTTCTGAACTAGTGCCTTCCATTCTTCAAAATCTACAATTTTTAGAGGATGAAGAACTTACTGTATTTTTCCTAAAAATCCAAGTTAGACGAATGCCCCAATTGTTTTGCTCATTCCTCTACTCTCCTTCGCTGCCAAATCTGTGAAAAAATGATTTCAATTGAGCTCACCTTGATCTGCAAAATATTTTATGCTTCGTGGCACCATTAATGTCTTCATTGAGACATGAATGAAGTAAGTTTTTTGAAATTCTCATTGTCACATCATGTATCATATCGGCAAGACATTTCAAATCTCCGGTCGATCCATCTATTCAACATTCATACATCCACTAAGAAATCTTGTAGTTCCACCGACATCGCAAGTCTCCCCGATAGTTTTCCTTTTTGTTTTTTTATATCGCCATGACCTTCATCGAAGCAAACTATTGCCCAGACTTTAACAAATCAGGCCAACGATTCTTCATTTCACTCTGAAGGCTCTTTGTCTCACCGAGATATTCACTTTGTCAACTTAAGTCGTCGAGACCAAGTAATTTTCCTGCTGACAGAATAATATTCGCCATGACCTCTCTTAGATCTCCCCGCTGAGACTTATCTTATCGATACACCTTTTCTTCAGTGAGACCATGCACATTGTCTCTTTGAAAACTTTGATCTTTATATGCTCAATTTTGTCGATATAACATGGGGAGTCGGTAAGACTCGCCGAACTCTCCTCGGCATCATTGTCTCACCAAATGAGTCTTCATTTTCCTTTATCGGAAAGACCAGTGATGGAATCAGGTTATCATTTGGAATCTCACCCCGATGACTACAATCTAGCTGATACACTTTATTATACTCCAATCAGTAAAAAGCAATTTAGCTTGATATGACCTCACATCGTCACGCCGATACCTTTTGTCTTACCGATAGAAAATGTGAACCCATGTCCTCTTGGCATATATCCTCATCGGTATGACACTACTGATGTCTTGTCGATCACTGAAAGAAATTAGAATCGATGAGACCTACACCATCTTATGCCGATATGTTTCATATGTTAAATTTTCATGGTTAAATAAATTTTATGGGACTATAATAGAGAATTTGAGCTGGACCTCAGTGAGTATGCTGTGTTGAGGAAATTTCATGTCTGTAATATGAAATTCTTGGAAAACTAATAATCATGAAGGTTATCAAAATTTTACAGTTCCAACAAGTGCCACCAAGTCTCTAGCTGTCCACCGTGTTTAAGTGGTTGGAGAAATCTGAGTGGGGATCTAGCGAGTGATATCTCTTAAGAAGCCTGGGTTGTGCAAAGTGGTTTTCAAGATCAAACTAAAAAATAATCATTCTATTTACTTTTGTTTTATGTGTGTGTATGCAAACAAACAAGTAAACAAACCTTACAATTGCAACACTTGACAACTTTAGACCAACCAACATTTTTGAACAAAATAGTCAAAATCAAGTCAAATTCTTGCCAACATTAGATTCAAACCTTTGTGATCCATTTTCAGACCAACTTCTTACTGTGATTCTTGTTTAAAACCAGAAAAATTTGCTCAATTTACCTTGCATATCATCATTCTAGGTACATTAGCATCCTCATTACTTGCATATCCCATCATCACATTAGGCTACCTTTTTCAGACTTTTAGACTTGACACCTTATAGATTTTAGGATAGAAAAACTCTCAATACCTTGGCAAAAATCATTGCTTCAACAAAAGGTTGTAATTTTACCAAGTCATTTTTTAACTTTGTCTTTTGTCATTTTGGTGATAATTTCCTACTCACAAGTCTAGTTAGGAAACTCACCTCGCCACTCTTTTCACTTGTCCTAAAATAATGCCATTTAGCAATCCTAGTTGAAACATTGGTTTACCTTTGGATAGTTAGTGATATTATTCTTACATCTTTCAAAAAAAATTAAGCCCTCAAGTTCACTATAGGTGTCCATCACCCCTCAGTCATTTGCATCCTTCATACCACAACATTTTAGCACATAAAAGAGAATTATTATAAACTTTAGACTTCATAACATTCAACGTTATCATTATCCCTTTTAGTCTTGTTGCATAAATCAGACTTCATCCTTAAAATATCAAAAATACCAAAAAAATAGTTGCATTATATTTAGGCATACCTTATTTAAAAATTAAAAGAACAAAAACCATAGCTTTAGTCTCATATCTTCCATCTTCATTTTGAACAAGCCTTATATGGTTGAAACTAGATTTCAAAAGAAAAATCGACCAATGGATCTCTTTCATGATGATGAGGACCTTTACAATTACACTAGCACCCTCAACTTTGACAATACCACTAATGATCTACATCTTATGAACAACCAAAGACACAAAAACCTTTTGAACAATTCCTTGTAAGAGACAAAGATCGAAATATGTTCATAGAAGAAGTTGAGGCTACTACACAAAATGTTGATGTTGCCTCTCTTGTGGAAAAAATTGTCATGCTTGACCCTCAACATTATTTAGCCAAATTATTACACAGAGGAGTTAAACTACCTCAAGGATTTTATTTCAATACCCTATGTGCATCAACATCACCCAAGGACAACACACAAAAAATCCAAGGACACTCTACACCACAACTTACAATTTCCATACCCATTGGACCAATAAGCCAAAATACGACAACTACCAACACTTCATCCATCTTTGTGACATAGTCCATGCCACAAGCCATGACACAAACCACAACACAACCATTATTCACAACACAACCTGTTGGCTCAAAATTTACTCCCTTTGAGTCATCATCTTAGGCCATAGGGGCATCCACATCTAACATCCTTGGTAGACATAAGATGAGATGGGTTCTCATCCAAGGACATCAATGAAACACAAAAAAAATATCACAAGGACCTCAATAAAACACAAACACCATGTCACAAGGTCCTCATATAAATACAAAAACCTTGCAAGGAAAAAACAAAAACACCCCACAAAGTCAAAATACAAAAACTTCCCATGGTTATAATCCTTTTCAACAAGGACAAGGATCACAAATGACACAACATCTTAACATATCCTATGGCTACACACGTGGATCCATTTTTGGAGACCAAAATGTACAGAGACACCACACCCAACAAATGCAACATAGCTCAACCACTTCTCACATCCCAACTTACATATCACACATCCATACCCATGGACACCATCAAAATCCACCACATATGCACAATGTTATGAACCAAAACACGTCATCTCAATGCAACATGGGACTGCACAACATAAATATGAGACCTCATAACAATGTTGCCAACAATCCCATAATAGATGCATTGATTGCCTAGGTGGCTGCCCTGTAAAAGAAAGTGGAAGGGATGCAAGTGTAAAACAAGAAGATGTACTCATCACATGATCTACATCCTTATCCATATGACACTAGCATATACATTCCTCCTTTCCCTCCTGGGTGTGTCATCCCTACCTTCACTAAGTATAAGGGAAAGAGAAATCCTCTTGAGCGCATACAAGAATTCACCACTGCTTGTGTGGATGTCGCATATGATCATTCCAACCTTTTGAGACTCTTTTCTAGAAGTCTTACAGGGTCTACACTTTAATGGTTTGCATTGATACCTAAAGGGTCTATAAAGTCATGGGATGACCTCGCCAATAAATTCATGGAAAATTATGCTTATAACATTGAAAATGATGTCACGATTTCTACCTTATGTCACTTGATATAAGATGAAGGAGAAAATTTCATTAATTTCTTCCAAAGATGGTGTAGAATGGCGAGTCAATGTCCCATCAAGATTCCTAAAAAATAAAAAGTGGACATGTTCATAGAAAAACTCAAGCCAAAGTTGAATCACCCTTTGCAAGTACATTTTTGTGCCAGATTTGTAGACTTAGTTGAGAAAGGCATTACACTAGAAAAGGTCCTAATCACCTAAGGTGAACTTGCATATGGCAACAAAAACACACACCACAAATAGACCTCTAATGAAAAAAGCAAGGTTTGGTCCCACAATAAGAATGTAAAAAAGGATGGAGTTATAGACGCAAAATATGTGAATAAAACAAGACATGCATTGACTCTTAAAGCAGCCAACATGAATAAAAACACCGCTAATACGATACAAAATAATCAACAATGAGGACCTCCAAGACAACCAAGGCAATACCCATGAAGACAATACACTCCTTTATCAGAACCAATTGAATTTGTTCTAAAAAAGCTAGTATAATCAAATGTCATACAACTCCAAGAGCCCAAACCACATGACACATGAAATTTCAAACCATCTTGGTGGGATGACAATGCCTTTTGTGACTACCACCGCATCAAAGGGGACAAGACCTTGTCATGCCATCAGTTGAAGAACATGATTAAAGACCTAATTGAAAATGATACCATAGAGGTCAAAGGATAACAAAAAACTTCTAATCATGACCATACAATCTTCAAGAATCCACTACAAGACCATGGTTTGGGAAAGCCCTCAACCTTAGGTCGCCAAACAAACAATCAAGCCAATTATACCAGGAATTTTTTTTATTACTCAAAGATAACTGATCACCTCCATGTTTTTGATGACTATGTCAACACAATCACCATTAAAATAGTTCTTGAATGTGCCATCACTACTCACAAGGCTAAGGTTGCTTTATCCGATCCTTCTTCAAAGCATCCACAATCTAAAGACCAATATAATCTTGTTGACCAATTGGGAAAGACACCCGCATACATTTCTATCCTCGAGCTATTACGCCTATCACCTAAACACAAATATATCCTTGATAAGGCTTTGAAGGAAACCTCCATTCCTACCGGCTTGGACGTCAACCAATTTGAAACCATGGTTGGATACTTGGCCAATTCACTTCATATCTCCTTTTTTCGACAAAGACTACTCTACACAAAAGTCTAACCATAATGACCTATTAAACCTTGAAGTATATGTCCATCAACACAAGGTTCGATGAGTCCTAGTAGATGGCGGAGCTTGACTGAACATTTGCACCTTAAAAGTGGTTAAGGCATCGGGCTATTCTGAAGTATGTGTAGACACAACCAAAAGTATTGTAATCAAGGCCTATGATGATGAAGAACTCTCTTCCAAGGGTGTTATGACACTCCCTATTGGAATTGCGTTGATTTTAATGATTAGACATGAAAGCACTCAGAAAATGCAATACATGAGACAATGAACACAACAAGATACCCTGGGAAAAACCTCCTCTTGAGGGGGAAAAACCCAACAATAATATCTCTTATATAGCAACAATAAGAGCCAAAATCTACTTACAACTTAGGCCCAACACACATGGCTGAATTTGATACAATGAATAATAGCACCTCTCCTAGATGAAAAGATACAATGAATATTCTTCTCCTTGAAATTGGTTTGTTGCAATCAAATGATGACCTGTTGCTACAAGATGATGTGTTTCTGCTACAAGATGATGCACTACTGCTACAAGATGATCTTCCACTCAAGTATGAACTTCTTCTAGGAATGCAAATTATGAAAAATGAACTTGATTGCCTCTCAAATAAAGAACAACACCTTGTATTTATACATTCATCCATGAAGAGATGCATCTTCTCTCACAAGAGGTCGGCCTCCAATAATAACATTTTATTTCATTACAAATAAATATGAAGCACCTCTTCATAAATGATGACTTAGCAAGGCCGACTTCCAATAATAAAAATTATTAATTTCCTCTTAAAGAAATCACATCCACAATGATGCAAGATTTCGGCCTTGTCAATGGATAATGTCTTCTTCATGAAATTGTATCTCAATAAATTTGATATCCGTTTAGGCTCCATGTAATTTATCCAATATATCATGGCTGAAAGAGTTTTCCTGACGTTGTATGAACATCAACACTCCCTCTCAACTAGAGAGAAAGACTTCTAGCTATACAAGTCAGATCACCTCATCATGATGAAAAACATCATTAATATATTCATGTGTAAAAGAGCATATCACCTCATCGTGATATCAACCACCATGGTTGCACCCATGTGTGACAAGAAAGAGCTTATCACCTCATTGTGATATTAGATATCACCTCATCATGATATCAACCATAATGGCTACAACCATGTATGGTATGTACAAGTTTTCATCACTTGCGTGATGTTGTCACCTCAACATGACCTTCACCATGGCTCTCCCAGAGGGTGAAACACAAGTATAAGGAAATCATCACAAACTCTCTCTCATGATGTTGTCATGGAGTCACACACATGAAATCCACCATGGCTCTCCTAGAGGGTCGAACAAGGGCTCTTACCTCAAAATTCTCTTACAGAGAAGAATGCATTAACAAGGGATTTTACCTCGAACTTCTCTCACAAAGAAGAACTCATTAATAGGGGATTTCACCTCGAAATTCTCTCACAAAGAAGAACTCATTAAAGAGGATCACTGATACTAAGAATCCTTCTTAGTTAGGGATGTACTCTCCACCATACCAAGCTTATCACGAAAGTACATAAATTTATCCTAGAGAGAGGCTTGGTGAGAATGTTTGTTGATTGTTTATTAGTGCTGATATACCTCAACTGTATAGCTTTCCTCAATACCATATCTCTGTTGTAGTGGTATGCTTAGTTCTGTCATGAAACAAAAGATTGACAAAAGGTTCCATACAACTCTTGGTTATCACAACGGATGATAGCCAGCTCCAATGATTGTCCAAACAATCCTGCAAGGAGCTTCCAAAGCCACACAAGTTGTAATGTACTTGGTATCTGCAATACTTAGTGCCACATAAGACTGCTTCCTACTACACTAGGATATCATTGCAAACCTCAACTAAAACAAAATATAGTGGTACTCTTCCAATTAGCAACACAACCAACTTCTTTAGGTTTAGTAGGCTCCCTCTGAATCTTCAAGCACTTGCATCAACCTCTCGACCTTGTCGTCCAAGATTTCCTGCAACACTTGCCTTAGAGAAGTGGTTTCTAATGCACACCTCTGTAGAGATTTAGGGCTATCCTCTTCGACCTCATCCTAGGTCACTCTATTCATAATAGGTTTGTGGAGCTACCAATGTTAAATCCAAGTTGATTGACTTGAGAAATTTTGATCCCAACTGTTGAAGAGGTACTTCAAGAATTTAGCATCTGTCCTTGCAACATTGCAACCCTTACTCATTCTCAGCGGGTCATAGAAATCCCTCTGAAGGTTAATTCTTCCTCTTCAAAGAGATGTATTCAACCATTCACTTAGTCTCATGGCTACAAGAAGTGTCTCCATTCTCTTTTCTCTTGAAAGTAATCTCTTGGTCCATCCTAATGCACATTAGGAAGAGATTACTAATAGTTCATATAAATCAACTATTTCGAAGAGAAATACCACTACTAGAAGCATACATGATTTACTATCTCAATGTTATAGCATGAATTAATAACTATATAACAATTCATGAACATTATTCAACCATGCAATACTTATCTTAATGAAGTCAGAATCCTATACACAGAAACTAAGGGATCGATATCAATGATTACAATATCTGCTCTCTACCCTTTATAGTGGCATCGATCGATTGCAACTGATCACACAACATTGGATTTGAATTCTTCACGAGACTGGAACATTGTGTAGGATCATCATCTAGTCTACATAAAATCGATGATCAGGCAACACAAAATATGATTCAATTATCTTATCTTACCCTAGTGAAACACTTATAACCAAAGTCAGATTTGCAGAACTTAGCAAACTAAATTTTAGCCTAGAGGTGAATACAAAGATACAATCAAGGAAAAATTATCTCTTTAATGTTGATACACTGTAGCACTAGACCTAAAGCTGAGACTTGTCTTGCCTCCTTTTGAGTTGCTATATAATCGCATCTTTTCTATAGTTTGAACTATCTACGAGAAGGATCATTGGTTGAATATCTGTAGGTTGACAAGTGTTCACAAGTCAATTTAATTTTAGACACTTCAACAGTCAAAGCTATTTTCAGACCCACTCTTAGCAAAACTGTATGAGATCAGAGGCCGTTCCTCTTCCTATGATAAAATTTCTTTATATGCAAGACTTAGAGAGTTACTCCTTGAAAGAATCCCGAGCCTCCTCGTCTTCATCTTCTTTAGTCAAATCTCATTCAAAAACTTCTCCATGGAAAAATTAATAAAGCGTTTGGAAGGAGGCTAACTCAAATTCTTCAATGATCAAAGGCCTTGAGATCGGCCTAACTCCCAATGCCAAGATTTCCACACCACATGATAATTCATATTCCTATATGAAGATATAGAAGGTGAAAACAATCACTAGATGTGGAAGAGAGCTCATGCCAACAACAATCATCACAGTCCCAACTTGCTAATCTCTTCTAAGAGAACTCGACACTTAAAATTATGTGTTCCTGTTGATGGTGCAAAGAATCTCCAAAATGGTGCAACTAGATGAGATCACATGTCATCCACCATAGTCTTCCTGAAGTTGGTTCTTGAATGGCATAATAACTTGATTCCACCTCAGGTCCCGATGCCTTTAGTTGTGCGCCCCATGCTTGAAACTATAATTGGATAGAGACAACTTTGTGGAATGATGATATCGAGTCCAGGAAGGCATGCGATAAATTTTCCTGTCGTTGCTGGAAATTTTGTTGAGGGCTAAGTCCAATCAACTTGGCTTCTAGCTGATTAACAGGGGATTCAGATTCTAGAGATATGCATCTAATTAGGAGACTCCTAACTGAATACCTTCAACTTCCTTGCTTAATTCCAATATCTCTAATTTTGACTTAAACAAATCTAATTATAACTCTTGAACTTGCTTTGATACCATGTTGATTTTAATGATCAGACGTGAAAGCACTCAAAAAATGCAACACATGAGACAATGAACACAACTAGATACCCTGGGAAAACACTCCTCTTGAGGGAGAAAAACCCAACAATTATATCTCTTATATAGCAGCAATAAGAGCAGAAATCTTCTTACAACTTAGGCCCAACACACATGGCTGAATTTGATACAATGAATAATATCACCTCTCCTAGATGCAAAGATACAATGAATATGCTTCTCCTTGAAATCGATGTACTACAACAGAATGACGACCCACTTCTACAAGATGATGATTCGCTGCCACAAGATGATGTGTTGCTGCTACAAGATGATACACTGCTGCTACAAGATGATCTGTCGCTCAAGTATGAACTTCTTCCAGGAATGTGAATTATAAAAAATGAACTTGATTTCCTCTGAAATAAAGAACAACACCTTGTATTTATACATTCACCCATGAAGAGATGCATATTCTCTCACAAGAGGTCGGCCTCCAATAATAACATTTTATTTCATTACAAATAAATATGAAGCACCTCTCCATAAATGACGACTTAGCAAGGTTGGCTTCCAATAATAAATATTATTAATTTCCTCTTAAAAAAATCACATCCACAATGATGCAAGATGTTGGCCTTGTCAAGGGATAATGTCTTCTTCATGAAATTGTATCTCAATAAATTTGATAGTCGTTTAGGCTCCATCAAATTTATCCAACATATTGTGGCTAGAAGAATTCTCCTCACGCTATATGAACATCAACAAATTGGACCCGTAGTTATGGATACCACATTCCAGGTCTTGGATCTTGAACTATCATAGAACCTTCTTGGTAGACCTTGGATTCATGCCATGAAATACATGCCTTCCACCTATCATCAATGCTTGAAATTTCCATATAATGGCACTGAAGTCACAATCATTGGCTATCCTGATCCCTTCCAATATTGCACTAATTTAAGGGGAGTTCTTGAATGCTAGGTGCCTATCAATCAAGAAGCTTTTACATCCACTACCACATCCACTTCATATAGTTATATCAATCCCTCCACCCTCATTAAATCATCCACATCCACAATCCCATCCACCAACCCCAAAATCAAGATCCAAGACGAAGGTTGTGGTGAGTATAAAATGAATACTTCCTATTGCATCACAAAGCTACCTAAATCTCCCAAGTCTTATGGTAGGCCTTGCTTGAAGATGAAACCCAAAGTTGACATTAAAGTTCCTCCCACCATCACCTTCACAAGTCGGGGAGAGTTAAACAAAGAAGACATTGAGGAAATTTTAGCATGGATTTACAAAGATGAAGAAGGTTTGCCACCACTACCAATAGAACAATATGGCAAAGGATTTAAGCTCATAAAACAAAAGGGTTATGATGGAATTAGTTGGATCGGTATACATAAAAATAAAATGAGAGAACCCTTGATGCCTCTTAAGCAGTTGAAGAACTTAGGGTTAGGGTTTGTACCAATTAAGATTGGTGCTCCAAGTACTAAGGTGATTTTAAATAAGGATGTGAGTGCTTCAGAAGACATTGAGACATCTAAGGATACTACCAACATCTATTATGGTGACACAAACTCTAATGAATATGAGTGGGATTCCTACACCACAAGTGACTATGAGCCTAATCATGTCTTTCAAGAGTTTGACAGACCCTACCTATCCTTTACCAACCTCATGGATATCAATATTCATGTCAAATCCTTTTATGAACTTGACCCACAAAAGACCATAGATGGAAGGGCATGGATAAAATCATTTTGGGACCTTGATAATACCTCTATCTTTACCCTATTAGCTACCTCCCCATCCTTCACTAATATTAATGATGGCATCTCCCTCATTTGCCCATAATTGATCGATTAGGACCAATAAGATCCACCTACCTTGGACATATTTTAAAATGATGAGGCCATTGTTGAATTTATAGGACTACGAGAGGGCATACAACATGGGGACCATAAGGCTGGATTCACTATAGATCTTGATGCTACAACATATTTTGGTGAGACTGTCCCACCCTCTTGTTGCAAAACTGATAAAAATAAAATATAAAATGCATGGTCTTTAGGTGAAAACCACGAGGCACTTTCTGACCAATCAAAATTAAAAGGAAAGGACATATCTGAGGGTGAAAACCTCTTTGAGGCACCCAAGGATGGAGGGTTGTAATTTATCCCTATCAATCAAGAGAGATCCCCAATGCTGATTGAAGACATAATAAAAGTCAACATTGGTACTACAGATAATCGTAAGACTATTTCTCTTTGCAACATCATAGACAGAAGAGGAAAAACCAAAATTTCAAGCATTTTTCACAGGATGCCAAATCAATTTTGCATGTTCTTATGCTGATATGCCAGAGCTAGACTTCGAGTTGGTCCTACATCATCTATCGTTACATCCAAACGCAAAGCCGGTCAAACAAAAGCTTAGAAAAATGCACCCTCAAATAACTATGTTGGTAAATGTTGAACTTAAGAAATTATTGGATATCAGTTTTATAAGACCTATTGACTATGTAGACTAGATCCAAAACCTTGTAATGGTGACCAAACCAAATGGACAAATCTATATCTACACAAATTTTTGGGGCTTGAACAAAGCCTATCCGAAGGATGACTTCCCACTCTTGAATATAGACATCGTAGTAGACCTAACAGTTGGCTATGGGATTTTGTCCTTCATGGATGGATTCTCAGGATATAATCAGATCTATATTTCCCCTAAAGACCAACATAATACAACATTCACTTTCCCATGGGGCACATACTACTAGAATTTCATGCCCTTTGGACTGAAAAATGAAGGTGTGACTTATCAAAGAGCTATGAACACCATATTTCATGATCTCATGCACACACTGATGGAAGCCTATGTTGATGATCTTTTGGAAAACTCATTGACATGTGCTGATAACTTAAGAGTCCTGCATGATATTTTCAAATGGCTAGAAGAATATAAGGTTTTCCGAAATCCCAAGAAATGTGTCTTTGATGTGACATTGAGAAATATTTTGGCATACATTGTTTCCCGTTGAGGCATTGAAGCAGAACCAACAAAATTTAGATCTATATTATACATACATCTACCTAAAGGAATCAGTCAACTCCAAAAACTATAGAGCCGACTCCAATCCATTAGGCGCTTCATCAGATAACTTTAAGATAAATGTCAACCTTTTCAATATTTCTTACGCAAGGGAGTTCCTTTTATTTTGATAGATAAGTGTGAGGTAGATTTTCAACAGATTAAAGAGTACCTCTTAAGGCCTCCTATCTTGATGTCACCTATTGATGGAAAAACCCTAATTTTGTAAATCTCAGCCACTACAACTACATTGGGGGAATTGTTGGCTCAAAATGATGATGAGGAATGAGAACGAGCAATATATTATATTAGTCGCACTTTGGTGGGATACAAGCTTAACTATAGTACAATTGAACATGCTTGTCTTGCAGTGGTTTTTTCTTCTCAAAAATTGAGAAAATACATGTTGAACCATTAGACTAAGCTTGTGGCAAAAATAGATCCTCTGAAATATCTACTTAGTAGGGTGGCATTAATAGTACGATTGGTTAAATGGGTCACATGATACTCAGTGAATATGACATTCAGTATGTGGAACATAAGGAAATAAAAGGACAAGTCATGATTGACCAGCTATTAGATGCCCCCACACAAGCCAATCACCCTTTGGTTTTTTATTTTCCTAATGAGTCAATATTCACACTCGACAGAGGAGTAACATGGAAATTGTATTTTGATGGATCACATACTAATCATGGATCAGGTGTAGGTATATTATTTATTACCCCTCAAGGTGATACAATCCCTAAATATTTTAGGATAGCCTTCCCATGTACAAATCACATTGTAGAGTAGGGTATGTGCAGGATCATGATGGGCCAAAAAGTGGTGATATGTAAGTGATATGATGGCTCATGTGGCTGAGGAATTTTTTTCTACCTAGAATTGATGAAATGAAAAGGGTTTTTAGATGAGATTCTAACCTTTCCACCAATATAAATTATGCTTTACTTTGAATTTAATAAATAATTATTATTTATTTTCTATTTGAATTATGACTAAAGTCTTGATTGATAGGATGATTGAAAAATATCTATAGATTTCAAACGGTATCAATTTTTTTGAATCTGAAACATGTGCCACATTCTATGCTTCACATGCTATAGGATTAAAAAAAAAATTGAATTTCATGAAGTTTTGACCAAGTTAAGGTGGTTAGACATACGAGTTTTTATATGTTTTAAAAGTTGTAATACAAAATTCATAATTAAATATTTACTTGGAAAAAAAATACAAAAAAATATGCATCACATCGGGACATCATTCCTCTACTTATATCTAAAATATTACAAAAAAATATTATCATTTTATTGTGGTTAGGGTGGTCAGACAGACACCTACTTCTTAATTTTTCCCTAAAATTTAACTACTACTGCATTGAAATTTCAAATTTTCACCAAATAGATTTATTTTTAAAAAAATAAACCTAGTAGTTTAGAAACTACATTGAATTTGATACAAATTCTATTCTTACATATTTTTGAAAAAATATAGATAACTTATTCAATTTTTTTGAGTCAAGTTGTCGAACTTTGATTTTCTGAGTTTTCATTGCCACTTAAGGGCCTATTTTTTCCATGATGATCCTGCACATACCCAGTATGAAGACTTGTTGATAGGATTGTGTATGGCAATAAAATGGAAAATCCAAAGTCTCCAGGTCTTTAGTGATTCACAATTGGTCATTCGATAGGTCATCAATGACTATGATACTAAGAACGATAAATTGACCCCCTACGAATGAATGGTTGATAGTTTTAAGAAGTACTTTATAGAAATATGCTTTTTTCAAGTACCTCATGTTCAAAATAAAGCAGCAAATGCCATGGCCACTATTGGGTCTCTTTTGGATATTCCTAACAATATGTCGCAGTATAAGTTCTTAGTGGAACAATTGTTGGTCCTCGCCTTTGATGTCTCAGAGTCTGAAATGGCAGGTGGGATTATTGGCACCAATTCCCCCTGGTACCAGGATATCTATGAATACTTACATTCCTAGACCCTACCACCCGACCTCTCCAACAATCAATGCAAGTCCATCTACAAAGTCACTTGCTACACCATCATTAGTGATACTTTATATAGACGTAGCTTTGACAACACCTTACTCAAATGTCTCAACACGAAAAAAGCACAAACTACATTATGCGAAGTACACGAAGGCATATATGTGGAGCCCATTCTAGTGGTTTGACCCTAGCTAAAAAGATCATGCAACTAGGATACTACTGGCCTAAAATGGAATACATGATGCCTATCACTTTGTGTGGAAATGTTGATAATGCTACATACGTAGTGACCTCATTCATGCACCTGCATAGGAGTTGTAACCTATCACTTAACCGTGGCCTTTCACCCAATGGGGACTTGACCTCGTAGGAAAAATTCATCCCACCTCATCAAATGGTCATAAATTCATCATCACTGCCACCGAATACTTCATGAAATGGGTTGAAGCCATCCCTATGACATACATGACTGGTGAAAAATATCACCAAATTCATCCTCAATTACATCATATGCTAGTATGGTGTCCCTTAAACCATCATCACTGACAACGGTCGTCCTTTCAAAAATCAGGATGTCCATGAGTTATGTGAGAAATTCCACATTCATGATCACTTTTCCATGCCATATTACCTACAAGGCAATGACCAATCTAAGCCATCAAATAAAACCATAATCAAAATTATTAAAATGACTATCAATGATGTTGGTTGTGATTGGTACATTCAGCTTAACCCTACCCTACGGGCGTATTGCACGAGCATCCGCACACCCACTACTAGTGCCACTCCGTTTTACCTAGTCTTTGGTTCAAAGATTATCCTTCCTATCGAGGTCAAAGTCCCCTCCCTATGGGTCTCTCTGAAAGGGCTTATTGACAATGAGGAATATCGTATATCCCAGTTGCATGAGTTATAATTGCTCGACGAGCACAGATAGTGGGCTTTGACTCATCTACAAGAATATCAAAAATGGCTTTTCTACAGTTACAATAAAAGGGTTTTTATTAGACACTTCGACATCGGTGACTTAGTGTTGATGGAGAATCCAAAAAATTAAGGAAAAAGTGAGAAACCCAACAAATTTGAGCCCATTTGGTTGGGTCCCTATGTCATAACAACATATTTTGGTTCTGGCACTTATCAGTTGTCCACACTTGAAGGGGAACCTTTGTCAGAGCCTATCAACAAATTGCACCTATGCAAATTCTATACATAGTTGTAGAGAGCCATGCTAAAACCATAGAAACACAAAAAAATTGAAAAATACAAAAAATTGTTACCTTGATGAAAACTTGGCAAGCAAGCATCTTGGTGACCACAAAAAAAAAAAAAAATCATGAAAATAGTGAAGAGAAATAATTTGTCCAATAGTGAAAACCACTTCAATGGGACTTTGGATAAGTACCATGGTGAAAACCTGGCAAACAAGTGCCATGTGTAGTAATTCTTTGCTCCATCATCTACTATCACTCTACCTGGTCTTCCACCCTCATCTGTGATAATGCCTTTACTCTATATCATCTCTCATTTGACATTTGTTATGAATTTCAAGCAGTTGATGTCTTGTGGTCTTTTCTCCTCCATGTATCATCAATAATAAAACCCTTGTCCCATCCCATCCCTGATGGTTATCCTAAACTTGGCTGGGGTCACATTTCCTAACACCTTATTTCATTGGATTCTACATTGGTCACTAGAGGTTCAAAAAATTCAAAAAAAGACAAAAAAATCAAAATACTTCAAAAAGACAAAAAAATCATAAAACTCCAAAAATCCAAAAAAAATCAGAACATGTGAAAACCACAAAAACATCCACATAACTTTCAAAATCCCAAAAACGGAGTCAGTGTTAGTCAGGCCAGTCCTTGTCCTTGTCGAACTATGTTACCTCTGCGACTGGACATAGGCAAGGCCATCTGTCGATGTGCCCTCGAGGCATTAAGTCAGTCCTTTAGGGTTTTTAAATAAAATTCAACTCATGAATCATTCCTATGTCAATAAAATAAATTCAATTCATGTCGAACTATGAGGTCTCTGAGTGTACAATGTAGGAAAGGCCATCAGTTGATGAGCCGTCGAGGCCACCTAAGTCAGTCCTTTAGGGTTTGTTGCGTCAGTTTAAAAAGTCAGATATAGTCACACTCAGACACAAGACAATAATTTGAACATCACCATTCAAATTGTGGACCAATAGGCAACATAATCCAGAGAATCATCAAGTCAAAAATCAATCAAATTTCCAAAACAATGTCAACCTAACCACTTTATGGTCCCCTTCAAGATGCATCCTTCTTGGAATTGGACCCCATCAAAATATCATTTTCCTTTTCAAGATTTGTCTTTCCTGACGACAGCTCTGTCACATAGTCATTGGCCTTTTAAGGATGTGTTATTCCTGATGACAAGCATTGTCAAACCGCTAGACTATCAAATCATCAAATTGTCAAATTGTCAAGAAAGCAACCTTTGACAAACAAATATTGACAAACATATTGAATGGTTGTTGATTTTGCTGGTCTATTTTTTCTTATCTTTTTTATTGTTTTATCTCTTGGTCATGTTACTAGCTACCTCAAGCATGTCCCATGAAGGATTTAGAGGTATGATGATGTCTCATGACCTATTTTTCCTTGCTTGTTGTCTTTGGTGTGTCTTGACAAAAACACAAGGGAAACTTAGCCCTTAGTATGAGTTAGGACATTCCTTTTCTATAACTATCTATTTTTCACAAGTGGATGACCTTGTACACCTTGGTCTATTTCATAGGTCATGGTTTTTGTCATCCATTTGTCACATTTTATTGCCCAATGATGATTTTGCATTTCCTATTAAATGTTATTTAGAAAAATATTGAAGTATTCCTTTTTCATACTAACATCCATGTCTTCTACGCTAACATTTCTTCTATTTCCTTCATCCTCTAGTCATCTCATCCTTTTCGAGAGAGAACTCATGTTCTTTGAACCCACCTGTCCTCTCGAGGGGGCATACCACTACCTCCTAGTCATCCTTCCCCTCCTCATTTTTACACTGAGGCATATTTTTGACTTGTTTTCTTTGAAACAACACGATAATCCGCATTATGTCAAAGAGGGGCAACATGTAGACACATAAAAATGACCTAGGCCCTGAGCTACATTTTTCTATGTCAAACGTCCTCCTCACATAATTAAATCATTGATTATGTCTTAATGTCATAATTTCTAGTTATTCCTCCATGATGATTTAAATAAATATTTTACATTTGTTTATTTAAATATGTCACTAATTAATCCTTATTCCCTGCAATAATTTAATAAATTTTTAATTTATTTAATTACTTGTTTTTCATTTCCACCTACAATTAAATAATTACCATTTATCTTTGAATTAAATAAAATTAATTTAACCCACTTTCCATCCCACCAAGTAAATAAGTAAAATAATTATTTATTTCCTTTGTCTTATTCCCATTTATGAATTAAACCATTATTTGATTCCAAAATTCAACTTTTCTCCATAAATTAAATAATTACTATTATTATTTGATTTTCCAACTACCTCTTTTTCTCCACCATTGATTTGATTATCTCCAATTCAATCTCAACCCTTCATTTCAAATCTTTCCCTAACTTTGACCTAATGTTTCCCTAACCCTAATGCTCCTCATAACATTGAATTCTAGCCTTTGATCTTATGGCTTTACCAACTTCTAACCCCATCCATCCACTCTTAATTCGGCATTCTTTAAAAAGGCTCTCTCTCAAATCATTTTAGACATAGAGTTATTTTTAGCAATTTACACATAGCACGCTTGAGAACTTTGAGTATTTGAGCATATAATACTTTAATATCTTTCTTGGCTTAGACATAGGTTATAGTTTCACTTCAATCGAAGGGAAATCATACAATTCGTATCAAGATGGAGAAGGCCAATGGAGGCATGAATACCAAGTGATGTTATTTCAATATTCTTATGCTTCTTGCTTTCTTTGTGTTGTATTATTGATCAGGGTTTAATCTATTATGCTACATGCAATTAATCAAAAAATTATTTCCCTATTTACAGGTTTCATGATTCAAGCAAGCATTCAAGTCAAGCATTCAAGAATTCAATCAAGAGTCAAGATCCACATCCATTGAATATCTTCCATACAAGTTTTTAGCAACATTTCATTTGTGCATTCATCATGCCTTCATGCTTTTCTATTTCATTTTAAGGTTTATTTCCCTAACAAAACAACATTTTTCTCTCTTGATGTGTATTTGTAGATCTAGGTGAATTGAAGTTTGAAGATGCTGTAAAGACAAAGTTGTAAAAGTTGTCAAAATTCTCAAGAAGTTGACATCTTCACAAAAACTACCTACAAACCAAAATTTAGACTTTCAAACCTAAAGATTGGAAAGGAAGGAAGCTACAGAAGATCACTAGAGGATACAAAATATCAATCAAAACCTAGTAACATGACTAAATCATCCTACTGGGCATATCAATCCCTATACAACCCTTTTTCCAGCTTTTTATAGATCGAAATCAGCCACCAAAATATTCTAGATTCTGCCAAAATCCTATAGCAATACTAAATCATCCAACCTAGCATATCAATCCTAGTGCACTTCAAAAATTAGATTTTCAGGGTTGCAGACCTTGCTTTGACTCCATCATTCTTCCAAGTACTTTTATGTTTCATTCTTTTTATCAATATTATTTCATGTTTTCAAGTTTCTAGAGTTTTGTGCATATGTCTTTGCATTTCTCCTTTGAAACTTCATTTAATGGTGAACCTCATCCAATTACAATAGGAATCCCCTAGTCCTTTCCTCAATCAAGTCAATTGGTTGAGGAATCTAGGTTCCTAATCAACTAAAGCGTAAGTAGGTCCCAAAGTTCCACTTCCTAAAAGGTGGGCACCTATTTCCGTTGTGTTCATTTTAGTGAAAAATAGAGAGCACAAAATATCCAAAGTGTGAAACAAGTCCCAAAGTTTCATATCCTAAAAGGTGGACACCTATTTCCCTCATGTTAATTTTTTTCAACCCAACCTTTGGACCCTTGAATTTATGATTTGGAGAACATTGTAGTCCTAGATCTAGGTTGTATTAACTTTTCATTAGATTAACATTAGTTAAGTTGAATTTAGGATATTTTCTAAATATTGCATTAGTGAAAAGTGCATATAGGTTGAATTTTTGCATTTTACATCATTCAACTTCATTGAAAAATTGTACTTGTAAAAAATCATTTGAGCATACAACCTAGATACTTTAAGATCAACTTAGAATTTGTTGAATCTAGTTTTAAAACCCTAATTTGGGACTCATTCACCCACCTGGGAAATTTAGTCCTTGTATAGGTCTTTTTTCCATATTTCTAGGTATTTTGTGCTCTTTGTTTTTCACTATCTGAATTTGTCAAAAAAACTTAAGCGGGACTCATATGCCTAGTTGGGTGTATTAGCCCCCGATTATATCTAAATTTTCATTTTACAACATTAAAATTTTGTCATCTATGCTTCTGGTTGTTGTCTTTAGATTACTGTTTTAGTTTGTAGAATTACTGTCATTGGCAATATTTTCATAATTGGTTTCATTTCAAGTACATCTGTAAACATCAAATTACAATTAAATAACTTTAAGATCTCTCTCATTCTAAATTAGTCAATTATTAGTATTGCATTGCATCATGGATATATGCTTTGATAAGTTTTGGATGTCATTGAAATAATTAACCTAAATGTCGCTAGTTGTGTTTTTGGCGATGATCCTAATGAAATTGAACCCACTCATGATCAATCAACTTTGAATGCATGTCCTCCTCATGAAATTGACATCATTGGAGAAGATGATGACATCATGAACAACTTCATACACAATTTCCTTAACAATATTGAGACTAATGAATCCTTTTACCCTTCTATGACATAACCAATGCAACTTGAGATGTTTGGTCTTTTACATCCTAAAATTGAGTCACAAGTTAAGCCTACACTTCCTACAACAAGTAACCCTAGTTCCTCTAGTCAAGTTCATACCCATCAATCCTATGTTAGAAAAGTGACCAAAAAATCCATCAACCTAGAAGAAACATATGAAAAAAGCTTCACAATCTTAAGCAAATAAGGATGTGACACAACAAGCGAACATGAAAGTCATACACTCTTAGAGAAAATAACAACTGAAGATACCAAAGGAGTAGGGTACCAAGATCCTCCTCCTGACATAAGTGTCCTCCTTTCTAAATAACAACCAATTCCTCACAAGGATGATAGGATCATATTAGGCCCTTCTCCTCAACAAATTGGTGAATCTAGAAAGAAACTAAAACCTTACAAACTTAAGAAACTCAAATTTCCATATTCCATGTCTATGATTGAAAGAACCTTACACATACTTCTAAGTCAAGGACTCATAACATTACGACCCATTAAAGAAATTCTAAACCCAAATCCTAAGAAACCAAACATGTCTCATTGCCGATACCATAGAATTATTGGACATAGTACTGATGAGTGTCATGATTTAAAATGAATATTTATAAGGTTTGATAGCATAGAAATAGTCCCTTAAAAGCATGAATTTTTCTCCTTGCCATGTAATAGTTGTAGGACTATAATATTCTCACTATTACATGCTTTATGTTCATTCTAAATCATTCAAAATGCAATGAGCTCTTTCTCATCACCTACCTCAGCTCATTCTTATCCTGCACTTAGTGGGGAAAAGGAGTTAGTTATCCTTGTCCTAGTTTTTGCATTTGATATTGTCGCTTTGGCTAGTTGTTCACCTTCCACTTATGATAAACAAGATTGGGCTGTAGATGACCTGCTATAGGTTGGCTCACATGTTCCTTACTAGTCTTTCCTTTTTTTATTTTTCATGTTATGTGTGTGATTACATTTGTTTAGTGTGATCTCTTGTACTATTATTTTTGATGTATCTCTCTCTTTGTGACATTCCTCTATTTGTATCTACATTCTTCTATATGTCATAAATCTTTATATTTTATTTGTCTTGTGTTTCCATTTGGGGATGACATAAGGCATTGGGACATTTAGGTCTCTTTGATGCTGACCCAAAAGATTATCTTTTATCTTTTCTTTTTCTTGTGTTTTATTTTTTGGGATGCACAAGGCATTGAGACATTTAGGTCTCTTCCATGTTGGCTCAAATGTTTTTTTGTGTCATTCTTCCTGTTCCATGAGTATTTGGGGAATGATGACAAAACTGAGCTCTATAACAACATCGTAGGAAAGACATACGCTAACCCCAATTCCGTGGATCCCTTGTGTGTTATTATTGGGGAAACCCATTTTCATGGCATAACTTCATTTGGAAACATATGATGCGGCATAGGGATTTCCAAATAAGCTCTCATGTCCTCTTTATTATTAGCATTTATCATTTTCTACTTTAAAGTAATTTTTCTCACACCATGGTGTTTGGCAATTTATTTAAAGTGAGGGAATACATTGGCATTATTATTTTGTATTTCAATTACAACTCATGTTTCATTGTGTGGTATTTTTACTTATGCGATGCATCTTTCTCTTTGTGATGACATTGGGCATGATGTCCTTCAAGAGCATAATATCTCTTAGTATATTGTATTCCTCTTAGTGGTAATTCCAAGTGGATTGCATTCCCTAAGTTATGAATGTTCTATTATTCGATTGGTCCTCTCTTCGAGACATTAGGCATGATGTTCCCTAGGTTGATACCTTACATGAACTAAGAAATCCCTCTTTGAATAACCTTACACTATTGAACATTTACAAAAAATATTATATGGACACCTTGCATAACACACTTTTCTTGCCTGTGGAGCCATCCTATCTCTTCATGGGTGTTAGCATACGATGTTTTGCTTGCCTCATGAATCTCGTTGTTCATTTTTTGTGGTGCCTTATCAAATTTATGAGGAGATATAACCTTGGTATGGTTAGTTCATATGGGAGTCAACCATAGGCATGAATTTCCCATAGCCACTTGTTTGTGTGTGTGGGTGCATACCGACTGCATGTGTATGTGTCACATTTTAGGGGCTCACCTAGTGGATACTTGATTCCACTAGCCTGTGTGAGTGTGCGTTTTTTTTGCATAGTGGACATCATGTTCCACTTGTAAATATGTTTTGGACAAACAACTTAGACCTGGTCCATATCTTGTTGGACAAATTTCCGAGGCTTGATGCATCCCTTTTTTTCTTTCCTTTTTCTTTCTTCTCTATGTCTTTGATAGTGTATGCTTGTACCTTGTTGTTGCTTCATACACCATTCACATGCATGTTCTTTTGCACCTATGTTGGTTTTTTATAGGATCTCGATATTGGGGGCTTGATCATTATCATCCTATCTCACTAGCATTGGTACACTTTGACACCTCTTGATTTAATTTTGTCTAATTTAGTGTGAGTTTGATGCAATTTCATCCTCTCACTAAAGTGGGGGCTAAATATAGTGTAGAAAAATGTATGGACCCTTTACATTTTCACACTTTTTTGGGCCCTCCCTATTAAAATTTTGCTCATTTATGTCTTAATTGGTCCTATTTTGCATCCACAAGCCTAATTAATTCTAAGGATAATCCTGACATTTATCAAATGAAAAATCATAATTTACTATTTTTGGTTATGTGTTCTAGATCTAGGGATCTGGGACTCATACACCCCTTTGGGCATAAGGGTCCCACATAAGTCTTAGGACCTAATTTCAAGTGTTACATTGAACACAACATTGAACTTGAAGTATGTGTCCTAGGTCTAAGCCACTAGGACTCATACGCCCAACTTGGTGTATGAGTCTTGCTTTAACCTGAGACCTATTTTCATTCAAATTCTTGGAATGATTTTATTATCCTAGATTCGATGTCAACTTGTAGTGTTGTAATTTTAGGAAATTAAGCATAAACAATTATAAATACAAGGTTATTTCACATAAATTCATCTAAGAAACTTTAAGGAGAACAAGCCACCAACTTTTTAAGCATCCTAAGATTACACAAGAGAATTATAGAGCATTAAAGAGCAAATAATCAAGCATTTTGAGCTATAATAAAGATTCAAGCACCATGTTAAAGTATTCATGCATCATGTGTGTTTGTGAGCTAACATTTGTGATGTAGGTTTTGTGATTCAAGCAAGCATTCAAGTCAAGCATTCAAGAATTTAATCAAGAGTTAGTATTTGCATCCATTGAAGTCCTTTTATACAAGTTTGTAGCCTTCATTTCAAGGCTTTGGTGAGTTACAACATTTTATTTGTTCATTCATCATTCCTTCACGCTTTTCTATTTCATTTCAAGGTTAAATTACCAAAATGGGGTTTGACCAAGGAAAACTCCTATTCCCTAACAAAACAACATTTTTCTCTTTTGATGTATGTTTGTAGATATAGGTAAATTGAAGCTTGAAGATCCTTTAAATACAAAGTTGTCAAAGTTGTCAAAGTTGTTAGGAAGTTGTCATCTTCATGGAAATTCACCTACAGACCAGAATCCAGACTTCTAGACTTGAAGATTGGATAGGAAGAAAGCTACAAAAGATCACTAGAGGCTACATAAATATCAGTCTTGAACCCTGGTAAATGGAATAAATAGCCCTACTAGGAATATTAGTCCATGTACAACCCTTTTTCTAGCTTTCTTCAGATCTAGATCAACCACCAAAAGATTCCAAATTCTGCCCAAAATCCTATAGCAGGACTAAATCTCCTAGCCTGGCATATCAGTCCTAGTGCACTTCAAAAAGTATATTTTCAAGGTTGTAGACCTTACATTGACTCCATAATTCTTCCAAGTACTTTTATTTTTCATTTTGTTTATCAATATGAATTCATGTTTTCAAATTTCTAGGGTTTTGTGCATAAGTGTTTGTATTTCTCCTTTGAAACTTCATTTAATGGTGAACCCTCATCCAATTACAATAGGAATCCCCTAGCTCCTTCCTCAATCAAGTCATTTGGTTGAGGAATCTAGGTTCCTAATGAACTAAAGTGTGAAGTAGGTCCCTGTAACAAAGATTTTTGGCACCACAAGACTCTCTAACACTTCTAGGGTTTTTCACCTAAAAGGAGAAAGCAGTAGGCCAAAATGCATAGGTTAAATTCAAAGATAAGGGGATTTAAGGTTTAGTGTGTGTTATTGAATGTTTCTAAGTGCTGGAAATGGAAAATAGAAACTAACTATCAATATAAAACCTAAAAAATGCAACTATGCTTGAAAACACATTATGATATGCAAATGAACTAAGAAATGTAAACAAACTATAACAGAAATGAAGGGAAAGGAAGATGTCCACCTGGAGGTTGAAGAGGGATGGAATGAAGATCTAGAAACCTAAAGAATCTGATGTAGAGGTCCACTAGGACATTTACGCCATTTTGGGTGACCTAGTCCTTTTTCTATGAAAATCAGTCAGAACTCGTTTCTGCCAAAAGGGTGCTCAGATCTACAAAAAACCCTAAAATGCATGTATGGGGGAACTAGGTCACCACTAATGGAAACCTAGTCCCTTTTAGGCTTTCGAGAAGTCTGAAATTGGAATCTGGAGGTCTCGGTCTGCACTTTCTACTTCTCAAAGTGTTTGGATCTGAAACTTTGATTCTCAGCTTGTGAGGGACTTTTAATGGATGTTTTTCCCTAGCCAAAAATGAGGTGTCTTTAAAAATATTTCAATCCACTCTTGAATGATCTCCAAGCTTTGAAGATACCTAAATTTTCAAACCCACAAAGAAGGAAGAAATGTTGATTGTTAGAGTATAGGAGTTTTCCTTGGTAAAACCCGTCTGTAGATAATTAAATCAAATGAAGAGACAATATAATAAAGAATGAAATATGGAATAATGGATTCAATACCTTTCCATGATGAATGATCTTGTGTTGTTGCATCAATTATCCCTTGAATACCTTTGGATAAATACCTTGATGACTTAGTATGCAGAAACCCTAGCTTGCTTGAGAAGATGAATGACTTTGTTATAATGAATTAGGGCTAGAGGGTGATCCTACAATAGTGGTTTACAATTTTTGGCCAAACTGGACACTTAAATTATTATTTTTAACTAAATCTTCACATTCGGGCACCTATAGTGGCTAAACCATAAGGAATTTGAAGATGATGCAAACTAGAGCCTCATCACATTTTTTTTGTAGATTCTAAAAATATTTTGTTTCAAATTTTTTGGAATAAGATTGCACTTCTTTTTCCATCTCCCATGAAAACTAGTTTTTTTCATAAAACAACATTTTAAAAAGTGATGCTCACCGTATACAACATAACTTTTTTTGTATGAAGGATAAAATTCTATTTTTTTCAAATTTAGATTTGTAACTATGATATCCAACACTTTCATTTGGTCTCATAGTTTTTTATTGAATATTTTTTACTTAATAGTGTTTCAAAGTCAAACCAATTGCAATTCAGACATAGGTGGACTGTATATGGCATAACTTTTTCTGTATGCATTGAAATTCAAAAAAAAAAAATTAATGGATCAAGGACATCAATAGCCAGCACGAACATGTTTTAAAAAAAATTATTTTGATAATTTTCTATTTTTCCACATGTGCAAAACAAAGAGCTTGATTTTTGGTGAAAAACCTATGTTTAATAAAACTAAAAAAACACATACATAATAAAACCAAAACATATTAAAATTATATTCATGGGATAGCTCATTTCGAGGACTACCATAATCATTTCAAATAAATTTTAAATGAATTCATTTTGATCCCCCAAAACATAAATCAAAAGTGATTTTTTATTAGCATTTTGATAAGTGTAAAGGAGACTCATTTATAGGTATGGTTTAGAACTAGCAAGGTTCTATCCAAGGGGGTTTGATCTAAGGTGGTTTGATCAAACCCTCTTCAATTGGAATCCTTAAAATGGAACTTTTAAAGGCTTAAATCATTATATTTTCTAAAAATATGTGATTTCAGCAAAAATCAATTCCTCTCAGAAATTGTAAACCAGCTTTGTGGGATCACCCTAGAATGAGAGGAAAAACCCTTATTTATACAAGTTATCCCCAAATTTCCATGAAATAACACCACATAGGTTGACCTTAGGGTTTTGGAGACAAAATCTTGAAATAAATTTAAGTTAAATTTAAATTTTAAGCCACATGGGACTAGGTTACCCAAGGTGGCGACCTAGTTCACCTGGGCAAATTTGATTAGTTGTCGAGGATTAAGAAGTGATTATTATTGTTTGTGGGGATTTTCATCTGAAACACACTAAAATAAGGCTTGTAAGTGCACTAAGGGGTCATAATAGCATAAGAAAGGGTTGAATTAGTGATGATAAGCATAGGAAAGTGTGAAAATGTTTTACAACACTTTGAAACAAGGCTTGGAAAGGGGTAAAAAGAGGTTGAAAAAGGTCCAAAATCCATAGGCAATGGTCCAAATGAGTGAAAAGTGTCAAAGGCTACACTTTTTGGTAACATATTTAGCCCCCACTTTAGTGAGAGGATGAACTTGCTTCAAACTCACACTAAAGTAGCTGAATGGAGATGGCGAAGAATGGTGAACAATGGAGAAGAAGGTGGTCAAGCCCCCAAGATTCGAGATTCTAAGTCAAAAAGACATCAATGCAAGAGACACATTCAAGGGTGAATGATATGTAGCAAAATGAGATGCATGATCATGTAATAACAAGAACTAGAAGGAAGAGAAGAAGGAAAGGTGAAAAGTTTGGATCAAGCTTTGACCATTTTTCCAACTAGTTGTGGATCAGATCTAGGTTTTTTATATCCAAAAAGAAGATGTGTACTCACTCTAGGGTGATGAGACTTTTGGTTGTTTGCTAGGTGAGAAGGCCCAAAAGGGTGAGAAATGTACACATGGTTGGTATGTACTCAAACACACAAAAGTGGCTATGGGGAAAGTCATTTTGCTTGTTGGGCTTCCCGCTTAACCATACCAAAGTTATACCTCTTGAAAACTTTAATAAGGCACCATAAAAGAAAATGATTTTTGAAATGATGTGAGAAATGTTCAAAGGGATTTTTCTTTGTGTGTGCAATGTCTCATCTTAATGAACATCATGTGTAATGTGTCCAAAAGAGGAAAAGTGAAAATGGTCTCATCTTTTTTGTAAGAGAGGACAAGTGCAATGTATCATTGTGGGAAATATTGTATGTAATGTTTCCAAGAGAGGGAATCACAAGAAAAAGAAAATCAGACAATGAAAATGTGAGTGGTGATGTATGCCCCCAGTTTAAAGGAATTGCTACACACCGTTCTGTGAGCAATTTCTTTAAAGTAGAAGAAGAAGAGGACATGACAGCTTATTCGGAAAGCCCTATGCTGAGTCATATTTTTCCAATAAGTTGCATCATGAAAAAGGGGAGTATGTCACATGTGAGTCAACTTAAGGCATGTTTTCCACATCTCAAGCTTTCTCTTATATATTAATGAAAGGTTAACGACAATTCAAAAGAGACAGCGACAACTAACATACGAGGGAAGAGGCCAACTAACCCCTTGCCCCTACATAGTGGAGGACAAGAGTGAGCCAAAAGGATTGATGAAATGTAAGGTAGAGTGAAAATCAGAATCGATTAGAGGAATTAGGTGCCCCCATGTAAGGGAGAACACCAAGCTCCTTAAGATGTTGGATTTTTCTACTCAAGGCCTTACATGCATTAGTGTTAGGACCATGAACTTGTTGGTAGGCACAAAAGGAATATTTTATGGAATATTTCTTTCAAGTTCATAGGGGAAGGGAGATGAAGTGATCTTGGAGGAGTCTCAACAAGATACCCTCTTGATCAAGGGTAGAAGGTGATCTTTTGGTTGGTGAAAAAGAATTGTCTTGCTTAGTAGAGGATGTCATACTTACACAAGGCACTAGAGATTGTGATATTTTGTATACTCCTTGGGAGGAGTGTGCAAAATCCATATCAAATCCAAATCAATAGTGTGTTGCGATATTACATTGTCTTTAAGCAAAGAGTCCTTTGTTGGTTTCAAAGGATCACTTTCGAAGGTTGGGGTAGAAGGGTGGTTTGGGATGGTGTTGATGTTTTCCATGAAGGTTTGATGATTTCGATGAAAGGAAAAAATCTAAGACCATGATTGGATGTTTGTGTAGGAGGCTCGATAGGGTTGCAGATAACTTGTTTGTTAGCACCACAACATTTTCCACTATAGCCAAGTTGTTTCATGAGCTCATAACCTTTTCCATAGATATTTTTTAGTACTTTTGGATCGGGTGTGGGTTTGTTGTTGGATTACTCATCTAAAGTAGTTGAGGTGGATGCTTTTGAAGGATTGGATGAGTCTTGTGTTGACAAGACTACATTTCCCTTATTAGAGTTTTTGTGTATGGTCTTGGATTCTCCTAGTAAAGGAGGGGTGAAGTCTAAGGAATCCCAATCATCGTCTAAGGACTTTGGTTGTATGGTCTCCACAGGTTTGGATTTGTTTTGCGCAGGTTGTAGAACACTGTAAGGCTCCTGATCAACATCGAGTGTGTACACTTTATTGTTGTAGATGTACTTCATCTTACGATGAAGAGTGGAAGGAACTCCATTAATTGCATGAATCCATGGCCTACCTAAAATGAGGTTATATAAAACATCATGTGGCATAACATGGATCAATGTGTCTAATGTGGTCATTCTGACTATAAGATGCAAAGTGATCACTCCAAGAGGCTTTTGTCCTTTACTATCAGATCCACTGAGAGATAAGGAGGTAGGTTGAATGGTTGATTTATCAATATGGAGCCTATCCAAGAGATTAACACTACACACATTAACAACGAAGCCATTGTCAACAAGGGTTCATTTGATCCCTATGTGTTTGTATTGAGATATTATCATGAAGACTTCAACTCAGTTTTGCACATCCAAAGGAGGGAGCTCACTTTGGTGGAAAATAATTTCAGTGTTCAAGCCTTGAATCATAGCTGCTATATCATTTGTTTCTGCATTAGAAGGTAAAATAATTTGTTGTAAGGCATCCTACATCATGTTCTGATAGTGAGGGGAAGCTTGAATAAGGTCCCATAAAGATATTTTAGTTGGGGGTATGTACAGGATCATGATGGGCCAAAACGTGGCGATATGTAAGTGATATGATGGACCATGTGGCCGATGACCTTTTTTTTACCCAAAATTGATGAAACAAAAAGGGTTTTTAAAGGAGATTCTCATATTTCCACCATATAAATTATGATTTATTTTGAGTTTAATAAATAATTATTATTCATTTTCTATTTGAATTACGAGTAAATTCTTGATTGATAGGTTGATTGAAAAAAATCTATAGCTTTCAAATGATATCACATTTTTTGAATATGAAACATGTGTCACATTCTATGCTTCACATACTATAGGAATAAAAAAAATTAAAATGAATTTCTTGAAGTTTTGACCAAGTTAAGGTGGTTAGACGTATGATTTTTTATATTTTTTTAAAGTTGTAATAAAAAAATCATAATTAATTATTTACTTGGAAAAAAATTACAAAAAAATATGCATCACATCGGGACATGAGTCCTCTTCTTATATCTAAAATATTATAAAAAAATATTATAATTTTATTGTGGTTAGGGTGGTCAGACAGACACCTACTTCTTATTTTTTCCTTGAAATTTAAGTACTACTGCATTGAAAATTTAAATTTTCACCAAATAGATTTAAAAAATAAATAAATAAACCTATTAGTTTAGAAACTACATTCAATTTTCTACAAATTCTATTCTTACATATTTTTGAAATAATATAAATAACTTATTCAAATTTTTACATCAAGTTGTCTAACTCTAATTTTTCTGAATTTTATTGCCACTTAAGGACATGTTTTTTCCATGATGATCCTGCACATACCCTGGGAGTATTCCTTAGTTGGTCAATAAGGTCATACTGCCTAAGGATTGAGTTTAAATGAGGGGTAGGATGAAGAATAGGAGGGGATGAAGGTAATGAAGTCGAGGTTGGTTGTTGTTGTTGGCATGGATTATTTCTTGTGTAAAGTTTATGAGAAATGGTATAATGACTCAATTGCTGCAACACATTATGTTGAGGTGGGTAGAGAGTTAATTCGGGTTTGGGTTTACATCAAGGTGGGTAAAGGACAAGTTGAGGTTGAATAATATTAACACCCCCTTGGGAAGGAGAGTCAATGTTATCCTTGTCTTGCATCATGATATCCTCCCTAGGAGGAGAGATTTTAGTAGAACTACAAGCCACGTGTTCTTGAAATGCAAGGATTGGTTCTTCTAAAATGACTTTGTCACAAGTAGGGAAATAATCAATAATGGTATTAACAATGATGGGAGAATTAGGAGAGGGCTCTATTTGATTGGAAAAGGTCTCATGCTCTTGTTCCATACTATCTACCCTAGGAGGAGAGCTAGCTTCAACACAGGTAGGGGAAACATCAAGGAAAGGACCACTATGATTTTCAAATAGGTTGTCCCAAAGGATAGGAGCATGAGGAAAAGGAGGGTCAATAGTCTCATGACTTATAATAGGTGTACCTTCTAACACTAAGCTCTCCTCATTGCATCGAGAGATATGAGAAGAACAAGTTTGAGGGTCATGGGTGTAGAGACTAGGTAAGGGGATGGTGTTTTCATTGTGTTGTTTAATGTTTTGAAAAGGGGAAGGATGAAGAGGAAGAAAAGAAAGACCATCATGATCTTTAATGGTTCTATCTTCTTTCACTAAGATACCTTTGTCACCAATGGGAGAGATATCAGGAGAAGGACAATTATGATGATCATGATTATCAATTTTTGTATCCTCTTGTGGAAAAGCTTTAGTGGATGAGCTAGAAGAGATGAAGTCATCAAGGATTCATCTAACATGTCTAAGTCATCACAAATAAAGGGTGTAAGAAGGGTGTGAGTGGGTGCATGTGATGTTGTTAAAGTGTTGTTTTCGTTTTCTAAAGAATTTGGTATAAATGATCTAGGAACTAATGCAGAAAATAAAAATTGCAAAAGTTTAATGCTATCTACAAGTACCATGAATGCTATTTAAAATGTAACAAAGGCTATGTAAACTTAAAATGAAATGTAAAGACATAGGATGAAATGCAATTTTTTAGATTTTAAACAATGTAATTTACTGATTGTACTGAAAAGAAAATGTTGTGAATGCAAAATGAAATTTAAGCAATGGATGAAATGAGCTAATTTATGCTAGATTTAATGAAATTCAAGCTATAGAAACTCAACCAACTGATATAGATTGATAATGACAAAAAATATAAGCTTAAAAATAGAGTTTTAAGCTCTATAAAAGGTTGTTTTAGAGGCCTAAAGGGACTAGGTCGCCCAGGGTGGAAACTAAGTCTTGCTGGTGGTTGTTTTGAGATTTTACAAAATATTTTGATGGATTCAGGTGGTTTTTGTATTGGGTGATGCAGACCTAACATGAAAATGTAGAATTTCAAAGATGTGTAACGTTTGAAGATGCAAAAATGCAACCTATATATATGGACTTTTCACTAATGCAAATTTTGAAACCCTAGAATACAACTTAACTAATGAAAAATGCAATGCAAGTTAATCCTAAGACAATGAAGGACTTCAAATCAGAAAAGAAGGGGGTAGGAAAGTCAGGTTCACCAAAATGTAGCAAATTTTTTTGGCACCACAAGACTCTAACACTTTCAGGGTTTTTCACCTAAAAGGAGAAATGAGTAGGCCAAAATGCATAGGTTACATTCAAAAATAAGGGGGTTTAAGGTGTGGTTTGTGTGATTATGTTTCTAATTTTTGGAAATGGAAAATAGAAACTAACTATTAATATAAAACCTAGAGAATGCAACTATGTTTGAAAACACATTATGATATTCAAATGAACTAAGAAATGTAAACAAACTGTAACAAAAATGAATGGAAAGGAAGATGTGCACTTGGAGGTTGAAGAGGGATGGCATGAAGATCTAGAAACCTGAAGAATCTGATGTAGAGGTCCACTGGGATATTTACGCCATTCTGGGTGACCTAGACCTTTTTCTATGAAAATCTGCCAGAACTTGTTTCTACCAAAAGGGTACTTAGATCTATAGAAAACCATAAAATGAATGTATGGTGGGAATAGGTCACCACTAATGGAAACCTAGTCCCTTTCAATCTTTCGGGAAGTCTGAAAGTGGAATATGGAGGTCTCGGTCTGCACTTTCTGCTTCTCTAAGTGTCTAGATCTGAAACTTTGCTTATCAGCCTATGAGGGACTTTTAATGGATGTTTTTCCCTAGCCAACAAAGAGGTGTCTTCAAATAGCTTTTAGTACTCTCTTGAATGATCTCCAAGATTCCAAGATACTTAAATCTGGAAACACATAAAGAAGGAAGAAGAGATGTTGATTGTTAGAGTATAGGGGTTTGCCATGGTCAAACCCCTTTGTAGATAATTAAGTCAAATGAAGAGACAAGATAATAAAGCATGAAATATGGAATTATGGATCCAATACCTTTCCATGATGAATGATCTTGTGTTGTTGCAACAATCAACCCTTGAATTCCTTTAGATAGATTTCTTGATGAATTAGTATGCATAAACCATAGCTTGCTTGAGAAGAATGGTGGATGAGAGGTGAGTGCTTGAGAAGATGAATGATGTTAGAATGAATTAGGGTTAGCATGAGAGTAAAAAACCTTATTTATACAATTTATGCCCTAATTTCCCTGAAATAACACCATATAGGCCAACCTTAGGGTTTTGGAGAAAAAATCCTAAAATAAATTTTAGTTAAATTTGAATTTTAAGCCACATGGGACTAGGTCACCCAAGGTGGCAACCTAGTCCACCTGGGAAAATTTGATTGGTTGTTGGGGATTAAGAAGTGATTATTATTTTTTGTCAGGATTGTCATATGAAACACACTAAAATAAGGCTTGTAAGTGCATTAAGGCGTCATTATAGCATAAGAAAGGGTTGACTTAGTGATGATAAGCCTAGGAAAGTGTGAAAATATTTTACAACACCTTACAACACTTTGAAACAGAACTCGGAAAGGGGTAAAAAGAGGTTGAAAAAGGTCCAAAATCCATAGGCAAGGGTCCAAATGAGTGAAAAGTGTCTTGAAAAGGCTACACTTTTTGGCGACATAGTCACAAAGTTCCATCTCCTAAAAGATGGACACCTATTTTCTTTATGTTCACCATTTACAAATGGGAGGTGCTTTATGTGCTATGTAAAATTGACTTCCTGGTAAATTTCCAATGCATCTCCTAACTATAATCATTACTAGGTGGACCATTCATTTTAGGAGAGATGGGTTGTGTGAATCCAATTTTTTTTTTTTTTGTGTTGGTTTTGTCTACTAAAGAAAAAGCTCTGAAAGATCTATGCTTTAATCTATTGGATTACAACAAGAAAAATTAGGAATAAAGTGAATTTTTATCTTTGGGAAAGATAAAGGAAATAAAGAAAAGACAATTGTATCTTTGGAAAAAGATAATGATTTAAAACAATAAAAAATAAAAAAATAAAAAAATAAAAACAAAGTTGGATTTTTCTATGTGCAACATAGGTTGAAGATATTATTTAAATCTTTCTGCCTTGAAAGATAAATTATATTTGTAATGAATTGTAATTTAATATCAACAACTATGTGAAAGTTGTAATCAATTTCTTTGAGCAATAAGAATATCGATACTTTGCCCTGTGGATTTTTTCCTTGCATATTGTCCATATTTTACCATATAAATATGTGTCTTGTTTATTATTTGGTTATTCTATTTCAGTTTCTTCATTATTTCCTTACAACTAATTTGTGTTGCAATATTATTAGTTTTTTGGGTTTTCCATTTTCATTTACACAACACATGGTATAAGAGAAATTATTTTGCAACATCTGTGTTAGGATTTGGTGTTTGTTTTATAGCATTAGATGGCAAAGTTTTTGAATACAAGGTTTGAGGTGGAGAAATTCAATGGGAAGAATAATTATGAGATATGAAAGCTCAAGATGCATGATTTATTAGTGCAACAAGGATTGGTCAAAGCATTGGTTGGAAAGCTGAAGAAATTTGCAAACATGACTAATGAAGATTGGGAGGATTGTGATACAAGAGCTCTTAGTACAATTCAGTTGTGTTTAACAGATGCAATTCTTTTTAGTATTTTTGGAGAGGACTCGACAATAGGCTTATGGAATAAAATGGAGAGCCTATTGGCTATTTTTATTGTCCCAGCTAAAATTTGACACTCTCTAAGAGGTAGCCAATCTCTATGTTCAAGAATTGTCAAAATTTAGTGGCCAACTGATAGGTAAAGCTTCTTAAGTCCTCATCCCTACTCTTTAGGCTATGTGAAACCAAGGAGGGTGTTCCTATTTGTGTTCATGTAATATTTCCATGCGTCAAGAACACTACACACATAGATAAATTCCTACCAAATGCAAATACATACCATTCACCAAGGCCTTGGCATACCACTAAGAAAATAATCACCTAATGCT